>CM031242.1:25243777-25843777 GCA_018340775.1 Taxus wallichiana var. yunnanensis | reverse complement strand
AAAAGGAAATGGTCATGTAAGAAAGATTAAAAATAGATAAAAGCATGTAGAGTGACTTATTTTGTCATCTAGAAGTTAAATTAAATCATAACAAAGCATGCAAACAAAGGAAAATATATTTTAAAACACACAAATTTTATTTTTGAGTAAAAAAATAAAAATAAGGCAAAACGTGTGCTTTTACACGTGAAGGAGTTACTTTGAAGCAATTAAACAACTACAATTGTTTTATTCTATTTTTACAATTCATACTTGCATGTCTAGGCTTTTCTTATCCTTATTCTCTCTCAAATTTCTATAAAAGCTTAAGAACGTATTGTAAAATTAATTATGTCTTCTTCATTCATATTTCTTGAGTAATTCATTCTTTTTAAGTGAGAAAGTGAGGGTCGTGCGTGACTTTCTATGCTTATTCCACCTCTTGGAGCAATAAAGGAGTCGTTATTACCTTCTACGTAATTTGTATTTAGTGCATACTTTATTTTAAATTGATTTTATTTTGTGATACTTGTCTATCCTTGTCTTATTAGTTCAAATCTCTCATGCCTTTATGCAGTCTTGTGTCAATTTGGAGGTCATAGATTGTGTTTGACAGGTTGTTTGTAGGATCTTGTTGTGGAGCCATCTGTTGCCCCTTCTTGTCCCATGACAATTCATTCTAGAACCCTTCTATGAATTACTTTCACTTTGACTCAATTACTTGTAGTTATTGTATGGTGTGTGTGGCTTCCTTGCTTCATCTGTGTGATCTAAATAATTATGAAGTTCTCAAAACATTCTGGTGTATCACCACCCCTTTTCAATTTTTCTTTTTCCCTTCCTTCTCCCTTTTCCCAGTTGGTTTTGGTATAATAGTGTTAGCCCTATGAGATAGAATTAGTTTAGGTGTTGCACTAGGGGAACCAACCCTCTCTGGAGATTCACTCCAACATACAGGTCACCCATAGCCTAGGAATGTTTCCATTTTTTCAATTGAAAGGAGGGTTATAAAACCATTCTCCAAAGGTGCATTTCAAAGTGACAAAAAATTTTGGCACACCCGATGGGATCATATTAGAAGCTTAAATTTTATCATTTCTAAGTTTTGGTATGTTAATTCATGATTTCCACCTTTGGAGGCTATTATAAGCACATCTAGTGACTCCACCGACAAAAACATACCCATTTTCTCATAAATCAGGCCTTTTCCTCCATCCCATCATTCATTTCCATGCCCCCATCTTCTCATGGCTCTCCAAAGAGCTCTTCTATTCTCACACTTTAGTTCTAGCCCTCTCCATTTACAAAAATGGGATGATATCCCCAAAACAGTCTTGAAAAACTTGCCTCTTTTATATGGGAATGGAGATCAATCTCCTATTGATCACATTCAAGATATAGAAAACCATTATGCCATTCACAATATCACAGAAGAGAACATATGCCTCAGACTTCTTATTTTATAATTTAGAGGTAAAGCAAGAGATTCGTACATTAGTTTGGCTTCACAATCCATTCCCACATGGAATTGGCTGAGAGAGAAAATACACAATCGGTTCAAGGAGAATACATATTTTATTTCTCTCATGGAACATCTCAATAAAATACAGTGGGCTCCAATGGAGTTTATCTCTTATTTTAACATCATATTTAGAAGGACTTGGCAGAGAATTCAGACCCCCATAAGGTATGGCATTATTGTATTATTTGAGGTCCTTTGATGTTGATTTAGCTATATTAATTCAACCCATAGGATTTATCATTCTTCCTCAAGCTTTTTCCATTACATCACAAACTAAGAAGATGCTTATTAAGGTTGGAAAAAGAAAACCTATCTCTATTGCTGCAATTCTTCCCTCACCACCTCATATTATTCCCTCTCCTTGCATAAATAATGAAAAATATATTGTTCCATTCAAAATCTGGAAGATTCTTTGCTTCCTTGTCCTTTATTTGATGCTCCACAAGTTTATAATGCCCAAACCATTCCCTAAACTTTGCAAAATTTCCTCCCATCTCCATTGAGGGCACTACCCAACTTCACTAAACCTTGCACTAATTTTTTCAGAAGATGTGATATTTCAAATGTTGTCCCTAGTTTATACCCAACCATTACTAGACCAAGTTATCCTATAAGGTTTGTAGAAAAATAGGTCTATTATGCTTTTGGAGAGAAGGATCAACACATACAACACTCCAAACAACAAGTCTTTATGTAAAACCAAGATTTATTTTTGGAGAAAGAAAATCAACAAGGTAAGGGGTATGTCTTGGAGGATCATTTAGATTCTCCATTGGTCAAATCAGGTCTCTTAAGCATCAAACATATTAGCGAAAACATGTAATAAATCAACAGCCCCTTGTTTATGCCTTTTCTCCAATCAATTCTAAAAGAAGAAGATAATTCCATATTTATTGAAGATTGGTCTGATTCGGATTGGGGGATGAGAGGATCCAAAATGTGCAAAAGAGGTGTTGAATGTCAAGGAGAATTTGGTAGATGTCAATTACAATAAAATTAGAACTAGAGGAGAGGAGAAATGATTTTTGAACACTATTGGCATCCAAGGCCTTGAGGAAGAATGTCTACAGAGTGAGCAAGATTTTTCAAAGGAATGCAATGATCCCAATTTCTCTGCATGTTTAGAACTTGTTGCACTTTTGGAAGGTTGTAGTCATACAACAATAACATCATTAGTCACTAAAAATATCTAAGGAGGGCCTCAAGATTTTAAATAAGATGAGTTTGAGCTCTCTATTTTCTTATTTGAAGAAGCGGGGCATGAGAATGTAGGGATGTTTGTGCATGGAAAGACCAGAAACCAAAAGAAAACATTATTATGTCTAGATAATCTTGCAAGAAATCAAGCAAAGGAGGAAATCAACAAAGAAATTCAAATTCAAAAGGAGTTCTCATCAAGCATGGACAATAAAGAAGATGAAGTTTTATCAGACTTAGAAGATTCTGATGATGAAGAAGAGCCAATTGAAATTGTAAGTATTCCATCTTCATCATCTATCTTCTTCAATAAAGACTCTCTTGTTATTAAATATTCTTTTGAGCTTGAGAAAGAATCAAATGATGAAGTTCTTTGACAAAGAAGGAGGGTAGACCAGGAAAGTCAATTTATCGCTTATGAGAAAACCATGCCCAATCGTGTATTTAGATTGTTTAGAGCCACGAAAGGAGTTGCCATCATTTGTGCTCATTTTAGATCATAAGAAAGAGCTTCAAGTTGGCAAAAATCATCCTTCACATCTACAAAAATAGAGTTCAGATCCTACATTGGTGTTTATTCTTCTTTGGGCTAATATCTTGAGAAAATCAATGGTGCAAGCCATGTTTGCACTTATACCATGTGATCTAGTTGCCAAATTGATCTCATGGCCACACTTTCTAAGAAAAGGAATTTATTTCTCCCAACCAGTGTGGTTTTGTTTAGATTTCCTTTTGTCTAGTTAGAGTAGGGTAGGTAGGATTTCAATTCAATAAGTGCTTGCATGCACAATGTTTTTCCAATTTTTTTAGGATAGTTGTAATTCAATAAGTGCTTGCATGCACATGTTTTCCTTTTGTTGGAAGGTATTTTTAGTGCTCTTACAGTTCTAAGCAAGTTACAACATTTATCACTTGACTCCATGCCCAATGGATACATCAAGACACTAGATCATTTTAGCTAGCAGACATCTAACCCCACATAATCACCAAAAATGTTGACATTTATTGCACATGTGCAAGAAGGCAACTCGAAACTTTGTTTCTCAGATTGGAAAATCTTTGGGAAAGACATGCAGGCCATTTTATCAAGAATGAGTTCCTAGGAATGATTTATATGGATGAGTTGCACAAGATGAAGACTATAATTGTGAAGGTCATGTTGGAAAACATCGAGAACGGAAACATTTCTTGGAAAGGAAAAATATGTTCAAATGGTTGTCAAAATTCCATCTCCCTAAAGCACTCGACCATTGTTATTTGCAAAAATGCGGGAGACTAAGTTATAAAGCATTGGCGAACTCTTTTAAATCTGATGGACATTCAAATTCTCATCAACTTTAACAGGGAAACATCTAGGTAGATGCTACATGGAGGGATTCTCGGGATCCTCATTATTTTTTAACTCCGGTAAACATAAGGCCGCAAAATAAATCAAGTTTATAAAGCTTTCATTTTTGGCGTAGTCAACGAGGTCAATAGAACATGTGGTAGATTTAAAAACTAAAAAAGTGAAGATATGTGTAAGTTTCCTATTTGCTCGCCTTTTGCGATCGACGCTGTGGTTCAAATAAGTCGATAAAAGGCAAAGGTAGTGTGCGATGCTCTTATTGGTTTGTGATTTGTAAACTAACAAGATTATTTTAAATAAAGAAAATTTTGAAGTGTGTGGAGTGGTTTTATTGGTCTAAGATTCACAACGGTTAGTTAAGAGAATTGTGAAGGTTTGTGGAACCTTTCTATTGGTTTGAATTTTCCAAAACCTAGTCAAAATTCTAATTTGTGAAAGCTCATGGATTGTGTTGATTGGTTCGTACTTAGTCAAAGTTTTATAAAACCCGAAATTGTGGAATCCAAATTATATGTGGTGTATTTTTATTGGCTCATGTTTCAAAAGATCGGGCGGTAGACACGTAAGCAAGGAGTTATTCCCGAGACAATTAATATTTGAGATGTGTCATCTTCCTGTGCATCACAAGAGGAATAACTTTAGAAGGGCATAACTTGTGATCTATAGCTCTAAATCTTATTAAATTGGTCTCGTTGGAAAGATCCTGTCCATCTCTAAAGTTTGGCATCATTTATTTTAGGGATTAAAGACATTTAGAGGAAAATACATGAAACAAAAGGAAAGGTCTGCATAAGAAAGATTAAAAACAAATAAAAGCATGCAAAGTGACTTGTTTTGTCATCTAAAAGTTAAATAAAGCTAGAACAAAGCATGCAAACAAAGGAAAATCTATTTTAAAACATGTAGAGTTTATTTTTGAGAAAAAGGATAAAAATAAGGCAGAACACATGATTTTACATAGAAGGAGTTACTTTCAAAGCAAGAAAAAAACTACATTTTTTATTCTATTTTTACAAGTCATACTTGCATGTCTAGGATTTTCTTATCCTTCTTCTCTCTTAGATTTCTATAAAATCTTCAGATTTGTATTGTAAAATTAATTATGTCTTCTTCATTCATATTTTTGGAGCAATTCAATCTTTTTGAGTGAGAAAGCAAGGGTCATGAGTGACTTTTTGTGCTTATTCCACCTCTTGGAGAAATAAAGGAGTTGTTCTTACCTTTCTGCAATCTATATTTATTTCATACTTTGTTTTAAATTGATTTTATTTCGTGATAATTTTCTATCCTAGTCTCATTAGTACAAATTTCTCACGACTTTATGCACTCTTGTGTTGATTTGGAGGTCATATATTTTGTTTGACATGTTGTTTACAAGATCTTGTTATGGAGCCATTTGTTACCCCTTCTTGTCCCATGACAATTCATTCCATAACCCTTTTATGAATTACTTTCACTTTAACTCAATTACTTATAGTTAGTGTATGGTGTGTGTGGCTTCCTTGCTTCATCTATTTGATCTAAATAATTATGATGTTCTCAAATCATCCTGGTGTATCACCTCCCCCATTTTCATTTTTTATCTTTCCCTTCCTTCTCCCTTTTCCCAGTCAGTTTTGGTAAAATAGAGTTAGCCCTAGGAGATAGAATTAGTTTAGGTGTTGCACTAGGGTAACCAACCATCTCTGGAGATTCACTCCAACATATAGATCACAGACATCCTAGGAGTGTTTCCATTTTTTCAATTGAAAGGATATTTATCATGCCATTCTCTAAAGGGTGCATTTAAAAGTGACAACAATACCTTAGTGTGAAAAAAGGGTGATGAAGTTGATGGAATAATTTAGCAAGGTTCAATGAATGACAAGTCTTCCCGGAGGCCTAAAAAGGACAATTTTCCTCATTCTAAAGCCATTAAACATCCTCTAGGAGAGTTAAATAAATTTATAAAAGGTATGAAGATGGTGTTCAATATTATTGAAGGTGTTTAAGGAAATTAGGAAAATTTAGGAAATAATATCTCTTTCAAGAACAACTTGTTGAACATCGGGTTTTCAAGGTGCATGGAATGAACATCCTAATGGTGAAACCTAAATTCTTAAAATGATTATGGGACTTTTGTAAGGATTTAGGAAGAAAACTATTAGAAATCATAAAGCTATAGGAATTATCTACAAGGTGTAAATATCAATTTTCCTCCAAGTCTTAAGTGTTTCCCAAAACAATACAGCTACCCCTCTCGGTTTCGAGACACAAAAGGGCCTAAATTTTAAATTTAAGGAAGATTCAAGTCTTGATAATTGTTTCATTGATTGTATAATGTGTTGTGGAGTCAAAATAATACAATATTTTACCCCACAAAATTATTGTAAACCTCCTAGGTGAAAAAAATAATTGTGGTGTCTAAATTTGGACATCTAGTGTAAAATCTACTTTCCTTTTTGGCCTAGTCACACTTTTGACACTCTTATGTCTCATCTACCCCCTGAGGAAAATAATTACATAAGGGACACAAAAATTTGACCTCATCCTCCTCGCCAAGTCACACTTTGGACACCCAGGTGTCCTAGGTGTCCTTGTTGTCCCCTTTTTACCCATGATGCAAGGGAGACACCAAAGTACAACCTCAAACCTTTTCCCATGTCACACTTTGGTTTCCCTATTTTCCCCTCTATTCTCTCTACCCCCAAGGGGATAAAAAGTGTGACTCATGTATTCTCATAGCTCCGGTCCCCTCATGCAACCACACACAACTCCACTAATGCAATTTCCCACCCCCTCATCTCATCCACCACACACCACAAGCTACCAATTGTCACCATCTTGTTCAAGTAACACTTTGGTGTCCCTTATGTTCCATTTTTCCCTCTTGCACCATTTTCAAACCCCCAGTCACTCCATTTTGACCCAGGTTAAGTGTGCAATTAGCAGGTGAGTTAAAAACATAATAAAACTCTTTTAACTCCTCACTCATCACATAGTTAGCCATTTTTCATGAAAGGTTGATTTTGTAACACCCTCCAAACTATATTTCTACCCAAAAATGCTGCCAAAATTCTTCTAGACATCCATAGCCATCAAAATGAGAATTTTCTCATAACTTTTCATCGAGATGTCAGATTGCCTTGAAATTTTCCAGAATCTTCCTCTCCAAAATGCCTTTGGGAATATTATTGTAGAAAATTCATTGATGCCCTACTTTTTCACAGAAAAAAACTAAAATATCAAACCCTAAAACATACTTTTTAAATTTCCTAAAGATCCAGCAAACAAAAATCATGAAATTCAAAGCAGAGGACCCCGTTGTAAAACAAAAAAATTGGCAGTGGTTTCATTGCAACCCGAAACTAGTAAGTGCAATTTTTAAAAATAGTAGGTGTTCATAATGGTATGTTTCTAAAAATAGTAAGTTTCCTAAAATGATGAATTCTCAACATTTTTGATATCCTGAAAAAGTAAGAAACATCATAAAAGGGTAATTCAAGGAACTTTCTAAAAATAGTAGTATTCAGGAAAATGGGCATCTAAAAATAACAGTTTCTAAAAATAGTAAACCTTCATCAAATGTAATAATCCAAATGAGTTAAAAAATTAGAGAACAAAAATAGTGATAACTTGCTAAAAATAGTAGTTTTGGACCCTATTTGCTTATTGGAAGCACAACCACTAAGAGGGGGTGAATCAACCGAATTAAAACATTCAATCACTTTAACTTTAGCCATTCATCAACTTAACCATTAACCATTAATCATGCATTCAAGAACCATAAAAAACATGAGAAAAAGAGAACATATCAACACATAGACACAAGATATAAGTGGGAAACCCTCAAGGGAATAAAACCCATTAAAAAACATTATTATATCCATGTTTCAAATTTAGTTGAGCACCAAATCAACAAGGAGCACCAACCCCTAGGTTTAGTGAGGCACTAACTCCATAAGGAGCACTAACCCTACAAGGAGGAATCAACCCCCTATATGACTCAACACCAACCAAATCCACCTGATTTTTTCCAATCTCTGAAATTTTGCACACACAAGATGATGAGACTCAATGAAGCTCACTTTCCTGTCTATCTTCCTCAAAACACCTCTCTAGCCTTCATTGCTCGTATGCTTCTTCTTCAAGCTAATTTTTTCCAATGACCTAGCTCAACCATATCATATATATCTTGATAACATCATCACATATTGATTTCCCTCTCTTCATGGTCAAAAATACCTCCTTCACTTCCTTCAAACAACCCTCTAACTCACACGTTTCGCCACTCTTCTCAACTCTAGCTTAAATGAGCTTTCTAATTTTATTTTATACCTATCTTGTGATCATAATACATGTATTCCATACATCATAAAGTAAAATAACTCCCAACAACATTATAACATCATTCATAAGACCATATAGGTCACCAACATCATCTAGAACCATCTAGACCTCCATTAGGACTCAAGAAGCCCTAAAGCACCAAAACGACCTACTCACCAAAAATAGAATGTTCTAGAGAAAAACCACCTTCACCAAAACACGTACACCACTTTTACATGTTGTTTAATCCTTCAAAAATTCCAGAAAGAAATGAAACACTCTGTACCATCATCTCACCTCATGAAGCCACTCGAGAACAAGCACAAACAAGTTGCCCAAAACCTAGTCTTCAAAGATTAGACAATAACTTCATCAAAACTCATAAAAAATGAACTTTTAATATACCAATGGAAATATAATTACCTCAAGGTCATCACCAAGTGCATAGGATTCCATAAATCGATCAGAGTACCTCTAAAAAACTTCTGCAACCAGGTCATCTAAAACTTCCCAAAACTACTCATGCAAAATGGACTTCAAAAAACCTCCTAACAGCTCAAAATTATTATGAAACCACTCCATAAATGAATTATTACTTCCATACTTCCTCCAAAACATATTTAGTCATATGGTTTAATGAAAAACCTGAGATAAAACACAACTTTTCCATAAACTTTCCTTTTAAAGTGGGGTCCACACACATCCAAAACCTCTAACTTACACTTGGAGAAATCTGGAGGATTCCTCTACAACCTTAAATCATCATACTATAAAAAAATCCATTCAGGGCATGTACCATGAAGTTATTCTCCATCGCTCTAGACCTAGGGTTTCAAGAGGGTTAAAAAGTAGTTTGCCTTCTTAACGATTATTCATAAAAACTATGACGATAAAATGACCTCATTCCACTTGGAAAACCTTAAAATTAGACCTCTTCAAAATTCCCCAAGAGATTGGTTCCCCATGTAAAACAAACATATGCCAATGAGCATCAAACTGACCAAATTTTACCTTGGTTTCTCACTTCAAAAACTTGGTAAGGGAAAAAATGCAATAACTTGCAAAATATTCAACTCTAGGATGTGAAATTTAGACCACGCCTTCATATAAACATTCCAATATATCTCTAATTCCCACCTTTTATCAAATACACTCATAAATGTTGACTCCACCACACTAGGGCATGTTTTCTTAAGGGCTAGGTTTAAGAACAGACCTAAAAATCACTTTCCATGCAAAAATGCTCAAAGTAATGACCTAAAAATTCACTAACATGATAGAAACAACATGCCACATCTATAACATAGCTCAAATTTGTATATCCAAGCTAAAAACATACTTGCACACCTCATTAGGTCACCTAGGGCTTGAGAATAGGTCTAGTGTAGACCTAGAAACCATGTCTTCACCTCATATCTAATTTCTAAGAAACTTGTGAGTGTCCCTATACCACATAAACATGATCCACATGCTTTCACCAAGATCAAAATGCTCATACATACATGTACTCCATCATACCATACCATTCATGTTGACTAGGCTTCACAAACAAGCACCTTGAACATGTTTTCTTCACGAAACTAACTTCCTAATTACCTTGTCACATTTTCACATCTGCAAGGACCTTCAATACTCTTCATGACATCACTCTAGCATCACCAAAAACTTCATCACCTTGAAAATACCTCAAACTAACTTAAGACACCATGAAACACAATGTAAGACCAAACAACTCATCTTGACCAATCAAGACAATACCAAACAACCTTCATGTTCCATACTCCTTTTGACATCAATGACACTCAGAAAATCAATGAAAACATCTCTCTTTGACATCAATGACACTCAAAAATCAATGACAACATCTCTCTTTAACATCAATGAAACTCAAAAATCAATGACAACATCTCTCTTTAACATCAATGAAAACACAATGTTAACAATCTCCCCAATTTTCATTGATGGAAAACCCATTGATGGAAAAACATTAAAAGCTCAAAATCCCCTTAAGAAACTCACGTGCCATCAGCTCATTCTCCCCTTTTGACATTAATAGAAAATATTCATATCTTTAACAACTTCTTATGACAACATAATATGCTCACCTTTTGGTTGGAAACATCAACCAAATCAAACAAGGTCCATTTGACCTCTTCATCTCTATTTTGACTCTTTGAGCATCAATGGGGAAACATGGCTCCCCCTAAGAAAATGCATACCTTCAACAACCCCGTCACATGCTTTCTTGATACTAAAAACCTGATGGGATCACCACTCCTTCTCATGGAGCTAATACACCACAAACTATGAAGAATGATCAACCTTTCTTACATTATCAGTTCAAAACTAATCTCCATGGCTTTTACACATTCAAATAGGTCTTTAGCTTATCTTGAATGGAATCATACCTTCTTGGCACTATATATTTCACTTTAGGCCACATTCTTACTTCTCTTGAGTTCTAAAAGAAAAAAACTCTAACTCATGTATGAGAATAAGAATTCAAACAACACAAACATACCTTCTTGTCTTCAAGGGCTGAAAACATTATATTCATACTCATCTTCTTGAATTACTCCCCTATCTTCCTAACTCTTTATGATTGCTAGAATGAAAAAATTTATTATGAAGCTCAAATCATCTACACAACTCCCCTTGCTTATTAACACCTCACATATCTGATTGAATCATGGAGCATTGGTCATCTCCCCATAACTTTAAAAGTTATGTAAATTGATTGAATCCAACTTGAACAAGCTCATACGTATAACTAACATCACTTCTTGATCATACTTTACTCCATAGATTTCATTTCAATATTCTTTCAACCGGCTTCTCAAAAATGCATAGTCAACATGTACATGCATAGAGTGAAAAATCTCTATTCAATCTTGTTTTTCATCTAGCAAATATGTCATAACTTGTATCTTGAATTTCATTTATAAGGATCACTTCAACTCTTTCTTGATGATACATGTAATATTATGTATACAAAAAAATCATCCTACCCAGATTTTGAACCATCAATATTTCTAGCTAACCTATCAAATCACCTTGGAGAATACCTTTAGCACCAGATAGTCATTATAGACCTAGATTAGGTCTCAAGGAACAACTTTAAGCTTCAAACACCAAAATATCTTCTTGTATTATCCACATTCTTATAAATTGGGTCTTCTCATGAAAATACCCAAAAATTTGATCTGTAAACCTTGTTAACTAACCTTCAACAAATTTTACTAGCTTTTTGACCTCATACACATACATTTTAACATGACTAAAAACTCATATCACTTTTTCAATTTATCTTCACATAGCAACTAACATCATATCTCTTTGACTGATATTGAACATACCTTTTGATGCTTAATTTAAAATATAAATCCATGAGTAGAACCAGAAAACTCCCCTAGAATTTCTTATCAATATAACAAAGCTCCAAATGTTTTTATCAAACCTTTCTAACTTCCCACAATCCTTCATATACTATCTTGATGGAACACCATGAATTGGCACTATGACTGCATAAACCATGTTAATGACAACAAGCACATAACTTTAAAATATGTGGAGACATAGACTCAACTAGCATACCTTCAATCCTATTCTTGGAGAACTTGTATTAGCTTTACAACATCTTTAACTTGTCTCTCAACCCTATCGAGTATTTGAACATAATCATATCCAGTAACAATATTCTCATAGCATTCTTTGAATCATCAATCAAGGATTCAACCTTGTCATCGCATCTTCAATTGAGACTATACCAAACTCTATTTTATATGCTCATCATAAGCCTTCTTGATGGATATACCAGATCTTCAAGACATCCTTTTTGAATCATTTACCTACTTGAGCCAACAATACTAGGAATGGAAAACACCTCTCGGTTTGACTATGTTTCCTTTATGATTCAAAACATTTTCAACTTCAAGCTTTGTTATGATAGTCCTGGCCAACTTCTTCCTTCTTCTTGATAGAACATAATACACTATGCACACAACTCCTTAATGTTAGAGTCTTAATAAATAACCCTACATTATTAGAACTATATGCCACCCGATCATAACCAAGTAAGAACATTGTTCATGTATATGTAATACTCAACAAGCCATATCAATACTTTAAAAATATTTTTTATGTTGATTCTATTATTCATGTCCATATTTCTCATAATACTACTTTCAAACTAAGAACACTCTACTTTCTTGTCTTCTAGGACTTAAGACACACCACAAAGCAAACTACTCAAATATACTATCTCTTCCCGCTTAGACTTCACATCTTTTGAAGCATATTACCAATCAATGATCCGAAGGATATTCTAATGTGCATTTGTTCCTTAAACCTCCTAAACCATGCCCGATAAATAGAGTGTCTCGATATATTTATGAAAATATCAAAAACTCAAAAAATGGAGTTCAGATGCAAAATTTATCGCAGGTCAAAGATGGTTTTAAAATGGGTCAAACTTGGTCAATTGTTCAATCAAGACGTGACATGTGGCAGAAGTGAAAAATGGGAAAATGTAAACATTGTGTTTGGATCTCCCAGTCTTTATCACTCATAAATGAATGAGTGGGCCCCAATATTTTCTATTTGGGGCCCTCACCAAGATCGAAACACATTTTTGAAGAAAGGTTTCCTTTGCGCCTTTTCTTCGTATTACCAATGTCACAATTTTTATTATAAATGCCTTATAGTGTTATTACCTTGCCAATGTGGGATTGTGTTATTTCAGGGTTGGTTATATGTTGTGCAGGGTCAAGTAGCTTTCCCTCATTTCCATACAACTTGGTGGGGTAGTAAACTCCCACCGAGACACCTTATTGGCTTCCAAATTGTTTTACCGGTTGACCGACTTATCTCGTATAACTCGGTGTGAAAGCCTAATAACCATGCTACAACCAACACATAGACATGGCGATTAGTCTACGTGCCAATCTCCATCTTACTAGGCCTTATCTCTTCTATGAATCCAATAACCAAATCCCTATGCCAACCGTTTGGAGGTTCAACGATGGCCAAGTCACCATGTCAACATAGCTAGGTGGATCAACATAGGCCATCGATCTATAATCTCGGCCCAAAGTGTGGGCGTTCAACCAATATAACAATGCCACATATATATTGTGTGGCCATCCAACTCAAAGATGGGATTTTTAAACAAACCCACCAATTATTCAACATGGGGGAAAATTTTGTATGTGAGGCCACAACCACACCTTGTAAAATGTTCGGTCCCAATATAAATGTCACCATGCCTATATCCCTATCAATGTGGGATTTACCCACTTAGGGAATAACAAAGTGCCAAAGGAGGAGATGGAGGGGGTCGAACCCGAGATCTCTCGGGATAACATAAACCAACTTTACCAACATGCCACAAGGGCTTGACGAGTTAAAAGGTGAGCTCGGTGGTATTTGTAAAGGCTTTTTAGCGGGGCATGTGTAAGGGTAGAGACAAACCAGTTTGTAGAAAACATTAATTTTGAGGCACTTACACTCAAAACCATATCTCAAAGTAAACTAGAGATTTGTTTAGAATTATGATATGCTCGTGATGGTATAGTTATTTTCCCATTTCAGATATTTTTGATGTTTTTTTATGCTAAAAAATTCACACAAAGGAAAAAATCCTAAGGGAAACACATATGCAAGTGATTTAGGAAGGTGAAAGACAAGTATTGAGCTTCACAAGGGTCTTTCACAAGTCTGAAAACATAGTGTTGCAGGTTTTGATCTATTTTTTTAATTATAAGGGTTAATTACAATTTCAATTCAAACATTTTTAATGGATCGGTTCTAAACAAACCCGGGGACATATGAATTCCAAACCTCGTAAAAAATCCATGTGTCGTATTTTTATTTTCATTTTCAGTTTTCTGATTATTTGTAGTAATTAAAATTCATCATATGAATGTGGATGCTTAAATAATCAGTATTTGAATTTTGTGAAAATTAGTGAAATCGGGAGAAAATTAAATTTTGGGGCCTTGATTAAACAGTGAATTTTCGAATGAATTAAATTCAATTTCAAATTAGTCACAAATCAGATAAAAATCATATTAATGATCAATTTTGAGTAATTTAATCCATAAAATTGATTAATTTAAAAGATCCTAGAAAATTGTTTTAAAAGGTGAAACTAATTACTTGTGTTTCCAAATCAATCAACAACATTCTCATAGTTCTTGTAGCACCTCTGTCTGACCAAACCATCATACAACAACATAACTTCATGATTGAGTCCAAAATTTTCTTGGGAATCTTCCTCAATCATGATTGTTGTACTAGCACTATCACTAACTTACAGATATTATCCATGACCTACATACCCTTTTGGACCTCATGGGATACTTAACTCCACATGATAATGCTTCCTAGACTTAAACAAGACCTTAAGATACAACCTTTTAGGCTCAATCATGTATAATGCATTCCTTCATCCTATATAACTATCCTTCAAACAAGACTTCAAAACTATGACATAACCTCATGAGCGGTGTAGAGAAAATCGGAAAAAACATACCTCAAGCACCTTTTCTTGACCAATTCTTCATAACACGGGACAACAACCTTTGAAATAACACAAGGACACTTCGCATCAACTTTTTTTGAAGCACATAATCTATAATCAAATCTTCAAGCAACATCCAATCCTTTTAAAAACTCTCATAACTCTTACAACATACTTGTCATGACAAACACCGAATTGATCTAGAACATCTTGAGATCCTTCTTTAAATAATGCACATGTTTTAGGAACATGATTTTCTCCCCCTAACTCTTATGAGCCATTCAGTCCTTTTTTAGATCATCTTGATACTAAATGATGGGGTCAATATTAGGCTTAATAAATAAATTCTTCAACCTATCTTCATGTGCAGACTTTAATATGGTCTTAACATTTTTGGCACAAACTCATACTTCTTACTATGCATGATTGTAATAGATTCATCCTTCTTGACCTCATTTGATTGACTTAGGATTTCACACCATCTTGATTTTGGGAGCTTCAAATTTCTTGACATTTCTTAATATCTCAAAATGAAAATATCTTGCAATATGACCAAGCATTTGACATTTGTGGCAAACCACACTACTCATATCTCTTGACTGATATGGGTACACACCCTTGAATATTTTTTCCACATTCCCTTTCCCTATGACCAAATTCATTATAAAAATAACAATAACCATGAATATAATGATCATACCTCATATCATTTAGCTTCTTGATGGAATTACACCTTGCATTTCTCTTGGGATAGACCTTCTTGGTATATACACCTTCTTTGAAACTAGGTCCTACTTCTTAACTTGGTATTTCAACCTTCTTATCATCTCCATTTTACCCAAGACTATATTTACCACTATGTAACTTTTGACTACTCGAGATATCATCTAGAGCCATAGTACTCTTCTCAAACCTCTCATAGGATTTCAACTTGCTGGATATCTACTCCATCTCTACCTTAAAGGACCTTAGTTCATATTCATACCTGATGCATTAATATTTTTTATTTTTATGGATTTTACCTCGGTTTGAGCTTATTACACTCTTCTTCCTTGGTCTTGAGAGTTGTTTTCATAGACTCAACTTGAGTCTCATACTCTTTAAGGATATGATCATGCTCAAAAATCATGTTACTAACTTGTTTTTCATATACCTTCATCTTTGAATCCAATTTGAGGTTCTTATTTCTTTGAATCACCAATTTTATCATATAAATCTACTTCAGCCTCTTCATTGCCAAGATCATCATAAGCACTATTGTAACTATCCTTTAATGACTTCTCATGATTTGATTCTAAATAACATAGCTTGGTTCTCAATTGATCGCACTCAACTTCCTTTGATTTCAGACTTGTATATGCATCCTCTAACTACTTCTTGAGATATTTGATGGTTTCTCCATCTTTCTTAACCATATATCTTATCTCTTAACATTCTCTCCTCAATTTCTTAGCCATCTTGTGCTTCAAAGGATCACCTTAAGCTTGTTAAGCTTGCTTCAGAGGCCCTTATCTAATACTAATTGTTGTAAGAATGAACACTAAGGGGTTGAATCTTTGGGAATCAAAACATTCAATCACTTAAACTTTATCCATTCATTAACCATTCATCAACTTAACCATTAACAATTAATCATGCATTCAAGAACCATAACAAAAAAGAAAATGAATACATATAAACACATGAACACAAGATATAAGTGGGAACCTTTCAAGGGGGAGAAAATCCACAAAAAATATGTTTATATCCATGTTTCAAATTTATTTGAGAACCAACTCAACAAGGAGCACCAACCCCTAGGTTTAGTGAGGCACTAACCCCACAAGGAGCACCAACCCCTGATTTTATTAGAGTGTCAACCCTACAAGGAGGAATAAACCCCTTGATGACTCAGAACCAATCAAATCCACCTAATTTTTTTCCATCTCTGAAATTTTACACACAACTAATGATGACTCAATGAAGCTCACTCTCCTCTCTATCTTCCTCAAAACACATATCTAATGTTCATTGCTCATATGCTTCTTCTTCAAGCTGATTTTATCCAATCACCTAGATCTCCCATATCATATCTATCTATAGAACATCATCATATATTCATTTCCCTCTCTTGATGGTCACAAATATCTCCTTCACTTCCTCCAAACAACCCTCTAGCTCACACATTTATCCCACTCTTTCAACTCTAGCTCAAATGATCTTTCTAATTTGCTTTTATACATGTCTTATGATCATAATACATGTAGGTCAGCCATCATAGAGTAAAATAACTCCTAAAAACATTATAACATCATTCATAAGACCATATAGGTCACAACCATCATCTATAACCATCTAAACCTCCATTATGACTCAAAATCCTTAAAGCATCAAAAATACCTACTCATCAAAAACATAATGTAATAGAGAAACCCCACCTTCACCAAAACACATACACAACTTAGACATGATTTATAATCCTTCAAGAAAATATATAAACCCTAAAACACTTTGCACCATCATCTCACCTCATGAAGCCACTCAAGAACAAACACAAACAAACTACCTCAAAAACTAGTCTTCAAAGATCAAGCCATAACTTCATCAAATCTCATAAAAATGCAAATGTGATATACCAATGGAATTATCATGAACTAAGGGTCATAAAAAATTGAATAGGATTCCAAAAATAATATTGTATCACCTCTAAAAATATTTTGCAACCAGGTCATCTAAAAATGCCCAAAAAGCCTCAAAATATACCTATTAAACATTCCCCAAGATTTTTGGTCCCCATGAAAAATATACACATGCAATCGAGCATCAAATTGGCCAATTTCGACCTTGGTTTCTCACTTCAAAACTCGGTAAGGGTAAAAATGTAATAACTTGCAAAATATTCAACTCTAGAAAGTCAAATTTTGATCACACCTTCATATCAATATTATAATACATATATAATGCTCACCTTTTCTCAAATACACTTAGAAATTTTGACTCCACCACACTAGGGCATGCTTTCTTAAGGGTTAAGTCTAGGAACAGACCTAAAACTCACTTTCCATGCAAAATGCTCAAATTACTAACCTCAAACTTAACTAACATGATAGAAACAACATTCCACATCTCCGACATAGCTATCCAAGCTAAAAACATACCTACACACCTCATTTGGTCACCTAGGGCATGAAGAAAGGTCTAGTGTAGACCCGAAACCATGTATTTTCCTCATATCTGCACTCTGAGACACTTTTGAGTTTACCTACACCACATACAAATTATCCCAATGCTTTCACCAAGATCAAACATCTCATACACACTTGTACTCCATCATACCATATCATTCCTAGGCTTCATAAACAAGCACCTTGAACATGATTTCTTCATTGAAACTGACTTCCTCATTACCTTGGCACATGTTCACATCTGCAAGGAACTTCAACACTCTTTATGACATCACTCTAGTATCACCAAAACACTTCATCGCCTCTACTGATCTCTCAAAATGACTTAAGACACCATGAAACACCATGCAAGACCAAACAACTCATCTTGACTAATCAAGAAACTACCAATCAACTTTCATGTTCCATAATCCTTTTGGCATCAATGAAACTAATGCAAATTTTAATTATTTAACACAAACTCTAGTAGTGCAACATTGTTGCTAACTTTCTGTTGGGTTTTGGCTAACTTTTTGCTAACATACTGCTATAATTTGAATGCTTGTTGACTTGTTGCTTCAACCAATCTCTCATGCATTCATATTTTTCTTTGTGATCAATCCACTCAAGGTGCATATGAGGATATTACTATGTAATTATAAATTAAACCTTAACTATGAACCATGCCTAATATTGATCAAAATTAACTCACTCATAATCAAGACCATTTTAAGCATCTTCATCCTATGTTTCCCTTTAAGAAAAAATTTCTCCTTACAAGTTGTATTATATTTTCAAGAAAAGATTAAACCTAATCATATGCTTCTATTACTAAACAAATCAAACAGTTCTTATCTTCTTTATCAAGATACATCTCAAGATTCATACACTCCTTAACTTATCTAACCTTATTCAAATCATAAATCCACATACCTTTGTGATTACTATATTTTTATATCTATACCTACCTTCTCATGAATTATCTCTATCTTAAAATAACTTCTCCTAACATATATTATATTAATCCACTTTTCAAGTATCTCCTATTATAATTTTCTTTCCACACAATATGAAAATATGTTTTTTTTGGGTTGTCTCAAAACTTCAGGTCTGTAATTTGATCATAACTTTCTCCACACATACCCAATTAACTTTATACTAGAATATTTGGATTTAAATCTCTAAGGCCCTCAATATTACAAATTTTTAGAATTTTTCCTTTTATAAATCTCAATATATGATCATTTTTCAATTCGTGCCTAGTCACGCTTTTACACAGAGCTTGAAACAATTTCTACAATCGATATCTTCCCTTACACATGGATTTGGGAGGTAATATTTTGCATGCTTGGGCTCTAGGTGAGACAAAGATTTATTGAAAAATTCAGATTGATTAGATGATTAATTTCCTCAAATTTCAATGCCCTAGTTCGGGCTAGAGTGCCTTCAAATTGTTATAAAAACCTCAAAATCAATTGTCAAGATCCCAAATAAATTCTAATAGTTTTCAAATAGTGTCCTTCAAGCATTCCAATTAACAGCAATGAGAAAAATATCAAATAAACTCAACTACAACTTTTCTACACGTCCTGTCATGGAGATTTTATCACATTCCTATAAAAACATACAAAATTCACTCCAAACTCCCCAAATCTTTATTTCCACCCTTCATAATAATTCATCTATCCTTTTATGTTACATTCTTTTAAGACCTTTTCTTATGAATTCTTGATCCAAAATTAGATCCATGACCAAAAAAATTTGATTCTCGCTCCTAAATGACTTAGTCTTCACTATAAGAGCTCAACCATACTTCCTAGAATGCTCAACTAGCTCCCTATTTTGACTCAACAATATACTAATTATGCAAACATGATAATTATCACCTAAATACAACTCATGAGCTCATGTATATCCATTTACATGACATTTTACCTTCCAAATGGAAGTTACATACACTTTGACTATTTGAAATACAAATAAATGGAGGGAAAATGAACTAAACACTCTAAGACCATATGACAACACCTAGCCACCTATAGATGCTCCTTTGCATCATACATCCAACCTAAAAGAAAAACACCCCTAAGAATTGACTTCTTCCTCTTTTTCCAATTTATTTGTCTTTTTGTACTCATCTTCCATCTATGTACTCTTGATTGCTTTTCTTTCTTGATTTGATTTGATTGTTCTTCTTGATTTTCTTGATTTTTTTGTCCTTCTTGTGTCTCTATCCACCCTTCCTCAACTTTGAAATTTAGATTACATTATCTTTCCTTAGCTTTTTCTTGTACATGTATTCTTTGTATTTCTTCTACTTCTTCCATCATTCTTCTTCCTTCTTGTGTACATGTACCTGCAACACTAAAAATAATATTAAATTAAAAAATATGGCACTTGAGTGTCTCCTCCACTTGCTTCATCATGTCCTCCTTCTCTTCTTTACTTGTAGCTTCTTCATAAGCACTCTTCACCTTATCCATGCAATGAAAATCATCAATATTGAGGTCTAACTTCTTTGCATGTCTCAAAAATCCATATGATTCTTTAATTGTAACCTCATTCTTCTTAATTTGTTGCTTGTCCCTATTTTCATCATGAAACATAACATCTCTACTCGAGTAGTCTCCACGTGCTTCTTTTTCTAACTTGTATTCTTCTTCTTGTGTTTGGCTTCTCCTTTGTGTAAAGCTTTTCAATCCATCTTTTCTTTGGATGAACACTATCTTATCTGTATAACTGCTTGTATAGCTTCCTTTTGCTTGATCTTCTTCCCATTCTTGGCTGCTCTTAGTTCTCTTCAACTATATTTTTAATTCATCCTTACTTGTAAGATTGATTTGGATGTATGTTCTACCTTGTATACTAAGAAGACTGCTCCACAAATGTTCATTCTCCATAAGAACATACTGTTGTACACTATCCTCCATCAAGTTTATCAAAACAAAAACAACATAATCTTCCATTTTTATCCAGCTTATAACAAAAATACAGAAGCTCTTTAAGCCTCTTCTTAAAATAGAAAACATCATGTTCCATCTCAATTTCATACTCACCTCTCATAAAATATACTTCATGATTGGTTAAGGAACCTTATAGATCTGATTTTTCCTCTTGTCCTTTATTTTTCCTTTTTGTTCATTATCCTTGCATATATAATAGTTTCAAACCAATTTGTCTTCATCAAAAGGTAATATAGAATGCGTACCTTCATCTTGCCATGTTCACCAATCATCAAACTTAATTTTTCCTTGTCATGTCTTCTACATATCCTTGCTTTATCTGAAATTCTTTCTTCCTCTCAATAGGTTGTCTAGTTTTCATACTTTTCACCTCCTTACTCATGTTATTTTCATACAACTCATTATGCCAAAGTACCATTAGAATACTACAAAACTCTTTCTTAATTGCAACTATGCTTGGATTATATGTATACATACCTTTTTAAGAACTTTCTTACCTTGTCTTATATTGCACTTCATGCTCTTTTCGTGCAAATATTCATGCCTTTTTATTGTTATACCAGTCACCTTCTTGACCGCAATTTGTCCATCCTCTTCATTTCCGTGCATTATTTGAACTAGTGCTTTGGAATCTATGTCTCATTCCTTACTTACTTGACATTATTGCTCTTGTTATTTCCTTGACCTATTCTTTTTTATTTCTTCAATCACGAGCACCTTCAAATTTGTATTAGAAAATTTCCAAGATTCTTTAATTTGTCTGTTATCTCTCTTCATCCTTGTATTTTTGTATTGTCTTCCTTTTCCTCTGTTGCACATCTCTTTGAACATCATTTTTTCTCCTTTCATTGCTCAACACCTTTTTAGGTGATTCAAGCCACGATGCGGCATAGAATTTCTTGTGAATAACCTCGGTGCATCGGCACATCACTTAGCCTAAGGCGAGTGCTCACCTAAAGTGCGCAAAAGTACCAGGTCCCTCTTTGGAGTTTCTTGTACATGATGTTGGCATGATGATGTTTAAACATATTTAGATTCATAACTAGACATAAACATTCCACAGTGCATAATCCAAATGTATATCCTAAAGAATCATGATAAATGAACTAAACAATAACTATGATAAGATTAACCATACAAGAACCGATTCAGTTCATGTCTAATACCATTATCCAACCAATATACTCCATTACATTAATATTATAAGACATAGAAGCTTCTTACACTATAATAGCATCTCCGTGAGTTATGCATGTCAAAACCAACAACGACAACTCTACAATAATTCACCACCTACTAAACTACGCAAGTCAATACATATTTATAGGGGTGGGGACTTGCCCTTCACCACCCATGCACTTCTCAAAATAGGTCACATTTTGATAATAGCCATGCGCCTTTACAATCATATGCACAACATGCAAGTGCTCTAACAATAGATGTCCTATAGCTAACTCTAAGTAGAAATCCTATTATTACCTTAAACTTTGCATGGCGCTTATTTTCCACTTGTTCCCAAAATACCATTACGTGTAGCACAATTCTTCATCTCTATGTGTTCTCTACATGTTATCTCCAAAATATCCCTTATCCATAAAAATGGCGAAGTCCCGAACAAAAGTGTTATGGTGCGCATTTCCTTTCCTATCTTCTTGCGCCTTCAAATGTGCCTTGTTCCCGTGCACGCATCCTTTATGTGTCTTATCCTTAGAGCAACATTTTTGCTTCTCAACATAAACTAAATGCCTTCATGGGCATTACTTTTCTCTTCTCTTTTCCACTTTCACTTACTTTTTCTTTGTGCATGCTCTCATTTGAAGCATTTTTCTTTATACCTACATTTACACACATAGATAACTTATTATTTTGAAGAATCATAAGTTCTTCATCCTTCTTAGATTCTCTTAGCATCATTTGATCTTCCACATAGCCTTCATCATTTTTGGGGTTTTTCAAAACCCTGTTTCTTCGTCACCATCTCTTAGTTTCTCCTCATATTTCTCCATCTTGCTAGTATCCTATTTTTCTCTTCCCATCTTCTCACATCTTTTATCAGCTGATTCTTCATTCATTAGACCATCCTCTAGGCCTATGAGTACCTCTTCTTGTACTATCTCTTGGTCTTGTTCTTCATGACCTTGCATAAGGTCTTCAAGGACCAAACTCCATATTCTCTCTTCTTCATCACTACCTTGTTGTAGTTTGTTGTTGTCACACTCATTTTTGTGACCCATTTCACCTTCTTGTTTACCTCTCTCTCTTCTTAAGAACCCCATGTTCTCTCTCAACCTCATTTGGGCTTGTTTTCTCTCTTTCACTTGTGTTTCTTGATCCATTTCTCTGGATTCTAACTCTGCACCTTCTTGGAAACACCAACCTTACTTTCTCTTTCCAAGGATACACTCATCCTTTCCTCTTCCTTCAATGGTTCTTTCATGAACACTTGGACCTGATTCTAGGCCTTCTCTACAAACTCTTTGAATCCAAACACCATATTTCTTTTCTCATTCCATGTATGTTTATCTGTCAAAGGAAACAATGCATGTTCTTGTCCATCTTTCATCAGAAAACATTTATTCATTCTACCATTATATACTAGTCTTCTATCATATTTCCAGGGTCTACCTAACAAAAGATGACACACATCCATAGGCATAACATCACATAAAACTTCATCCTTGAGACTACCAATTTGAAAAGGAACCATACATTTTGATTAACAAGAATTTGATGGTTTCTCTAAACCCAAGCTACCTTATAAGGTGTAGGATGCACTAACCTTTTCAAACCCAACTTACTAACCATTTCCTATGAAACAATGTTATTAGTGCTTCCTTTTTCACTAAAAACATTATGAAACTTACTTCTTGTCTTGCATTTGGTCCTAAAAATACTTCTTCTGTACACTAAATCTGGAACTCTGGCTTGTTGTTGTAGAAGAACTCTTCTTACCAATAAAAACTCTCTCTGTCTCTGATCATTGTCTTGATTAGTCATCCTCTCCATATCTGAACACATAGCCTTTATTTTTTCATTCTTGACCCTAGACCTCTGATCTCATGCTCCATAATTCTCTAAGCATTCAAAATTCCATCCACTCTAGTCATCAATCCTCCTTGAATTAACTTAATGATCCCTTATAGGGATGGTTTCTCTACCTTCACCATGATGTCTATTATCACTCTCACACTATCTCAACAATGTTTCAATAATATACACCTCTGAACTTTATTATTCTTATAGATCCTCCACTCTGCTAACAAAAATGATGCAC
Source organism: Taxus wallichiana var. yunnanensis (assembly GCA_018340775.1). Classification (NCBI taxonomy): domain Eukaryota; kingdom Viridiplantae; phylum Streptophyta; class Pinopsida; order Cupressales; family Taxaceae; genus Taxus; species Taxus wallichiana. The sequence goes on along the minus strand of CM031242.1, from coordinate 25,819,523 downwards.
CTTCTTATTCTTTAACAAAAATCTAGTAGTGCAACATTTTTGTTGACTTTTTATTGTGTTTTGGCTGACTTTTTGCTAACATACTGCTTTAATTTGGATGTTTGTTAACTGGTAGCTTCAAAAAATCTCTCATGTGTTCATATTTTCTTTGTGATCAATCTACTCAAGGTGCATATGAGGATCTTACTCTGTAATTAGAAATGAAACCTTAACTATGAACCATGCCTAATCTTGATCAAAATGAACTCACTCATAATCAAGACCATTTTAAGCATCTTTATCTTATTTTTCCCTTTAAGACCAATTTTCTCCCTTACAATTTGTATTATATTTTCAAGCAAGGATTAAACCTGGTCATATGATTCCACTACTAAATAAATTAAACAATCCTTATCCTCTTTATCAAGATACATCTCAAGATTCATACACTCCTTAACTTATCTAGCCTTGTTCAAATCATAAATCCACACACATATGTGATTAATCTATTTTTATATCTATACTTTCCTTTTTGTGATTGATCTTTGGCTTCAAATAAATTCTCCTAACATCTCTTCTATCAATCCACTAGTCAAGTATCTCCTATTATAAGTGTTCTTCCACACAATATGAAAATATGTTTTTTTCGGGTTTGTCTCAGAACTACAAGTCTATAATTTGATCATAACTTTCTCCACACATATCCAATCAACTTCATACCATACTCATTATATTTTTATCTCTAATTTTCTCCTGCTAAAAAAAATTCAGATTTTTTCATTGTCTAAATCTCTAGATATGATCATTTTTCCATTCGTGCCCTAGTCACAGTTTTACACAGGCCTGAAAAATTTTCTGCAATCGATATCTTCCCTTACACTTGGATTTGGGAGCTAATATTTTACAAGCTTGGTCATCTAGGTGAGACAAATATTTATTGAAAAATTCAGATTGATTAGCTGATTAATTTCCTCGAATTTTGATGCCCTAGTTTAGGTTAGTGTGCATTCAAATTGTTATAAAAACCTCAAAATCAATTGTCAAGATCCCAAATAAATTCTAATAGTTTTCAAACAAAGTGTCCTTGAAGCATTCCAATTAACGAAAATGAGAAAAATATCAAATAAACTCAACTTCAACTTTTCTACATGATGTCATGTCATGGAGATTTTATCACGATCTATAAAACATACAAAATTTACTCCAAACTCACCAAATCTTTATTTACACCCTTCATAATAATTCATCGTTCTCTGTTACATTCTTCTAAGACCTTTTCTTATGAATACTTGATCCAAAATTGAATCCAATACCAAAAAAATCGTATTCTCACTCTTAAATGACTTAGTCTTCACTATAAGAGCCTAACCATACTCCCTAAAATGCTAAACTAGCTCCCTATTTTGACTCAACAATGTATTAATTATGCAAACATGATAATAATCACCTAAACACAACTCATGAGCTTGTGTTATCCATTTACATGACATTTTACCTTTTAAATGGAAGTTACATACACTTTTACTATTTGAAATACAAATAAATGGAGGGAAAATGAAATAAACACTCCAAGACCAAATGATAACACCTAGCCACCTATATATTCTCTTGTATCATACACTCGGACAATCAATGAAAACATCTCTCTTTGACATTAATGACAACACAATGCCAACAATGCTAAAAATAGAAAGTTCCATATTTGAGTGTAGAAATTTTGTGGTGACTCTAGTTTTACTCATCTCGGTGCTTTTAAGCAAGATGAAGTTAAAATACTCGGGTATTGATTCTATTTCAACCCTAATCATAGAGTATCCAAATGTGGGAAATAGTGATGGAACTCAAATAGATATCAAATACATGATAAATTGGATGTTTGGAGGACCTATGGAACCGGTGGAAGAGAAACACTTTTCAAGTGGATTGTTCTCGGCAGGGGGGTTATCTGTATTCATTCGAGAGAATTGAGTTGGTCTTAGCATGTGCTCAGCATTATGAACCTGACTCTAGAATAGTACAAGCATATGACAACTCAATTCTCACACGAGTCCTCACTCCTAAGGGTATCTCTTAGTGTTTGCAAATTCCAACCAGTGGTAGTATGGTCATCATCACCAAAGAATTTACATCACAAGAATGGGATAAGACTAGCTCATACCTGTAAGGCCTCACACTCAAATCATGGCTTAGGAAATGAAAGAAACCTTCTTGTGTGTCTAAAAACTTTTTTAGAAGTGAGTTCCATGAAGGATACTCAGATGTTATCATTTTATTGAGTAGAGTGTTGACTGAAGAGATGAAAATAGAGTTTCATGATTGGAAGGCCTAATTCATCCTTGTTGTCACTGAAGGGAACCAAGTAGTGGATTGGGGACAAATTATAAGTGACAATATTCATTGGCAATTGCTCCATTTTCCTTCTACCATAAATTTCACTATGACCTCCTATCTAGTATATTTTCTCACCTACACAAGACCTTTCAAAGGCCTAACTGCAGCTTTAAATGTCTCTTATAAATTACATGCCTATGAGAAATACCCACACATCATGAAAAAGGATAGTAACCATCACTTTTTCAGGGTGAATGATGCATTCACCATGTTTTTCATCAAACTTATAGAAGGAAATCCATAGGTTGAGGATCTCCTCTCAAAAATTTACACTTATCAAGAAATATGGGAGCTTCTTCACTTAGTTTTCAACATTCACCTACATCGAGTTTTGAGCTTCAATCTTGCCCCTTGCATGTTTCCCATGTACCCTAGTGATAAAATGGTAATGTTTGAATTATGTAGGAATCTTTCTCATGTTCATAACAGATGTAAGAATAGTAAAAAAGAAGGGTGTATCCATTCTTATATCTCTAGGGATCTAATCATGTAAAATTATTGTAGTTGCATCAAAAATTGAAGCCTCCTTTTCTTCCCTTATCCTTTATTCCTATGTATCTAGACCCAATTTTGATATCAGGAGAAATCCTCGAAACTTTTGCTTCCCCGAACTGTACCTAGTCCTTAAGTTGAGGACTATTCGACGCCAATTGTCTTTGATGACTTTGAATTTAGGAAGAGGGACCATATGATGATGATAGTCAATCAAATGAGGAATTTCAACGTCGATTTGTTTGTTGAAGGAGTTAGAGATGATGGATCAGATTTGTTTGACCCAAAGTATCAAACAGTAAAGTCTACACCTCTTCCACCTATCTCATGGAATATAAGGGAACCAAGTGACAACAATGAGAGGATTGCAATAGCGGTTTAGAGATCAAGGGATTCATTCAAGAAAAACTAAATTTCCATCATCGAATCCAGTGGTCTCCTAACTCTCTCGAGGTAGACATCTCACATTTCATCCTTGAAGGAATCTGAGAGATCCACGAGCTCCACTCACTTAGGTGAGTTATTAAAGATAAATGACATGGAATAATAACACACTTGAAGGATCTCACCCTAGGAGGCTCCACAAGAAAGCTAAAACCACTAAAGATCCCATTGAAGATCTTGAGCAAGGTGATATTGATCCTTCACAACCTCTAATCCTACATCATTTCCCAATTGTTTCCTCTTCATCTCGAGTCATCTCATCAAGTACAAGATGTGATTCCTCATCATGAACCTGAAAAATTCCATCATGCCTAATGTTGAGCCCACAACAATATAAAATTTCCCTTAGATCCAAGAATTGATTAGGAGTGAGCCAAGGATAGTGCAACAAGCATCAGCACCTGAATTTGAAGCTATCTCAAGGATCATGAAAACCAAACAAGCTCATAAGGCACGGGTAACTTCTCGGTTTTTAGTGAAGCTTCGCTAATCAGTATGTAGAGGTTACCTAGCCAAAAATTGCAAATTCATGGAGGATATGACTCAAACATATTATGAAATGAAAAAAACTCTTTAGGGCAAGAAACATATGAGGGTGACACACATTTGTTTAAGGAATTAGCTTCTCACATGCTTTTCTCGGAATAAGAATTACAAATAGACAATAGAATAGCTAGAGGATCATATGAGAACTCGTAGTGCTTATGTACTCTCATTCCTAAATCCTATTGCATTACCATCCCTTTCTTTGCCAATTTCATCACTTGTATAAGTATCTTCGACCCCAAAACAATCAAAAGTTCCCAAGGTCACACAATGCAAGGAATGGCCAATGACAGGTGGGTGGACAAGATTCTTGAAAAGAGAAAACATTGTTTCTTGAGATCCTCTCATTGTTCAAGTTTTCTCTCGCCACCACTGTAAAAGTAAAGAATACTAAGGAAGATATCGAGAAGGAAAAATCCCATTGGGACAACGTGTTTCCATTGGTGGTATAAATTAGTAAGCTTGATTCTTTTTATGGGTAGAAATGTATTCACTTCCATAACTGAGAATTTGTCTCCCATTTGGTCTTGCATAATGAGTGCCTAATATGAAATGTTGAATGAGGTTATCTTTGAGCTTGAATCTTGTGAAGAGCTTGCATCACAAATTATAGAAAGTATAAGAAATGGGGTGCAAAATCTTGGGTCACCTCCAATCAATGAAAATTCATTAGTGGAAGAGATTCTAAAACCATTTGAGGAATTGGTCAAGAAAGAGGCGAGAGATCCCTTCTCATTCAATGAGGACACTTTAGAGTCTCTCGTAGAAATAAAATGTACAATTTCCAATACTACAAAGGAGGATCATGTTTGGTTCAATTAGTACAAAAACATCATCGTAGTTTTGAAACCTAGATCAAGGCTCTAAGCTTCATTCATATCCCTTAAGTAGAGAAAGTGGCACCTTTAACATCCTACTTTAGCAAGGAATACAAGGGTGAATAAACCTCTCCAGGTGCATTCCCACAAGGTTCATCGATAAGTGGCTCTTTCACGAGCAGAGGCCTCACCTCCATCGGCATGATCATCTCCCCTCTTCCTTCTTCCTCCTATTTCTATCTCATGTTCTAATTCTTCATTAAGGAGGTACTTTTCACTATTTCATCTTATTCACTTAAAGTGACCTATAGTATAACTTTGTAATGAGTTCTTTTCAATTAATGAAAAAGACTCACTTTTGTTTCCTAGGAATATGAAAGGTCACAAGTGATAAGGGGAAGTGAAAATTCATGTGGGGGTATATGAAAAGACTTTGTGTAAGGCTATAAATTGAAATGACTTCTCCATTCAAGTGGTTATCAATTGTAATTTTCTAAGTAGATAGATTTGCACTACTAAGATACAAGTAAGAGATTGAATTCTTCTATTTTCCTCTTTCTCTATTTCCTCTATTTCCTTACATGTTTAACTTTGTACACATTATGATCTTATAAAACCAAGGAAGGTGTTGGTACTTTGATAAATGAATCAATAGAATTTTATGTCTATGATTTGTTAGTCTTATCATTGTTATCAAGGTTGTATTCTTCTAATTGAGTGTGGATTAATTTTAGTTAATGTTGTGAAACTCTACTAGTGCATATTCACAAAGTTAACCCTCCTTCTCTAAATTATTACTCCCCTTTACCTCATCTCACTAAGAAAATTCCTCCCTTGCACTAAGTGCAAACAATTTTCCATAGGTATAGTGGAGTAGTGTTGTGTGATCCCAGATTCACGGCCACTCACTTTTTTTTTCTGCATTTAATAAATGGAAGCCTCCTCTTGGTAAAGAGGAGGGAGTTAGTCCTAGATCGTTTGTGAAAATCCACTAATTTTTCCTTGCGAAAAATTATTTTGCCAACATTTTTTTGGTGCCTATTGTGGGGCATATTTTTTTGTCTCTACACCACCCAAAAACCACAAAATCCTAAAAAATCATATATCTAAAAAAAAAAATTCATAGATTGAAATTCCAAGAGTCTCCATTCCTACTTTGCATTTTTCCCATAATGAATATCCCAAAAGAGCTCTAATTTTGCAGCCTAACCTCCTCTTCTTCCAAGACACTCAAGAGGATATCACAACAAATTTGAGTAATTTTATCTGGAACAAAATACTAAATTTCAACCACTACCATGTTGCTTCAAGAGTTCTATAATCAGAAGAGGAACATGCCCAAGAGTTACAATGTACGAGATGAGTTCCAAATCAGAAAATAAGAGCATAAATAAATATGTCTTGAGCTCCACATAAATCCTACAAACTGGCGAAACAAAGATACACAAGGGTTAATTGAGCTAATGGAATAGTTGACCTGAAATTTTAAGAATAAAAGCAAGTTGATTTTAGGCATTCATTGTTTAGATAGCAAGGAAAACCAGGTTGAGAGTAATTTCCTAAGTTTGATCCTAACTTCCCTCTTGAAGGTCATATTGGATAACTAGTTGTTGAACCACATAATCTCATTCATCAAAGAAGAAGAAGAAATAAGGGCCAGAGGAAGAAGAAGAAATAATGGTTGTGCTCGTGTCTTGGGAAATAATACAAGACTTTTTTCCTTGGCTCCTCCACTACATGATTTTACTAAATGATCTAGAAAGAGTTTCCCTAATTTAGAGGATATGGGAAACAACATCCAGATGATCACATTGTTGCATTCATCACATCTTGTGGTGTGTTGGGAGTTGAACATGAAGATGTTTCATCTACTTACCTATTTTGGAATCATTATAAGAAGCCACTGATGTTTGGTTATGTCACTTACCACAAAGGACAATAAGGATCTGGGAAGACATGAAATCCAAATTCGAGGCCAAATTCAAACCTTTCAAGATGTTCATGCCCTCATTACAAAAATGGTCTCAACTGAAAAAAGAGCCTCATGAACCCATGAGATACTTTGTAGCTAAATTCAACAAACATCTCTACAAAATCCCAGAATTTGTCATGCCCAAAAATATAACTAGTTAAGAATCTTCACTAATGCACAACTTTGCAAAGTTGGTTTCATGTTAAGAAGAAGTCATCATGATACTTTAGATGAAGCACGAGGATCTTGCAGTTGATGTAGAGGATGATTTTCTAATGTCTGGAAATATCAAGAAGGGATCGAGCAAAAACAAATCTCAAAGTTCAAGTTCTAGAACTACAAACTCATTGGTGTAAAAATTAGCTAATGATGTGCTTTCCCTCAAAAAGAAACTTTCTCAAAATTCCATGTACAAATATATTACGAGGAATAACTTCTCAAACAAACAAATAATTAGTCCCCTATCTCAAAGGATTTCTCTTAAATCCCTTTCTTTGAACACAACATATGGGACCCGATCAGATAATGAAAATTAAGAATAATTAAAGTGAAGATAAAGAAGGTCGAGATGTTAATTGAAAGAAGTTATATCTATAGAGGTTGGTTTCTGTGAGTATGCATCCTCTTCCAAGGATGAGTATGAAGACTATGTGGGTGATATGAACAATCACTCTTGTGTTGTTTTTTATTTGATAAAAAAATATTGAGAAGGAGATAAAATCCAAGCATAAAGATAGGGAGAGAGAATATCCTCAACCAAAACTCTCCTACCTAAAAAGATAATAAATAAGAGATGACCCCCACTTCCCTCATCTTTAGAATCAGCCAAGAAGAATCCTAAAGCTACGCCTCATCACAAGACATATTCTAAGAAAGGTAAGTCAAATACCTCTACTCCCTCCAAGAATGATGTTTCCACCTTTAAAATTCAAAAGAATAATGAAAAATCTACAAGTAATTCTTCTAATTCAAATCAAACTAGTGTTTCCAATGCTCTTGAAAACCCTTCCTCAAACTTTGATATCATCGACCATGTAAAAAGGCCAAAGTTCATATCTCTGAATCTAAATACTTGTAAACCCACCTCAAGTAGTTTGAGAAGCTTTTCAAATTCATCAAAGGTGGAAGCTCCAAATCCAAAGTGCCATCCACTTCCAAAAGGCTTATTTCCAACTCTTGAGCCAAGCCCTTCCAAAACCTTCTATGTTTATCCCTTTATCCACCACCAATATTGAGTCTTTATATATTTCCTGTTGATTAATGGATACCATCTAAATAATTGTATCATTGATTTGGTGCCTCTAACAATCTAATACCCACCAAGATTTCTCAAACCCTCATTTTGAGTCTCTCTCGGGCATTCAGTCATTGCTACTCAATGGAAACAAAGGAGGTCCTGCTTGTTGGAAGAATCAAAGATGCAGTGATGGCTCTTGTGGCTTATCCATAGAAAAAGTGAAAGAAACAATTTTAGTGGTAGCTATGTCAGCTATATATGGAATGCTTCCTCGAGAATATTTTTATAGGAAATAGGAGGTGATATCCAAATTGACTAGTCTTCTACATTGATACCTGTCAAGAACAAGATGAATAAATCCTTCCTAGCCCAAGATGAAATACATAGTTTAGAATTTGAATGACCTAGGAAAATATCCACTTCCAAAGTAAAGAATTGGGAAAGGCTTCATTCAAATAATCATGGAAATTTCCATACGAGGAAAGAGGAAATGGGAACTATCATGAGATCCGAATGAATGAAGAGATTCCTATTCTTGAGAGAGGCTAACATAACATTGATGATGAAATATGGAGTATGGAATTTGATGGGAGTTGTTCTATAATTAGCTCAGGAGTAGGTATTATCTTGTCCTCTCCAAAAGGATATTTTTTCCCCTTTGCATATAAGTTCTAGTTCTCCAATATGAAAAACAAATAGCTGAATATGAAGCCTTGTTTCTTGGGATGCAAGCTTTCAAAGAGATGGGGATCAATAAACTCATCATACGAGTGATGTTGAGTTAATTGTGAAATACACGTGAGAGATATATTTAAAGTGAAGAATTCTCATCTCTGCCACTATGAAATAAATTTTGGTATTGTCTTAAATCCTTTGATGTGTTTGACATTAAAGCAATCCTAGATATCAAAATGATAGGGTTGAATCCTTGTCGTATCTGCCTCATTAATGATCCCACATCCAGATTTCAATAAATAAAATTTCCCAATGGAAATGTTCTTTCACCCAAGTGTGCCAAATAACTTTGAAAAATGACCAATTTTTCATGATGATAATCATATTTTTTCCTTCCTACAGCAGATCATATATTTCAGGTCTATGTATTTCAAGGAAGTGACTCACTCCCACAAGAGTTTACCATGGATAATAGTGACAACAATGCAATTGATCAAATAGATGAAGATGGAGTAATTTAGTTGAAAGGTAACAGGATTCTAAAGGGGCTAGTGTCATGGAGGAATTATTTGACAAACATGACAGGTTCATCCATGGTAAGGCCAAGGATCAACCGAGATCTTCATCTGAGTATGAAAAGATAAACATTAGAACAAGTGAGCATCCAGGATGGTGAACATAGGAAAATTATGTTCACCTAAGGAACAAAGAAACTTCTCAACTTTGTTGAAAAGGTATTTTGATGTAATTGCATATTCCTATGATGATTTGAAATCATTTCAACCTCAATCAATGCAACACTCCATTCCCTTGAAACTAATGAAAAATCCTTCCGGAAAAAGCAAAGATAGTACAATATAAAGATTATTAGGACCATTAAGGAAAAGATTGAGAAGTTTGTTGATGCCCGTATCATTTTTCCTATCAATCATTCAACATAGATAAATTTGTACCGATCTAAAGAAGAGTGGAAAAATATACAAATTTGTGGATTTTTAGAACCTGAATCAAGCTTCTCCTTAAAGGATAACTATCCATTTTCGGTCATGGACCACATCTATAAATAGTGAATGGTTCGGAGATGATGTTTATGCTTGATGGATTTTCTGGTACAATTAGAATTGAAGTTTCCAAAGAAGATCAATTCAAGAATGCCTTCACCACCCCATGGGGAACCTTTTCATACCACCATATGCCCTTTGGCTTGATCAATGTAGGTGCCACATTTCAGAGAGCTATGGATTTGGATTTTAAGGATTTGAAGGGAAAGTGCATAGTGGTGTATCTAGATGACCTAATAGTATACTCTAAGAAAAGAGATGAACATTTGTAATAACTTGAATAAGTTTTGATCCATTACGAAATAATCACATATCCCTAAATCCAAAAAGTCAATATTTTGAGTAATTGAAGGAAAACTCCTTGGTCACATTTTGAGCAAGGAAGGCATGAAGATTGATCTAGAAAGAGTGGAGGCTATTCAAAGACTATCTCTACCCACCAACAAACTAGGTGTGCACTCTTTCTTTGGAAAAGTGAATTTCTTGAGAATTTTTATCCCAAATTTTATGGATCTTACAAAGGACATAGTCAACATGATGAATCCCAAAAATTCCTTCAAGTGGAGTAAACAAGGAAAATAAGCCTTCACGTTTATCAAGAGTGTTATTGCAAAAGAACCTACTTTAGTGCACCTAATTTCAAAAAGTTCATTTCTATGGTTATGCTTTCATAGAATACTATTTCAGCAGTCCTTGTTCAAGAAATGAAGATAAAATTCAATCACCCATTGCATTCATGAGTGATCCTCTGAAATCACATGAATTGAACTACTCACAACATGAGAAAGCATGCATATGCAGTAGTGAGTCTTGAAGAATTTTAGTTTTATCTTTTAAACTCTCATGTTATTTTATGTTTCCTAATCTGGAAGTCAAATTTATTCTCATGTAGTAATACCTAGGTGTGAGGAGAGAAAATTGGGTATCGAAGGTGTAAATAATATGATCTCAAAATCAAACCTTCCAAATTGGTGTGAGGAAATGACTTGTGTGAACTTCCTTCTCAATAATAATGGGAAGATTGCTCTAATTGCTATGCATGCTTAATCAAATATCTTCCTCTTATGCTCTTTGTAAGTACCACCTAATCCCCAATATTCGATATAGAATATTTTTGACCTATAGGGATTTCCCTCTAGGCCTAGATAAAAAGAAAAGAAGAACTCTCTGTCTCGAAGCAACAAAATATGTCATATGGGATAATGTTCTATACAAGAAAGGATTGGATGGAACATTCCTAAGGTGCATGGAAGAAGAAAATCAGAAGAATATTTTCAAATCATATCATGATCAAGCATGTGGAGGTCATTTTTCTGCAATGGTCACAACCCACAAGATCTTGAGAGGAGATATATTATTGGCCTACCCTCTTTCCATGATGCATACAAATGGATCAAAAAATGTGATCCATGCCAACAATTTTTGGGAAGACCAAGACTTTTACTTTACCCCTCAGGCTTGTATTTATTGAATAAACTTTCCAAAAATGGGGTTTGGACTTCATCGGTGTATTGAAAACCGCACTATAGTGAAGGTCACATGTATGTTCTTACCCCTAAAAATTACTTTTAAAAGTGGGTAAAATCATTCCAACAAAGCATGCCAACTTTGAGACAATGTGAAACTTCTTAAAGGAAAACATAATTTTTAGATTTGAGGTACCAAACAAGATAGTGGCGGATAATGCCACCTACTTCTCTTTAGGTGAGATGATGGACTTTTTCTACAATCATGGTATTTCCTATCTCACTCTATTAATTACTATCCACAAGACAATGGCCAAGCGAAATCTAGTAACAAAAATATTGGCACTTATTTTAAAATTAGTGGATGTCAATCAAAGATATTGGTATAATAAATAATATGATGCCTTATGGGATGACCGGATCACGCCCAAGAAATCCATTTTTACCTCTCCATTTTAAATTCTTATACATACTTGAGGATCAAATCAAATCCCTATTTCTCAAGAGTTAATTTCCTTTACGATTGGTGAAGTCGATAGAAAATTAAGAATATTCAACTTCTCTTAATAAAAGGATTTGCTACTTGGAAAATTTGAACGAAGTCGGGTTAATAGTGATTGAAACATTAATAAGACACCAGTCTAATGTGAAAAGGATATTTGTTCAGAAAACATAAGATAGAAACTTCCAAATAGAAGATCGTGTCCTCCTCTGGGAAAAAAAGGGGAGGGCCCAAGGAAATCCACATGAATTTTAACTCACTCGGCTCATCCATTTAATATTAAACATTTATGCAGAGAAAACACATACTATCTGGCTTACCTTGACATGACCCCATTAGAGTTACCTCACAGTGGGAAACATCTGAAGCTCTACGGGCGGTAAGGTTGTAATCCCCAACCATGTACCACTTTTCCCTTTCAATTTGTGTGTCTTTCCTTTCCAATTTTGGTGTGTTTCCTTTCATTTGTGTGTGTTTTTATTAGTTGTAATAAAGGACTTTATTGCCCATTGTGAAAAAACACTAATCTACTCACCCATGAAATGTATGAGGTTTTATATTTCCCCTTATAGACTAATGTCCCAAGTTAGATCCAATTGTTGTCATGCAAAATTACTAACCTAAAAATTCAAATTTCAAAGCATGATAACTAAGCCCACAGTGCAAAAATTTTCTTCTTGGTCACACAGTGAACCCTCCTCTATGACCAACTTTGTCTCGATGGAACCATCAAGTCCTCTTTGAGGCCTAAAAAGGCCAATTTTGGTCATTATGAAGCCAATATACATCCTACTAGGAGAGTTTAGAAAAGATATAAAGGGTATGAAGGTGGTTTTGGATATTATTTAAGGTTTTTTAGGAAATTTAGGAAATAATATCTCATTTAGGAACATCTTGTTCAACACTATGTTTTATAGGTGCGGTGAACAAACATCTTAATGGTGAAATCTAACTTCTTCATATGATTATGGGATTTTTGAAATGAGTTAAAAAGTAAACAAATAGGCATAAAAAATATATGGGAATTATATACAAGTTGGAAATATCAAGTTTTCTCCAAGGCTTAAAAGTTTCCAAAAACATTTCAAAATAATACAACTTCTCCTCTCGCTTCAGACAAAAAAGGGCACAAATTTTGAACTAAAGGAATATTAAATTATTTATAATGGTTTCATTGATCTTAGAATGTTTTTGGAGTCAAAATAATATAATTTTTACTCAAAAACATTATTCTATCATCAGGTGAAAAAACAACTCCGGTGTCCAAATTTGGACATCTAGTGCAAAATTTGCTTTCCATTTTTGGATCATACACACTTCTAACACTCTTGTGTCCCCTATGTCCCCTTCGGGACAAGGTAAGATGAGGGACTCAAAAGTGTGACCTCATCCTCCTCCTCAAGTTGCACTTTAGACACCCAGGTGTCCCCACTATCCCCTACGTCCCCACGGTGTAAGGGGGACACCAAAGTGCAACCTCCCCCTTATCCCAAGTCATAATTTGGTTTACCTAGCATCCCATATATCCCCTCTACTCCCAGGGGGATAAAGGGAAACAAAATTGTGACTCATGCATTCTCAGATTTCATGGACCCCCATGCGACCACACACAGCTACACCGATGTGATTTCCCAACCTGCTCATCTCATCCACCACACACCACAAGATGCCACTTGTCACCATCTAGTGGAAGTCACAATTTTGTATCCCTAGTTTCTCCTCTTTCTCTCTTTGCACCATTTACAAACCCCCAGTCACTCCATTCTAACCCAAGTTAAGTGTGTAGTTAGTACGGTGAGTTAAAAACATAATAAAACTCATTTAACTCCTCACTCATCACATAGTTAATAATTTTCATGACAGTTGTTGTTTAACACCCTCTTTTAAATTCTTCCAGGACATCCATATCCACCAAAAATGATAATTTTTTCATAACTTTTCATCCGGGAGTTGGATTGCCTTGAAAAAGTTTCTAGAATCTTCCTCTCCAAAACACCTTTGGGAATATTTTTGCAGAAAATTCATTGATTCCCTAGTTTTTCACATACAAAAAACTGAAATATCAAACCCTAAAACCTTCTATTTTAATTTCCCAAAGATCCGTCGGATGGAAAATGATGAAATTTGGAGTAGAAGATCCCATTGCAAATAGAACATTTGACAATAGTTTCTTTGGAACTCGACACACGGTAAGTGTATTTTTAAAAATAGTAGGTGTTTAGAATAATAGGTTACTAAAAATATTATGTTTCCCAAAATGATGAATTCTCGCCATTTTGATATCTGAAAAATTAATAAACATCAAAAAAGGGTAACTTGGGAAACTTTCTAAAAATAGTAATATTCAGAAAAATGGCCATCTAAAAATAGTAGGTTTGTAAAAATAGTTAAATTTCATCAAATGCAATAATCCAAATTAGTTAAAGACATCATAGAACAAAAATGGTGATAACTTACTAAAAATAGTAGTTCTGGACCCTACCTGCTAAAAATAGAAATTTCCAGATTTGAGTGTAGAAAGTTTGTGGTGACTCTAGTTTTGCTCATCTCGATGATTTTTAGCAAGATGAAGTTCAAATACTCAAGTATTGAGCCTATTTCAACCCTAATCATAGATTATATAGGTTTGGGAGATAGTTGTGTCACTCGCATGGATCTTAAAGACTTGAAAAATAGGATGCTTTGAGGACCCAGGGAGCCAATGGAAGATAAACTCTTTTCGATTGGAATGTTCTTAGTAAGGGGTCATCCATTATCCATTCGAGTACTTGATTTGGTCTTATCATGTGCTCATCATTATGAACATTACTCTAGAATATTACGATCGGGCAAAAACTCATTTCTCGCGGTCCTCACTCATAAGGGTATCTCTCAGTGTTTGCAAATTCTAACTAGTGGTAGTATAATTTTTTGGAAGCACAAAGGATTGAGAGGGGGGCTGAATCATTCCTAAAAATTACTTATTTCATTTACCATTAATATTAGCATTCATTAACATCCATCCATTCACATACATACAACCATAGCTTATTAGGTGTGCACAATACATTCAAAGAACCATAACACATAAAAGAGAGCTCATAGACACAAGATTTAAGTGGGAAACCCTCGTAGGGAAAAAAACATTGAAACATAAAAATTTATTTCCATGATTCAAATTTAGTGAGACACCAACCCCTAGTTTAGTATAACACCAACCCTACAAAGAGCACCAACTCCAAAAGAAGGATACAACTCCCTAGGATGACTAAGAAAAAACTCATCCACCTGATGATTTTTATCTCTATATTTTTTTTCTTCCAAAATTTATGGTGATCTCTAATTCAAGTCACAAACCCTTTCTCAACCCCTCATTCCTTCAACTAGCTCTTTCTTCTTCTTTCACAACTTGTCTTTCCTCTAAGCCCTTGAACACATGTTGTAAAACCTTCCTAAACCTGAAACACGTATGATAATAATATAAATAATTCCTTCATACCTGCAAAACACTCTCCTCTAGGTCGCACTTTTCACCCATGCAAGACTAGCTCACAAAATGAGCTCAAACTTCACTTTTATAGCCTTCTCTTCCTTCTAAACCAGTATAGATCAGTAATTCATGATTAATTTCACCCATAAAACTTTAAAAAAATCCATTACATCCATTACAATGGTCGTATATGACCCATATAGGTCATCCATGCCCAAAACCACTCATCATGCACCAAAATGCCTCAAAACCCTATCACTAGAATGAGAAAAATCCACTCATGCCAAAACCATGATTATTAAAGCTCCCAAATTCACCATATATGTTTAATATAAACTATAATCATCATAAATTCTCACACATTTACTTTAACCAATCAAATATTTCATTAAATGGGCCCACTGGCTCATATCCTTCTCAAAACAGATTGTTTCCAACAACCTGATTTTACCTTTGGGCCTCAAAACCACCTAAGATGAACTAAAATATGGAATGTGACCACTATATGGAAACCAAAAACCTGTATGACACATCCATGCAGTTTATATATCATGAAACATTCATTTTCTCAAACCACAACAACTTTACTCTTCACCAAATCAAGTTTCCCAAAAACTAGTTTTGCAAAATCAACTAGTTTTCAACCTTTTTGATACTTTAAAGGCCTCTAAATTCATTAAATATATTATAAATTAACCCATATTAACTTTCTATGTGATATAAAGCTTCAAATAATTCATCTCATGCTCCAATCAACTCAATCTTTCAAGTAAAAGCAGTCCCATCCTCGAAAGAAAGAAAATTTTTTACTTACAAATCAGCCTAAAAGAGCCATCAAATCAACTCACAAAGGCACAATAACTATACAAATGGAAATATATCTGAATCACCTTTCCATAACATATTATAACTACTTCCAAATTTAAGTGGAAGGCCTTCAACCAAGACATCTCTGCAAACTACTTTTTATGCCTTCTAGGACTCAAGAACTGACTATGAGCCCAACACACTCCATCACTTCAAAACACACTTCCACACTTGAAAAATATTTTAACACCCTTAAAAATTATTTTTAAGCACGCATAAACTTTTACCAAGCTTTAACAACTCATAATCATCACTTTACCTCATGTAGCTACATGCACGCTGCTAGAATGAGCATTTTCCATATTTAACCCTCAAATAACAGCTCATAAATTTTGCATACATCAAAAAAATAAAAAAATTTATACACCATTAGAAATACCTCTGAACCAGCTTCACAACACAACTTTAATCATCTCATAACTCCTCTTGTAGCTCCTGCAATGTCAAGTTTACTACATAATTGCTCCAAACTGCCCCAAAAACTAGTCTTCATAAATAGGGCACACTTTTCACTTTTTCATAATCACCATGACCTAAAAAATTCATATACATCTATAAAAACTCCAGGTCTAGCATAAATGGCAATTTAGTCTTGACCTCATTTTGGAAACTTTACCTTAAACTAGAACTCTTCATAAATAAACATTTTCAGTTAGCGCCCACATACTTCCACGTGCTCTAATATACCTTTATGGAAATATGGGATATTATTATACAACATCTAATCATAAATTTTTCAAAACCAATCAAAACAAGCTCTGTATACTCAATTTTCTCCAAGTGCTCCTAGCTAGGGTTTAGCTAGGGTTTTAAACCAATTTACCTTCTTAACGATCGTTCATAAAAACGTGACAATAAAACCACTTCATTATTTTTGTGAAATATTAATAACTAAACTAATAATTTATTCCAAATATCTCATGTCCCCATGCAAAGAATATAATTCACAAAGAGCATTAGAAGGTCCATATATGCCTCAAAAACACACTGCTTTACCACTTACCCGGTTTTGCCAAATTTTGCATATCTTCAAATTTCTTAACCACTTTGACCTGAAACTTGTCATGAAGAATAATTAAAACAATATATATCTTTATAAACTCACCTCATATCCCAAATATCTCTGAAACTCTCTATCCAATCTCATTTGCATGTGCTTACTTGCCTATTTCTCGTTGTTCACTTCCCAAGGACCCCAAATATGCATCATACCTCTGAGTTCTAACCTGAAACTCACCATACACATCATTTAAAATTCCACCATACTTCTACCATGTTTGGTTAGGACTTATCAGATCTAAATATCATACTTGCACCTCATTCTCGCATGCTCCAGGACTAAAAACAAGCATGGAATGACCTGACTCAACCATGAATTGACCATGATAGCTTCATGAAGACTAATATACATGTGTAACACATCATTAATACCATTATTTACCCCATGAAACTCAACAACTCACTTGGGAAGACTCAAAACATTACTTAGCATACTCAACCATGCACTAGGATACTATAGACCTTCACCAAGCTTGACACAACCACTCAATATTAATGTTTAACAAATGAAAAACACCATATGGAGACTCATATGACCCCATGACACCATTTTACATCAATTTAGTTGACATCAATGATAACACTAACACACAATGGCCAACATAATCATCATCACCAAAGAATTTGTATCACAAGAATGGGCTAAGACTTACTCATACGTGTAAGGCCTCACACTCAGATCATAGCTCAGAAAGGGAATGAAACCTTTTCATGTGCCTTAAAATTATTCTATAAGTTAATTCCACAAAGGATACTTAAATTATATCATCCTATTGAGTAGAGTGATGGGAAAAGAGACAATAAAAGATTTGTAGGATTGGATGGCCCAATTTATCCTTGTTTCCACTTAAGGGAACCAGGTAGTGGATTGGGGAAAAATTATAAGTGATAATATTCATCAGCAGTTGCTCCATTTTTCTTCTATAAAAAAAAAAAAACTATGACCTCCTATTTAGAATATGCTCTCGTCTACACAAGACCTTTCAAAGGCCTAACTGCAGCTCTAAATGTTTCCCAAAAATAACTTGCCTACGA
This sequence comes from Taxus wallichiana var. yunnanensis, assembly GCA_018340775.1. Lineage (NCBI taxonomy): Eukaryota > Viridiplantae > Streptophyta > Pinopsida > Cupressales > Taxaceae > Taxus > Taxus wallichiana. Next base: position 25,801,510 of record CM031242.1, on the reverse strand, counting down.
GAAATACTTAAACCTCATGCATAAAGAGAGTAACCATCACTTTTCTAGATTGAATGATCCATTCACCATGTTAATCATTAGACTTATATAAGGTAATAAATATCTGAGGATATCCTCTCAAGTAATTGTATTGATCAATAAATATAGGAGCTTCTTCACTCAGTTTTCAACATTCACCTACATTAGGGTTTTGGGCTTTGATCTTACTCCTTGCAGGCTTCCTAGGTACCCTAGTGATAAAATGGTAATGTTTGAATTATGTAGGCAACTTGCTCATGTTCATAACATATGTAAGAATAGTAAAAATAAGGGTGTGTCCTTTCCTATATCTCTAGGGATCTATTCATGCAAAATTGTTGTAGATGCATCAAACATTGAAGCCTCCTTTTCTTCCCTCAGCCTCTATTCCTATGTATCTAGGCCCGATTTTGATATCAGGATAAATCCTAAAAATTTCACTTTCCCTGGACTGCACCATAGTCCTCAAATTGAGGACTATTGGGCCAATTGCCTTGATGACTTTGAAGTGAGGAAGAGGGACCATATGAGGATGATAGTCGATCAAATGAGGAATTTCAACTTCGATTGGTTTGTTGAAGGAGTTAGAGATGATGGATCATATTTGTTTGACCCAGTATCAAGTAGTAAAGTATACACCTCTTTCACCTATCTCATGGAACATAAGGGAATCAGGTGACATCAATGAGAGGACTGCATAGTGATTCAGAGATCAAGGGAGTGGTTCAAAAAAGAGAATTTCCATCATCAAGTCTGGTGGTCTCCTAACTCTCTCGAGACATGCATCTCACATTTCATCCTTGAAGGCATTTGAGAGATTCACAAGCTCCACTCACTTGGGGGAGTCCTCAAATTGAAATCTCATGAAAGAAGAACACATTGAAGGATCTCACCCCAGGAGGCTCCATAAGAAATCTAAAACCATTGAAGATCTCATTGAATATCTTGAGCAAGGTGAGATTGATCCTTCACAACCTATAGTTCTACATTAGTTCCCAATTGTTTCCTCTTTAGCAACTAAGTCATCTCATCAAGTGCAAGATTTGATTGCTCATCATAAACCTAAAAATTCCATCGTGCCTAATTTTAAGCCCTCAACAACATAAACTTTCCCTTAGATCCAAGAATTGATTGGGAATGAGCCAAGGACAGTGAAATAAGCATCGGCGCTTGACTTCGAAGTTATCTCAAGGATTATAAAAACCAAATGAGGTAAGAGGGCATAGGTAACTTCTCTATTTTTCAATGGAGCTTTTAGTAATCAGTATCTAGAGGTTTCTTAGCCAAAATTTATGTATCTTATGGAGGATATGACTCGGTATATTATGAAATGACAAAAATCTATTTGGGCCAAGAAACACATGAGGGTGACACACATTTTTTCAAGGAATAGGTTGTTCACATGCTTTCCCATAATGAGGAGTAGAAATAGACAATAGAGTAGTAAGAGGAGCATGTGATAACTCTCATTGTTTATGTACTGAGTCATTTATGGATCCCGTGCACTATCATCCCTTCCCACCAAGATCATCACTCCTATTATCATCTTCGACACAAAAACAATCAAAAGGGCCCAAGGTCACACAATGCAAGGAAGGGCCAATGACAGGTGGGTGGACAATATTATTGAAAAAGGGAAAACATTATTACTTGAGATCATCTCATTATTTAAGTTTTCTCTCGCCACCACTATAAAAGTAAATATGACTAAGGAAAAGATTGAGAAAGAAAAATCCCATTAGGACAAGGTGCTTCCATTAGTAGTAGATTCTTTTGTATTGGTGGGTATAAATGTATTCACTTCCATAATCGAGAATTTGTCTTGCACAATGAGTGCTCGATATGAAATGTTGCATGAGGATATCTCCAATATTGACTCTTATAAAGATATTGCATCATAAATTATAGAAAGTTTAAGAAATGGAGTAAAAAAGCTTGGGTCACCTCCAACCATTGAAAAAATCATCAATGGAATATCTTCAAAACCATTTGATGAATTGGTCGAGAAAGAGGCAAGAGATCCCTTCTCATACAATGAGGACACCTTGGAGTCTCTCACAAAAATCAGAAGTAAAATTTCAAATATTGCAGAGGATCATTGAGTTTGGATTAATCGGTGTAAAAACATTATCGGTACTTATAAAACCTGGATCAAGGCTATGAGCTATAGTGACCTATAGTCTAACTTTGTAATGAGTTCTTTTCAATTAATGAAAAAGACTCACTCTTGTGTCCTAGGAATGTGAAAGGTCACAAGCGATAAGGGGAAGTGAAAATTCATGTGGGGGCTAGATGATAAGACTTTGTGTAAGGCTATAAATTGAAATGACTTCTCTATTTCAAGGGGTTGTCAATTGTAAGTTTTTAAGTAGATAGCTTTACACTACTAAAATACAAGCAAGAGATTACATTCTTCTATTTTCCTCTTTCTCTATGTTTCCTCTATTTCCTTACATGTTCAACTTTGTACACATGATCTTGTAAAACCAAGGAAGGTGTTGGTGCCTTTGATAAATGAATCAATAGAATTCTATGTCTATGATTTGTTAGTATTATCATTGTTAGCAAGGTTGTATTCCTCTAATTGAGTGTGGATTAATTCTAGTTAATGTTGTGAAAATATACTAGTTCCTATTCACAAAGTTAACCCTCCTTCCCTAAATTATTACTCCCATTTTACCTCATCTCACTAAGAAAATTCCTCCCTTGCACTAAGTGTAAGCAATTTTCCATAGGTCTAGTGGAGTATTCATGTGTGATCCTCGGCTTCACGGCCACCCACATATTTATTTTTCTACATTCAATAAAAGGATCCTTCCCATTACCAAGAGGAGGGACTTAGTCCTGAAGCATTGGTGAAAATCCACTAATTTGTCCTTGTGATAAATTATTTCGCTAAAAGGGTTATATTTTACAATCAGCACCTTGTGGAACCAAAATGAAAACATTCACACATGTCTAGGTGACTTAGTAGATGCTACTAGATCTATCCTTTTTCCACGCATGCATCTCGGTCCTTTTTGGCTACATTGGTTGGATGATGTCCGTTAAGATCCTGAGAGCAAAAATAGTCAAAAGTTGATGAGAAGGTTCTCGAATCATGCCACATGTAAATGTATCATTTGAAATTATAAATGGAAATTAGGGCCACCTACAAAAACATCTTTTTGTTTCTCCTAGGTCTCGATAATTTTCTCACATTTGTAGTGAATGTAATGCTCTAAAAACACTCAATTTGACTTAGTGTCAAGGTGTTACTAGCAATATTTTTCAATAAACACCTCATGGAAATAAACCAATAATGTCCAAACATCTAGGTGAGTTAGTAGATACTACCATAGGTATCATTTCACCACCTAAAAATAATGGTTATTTCCAGCTACATCAATTAGGTGATACCTCTTAAGATCCCCGAGAGAAAAAATAGTAAAAATTTTATGGGAAATTTATCACAATCCATGACACACAGGAGTGTCTTATCTAAACCTAAAATTGAGAATTGAAGCCATCTACAAAATCTCTTTTGTTTCTCCTAGGTCGTGATGTTTTTCTTGTGGTTGCAAAAGGCTTCATGTTACTCAATGTTAGGGTATCGTGTGTTATATTTTGCAATCAAAGCCTTGTGGCACCAATCCAATCATGTCCAAAAAAAAATTGTGTGCTAGTAGGTGATACTATAGACATCAATTTTATGCCCAATCATAGGGAAAATTTTAAGACCCCCAAAAAATTGTAGATAGTATTTGATAAATGTGTGAAAATGACTTTCAAAATCATGGATAATTAGAAGGAAATGAGTTTCACACAAACGGAAAATTATTTGACAATGTTGTCGAGTGGTAGTATAACACCCCAAAAATAAATCACCAAAATAACCCGAGCCAATAGTAAAAAAATTATGGATTTTTTGAAAAAATTAATGAGAACCAATTTTAAGTTTATATTACCAAATTTGTTTCGTCATGCCATCATGTGGCACCCTCAATTTATGTTCTTTTGAATCCTCACATTGTACAATTGTGTGACACGATCGTTGGTTAAATAGGTAAAGCCAATAACCTTGTTGACAATTAAATTTTTGAAGAAATTGTCGGTTTAAAAGTTATGGGCTCCAAGAGGATCACTTGTTTTAACTCCGGTGGCCACAAAGGCTAATGCGGAATATTAATGGTAAGGTGTCGATAGATTAAATTATTTGGGTAAAGGACCTCATTACGCTCGATTTTTTATTAAATTGTTTTAGGATTAAAAAAATTATCATTTACTAAGGATAGACACATTTATTACAAAATTCTAATTATTATAACTTTTGTTCGAGGATCCTATAATTAATTTACAATATTATCCATTATTACCTCTTCGAATTCCACGTAACATAAATCACATTACTTAAGCTCCTTATATTATCACTATGTAATAATTTTAAGTTTAATATAACCTTGAAAAGTCAACTTAAGGACAAGCGAGAGGGGTCAAAGGTGAGCCATTATATTGAAACATTTCCCACCCTAGATCTCTAGGGTTTCTAAAAATACCTAATTCATCTTTATGATTTGCATATTATTTCTCCTTCTCTTTTTCCCCTCATTTCATCTTCTTATTTTATTACGGGTTTGGAGAAGAGAATTCATGGAGGTTTCATATTTATTTATTTTCTTCTATCTTTGTAAGTTCCCTTATTAGGGTTTTTAAGGAAAAATGATATGTTTGTGTGTGTGTGTCTCAATTTTTTTATAGAACTAAAACACACGCACACGCACATGCACACATAATTACATGTGTGTGTTTGTATAAGTTATAAATGACCATGATAGAGTGACCCTAGGTGTACGTAACATAGTTGGTAGGGCCGCATAAGTGACGATGGGTTTTAGAGGGTACGACCTGTGAATGGCCAAACAACTGTTAAAAACATGAAATATTTTTCCTATAGAAATGAAGGGAATGGGGGTGGCCATGGTCATGGGTAATCAAAGCTTTGGGGTCACACACATGGGGTTGTGGCTACCACACTTGTTTCTTTTTCTTATATAAATATACATAAATATAACTCTTAAATATATATGTATCTATGAAAACGTATCAATAATATAATTTAAATTATTGTATTCATTTGATTTATTAATTCTTTACTTCTTAATACATTAAAATGTATCTGCATTTAAATTGAGAAATTTCTTAACTATAGGAAGAATGATATGTTTGTGTGTGTGTCTCAATTTTTTTATAAAACTAAAACACACGCACATGCACGCATAATTACATGTGTGTGTTTGTATAAGTTATAAATGACCATGATAGAGCGGCCCTAGGTGTCTCGTAACATAGTTGGTAGGGCCACATAAGTGACGATGGGTTTTAGAGGGTGCAGACCGTGCCCGATGGCCAAACAACTGTTAAAAACATGAAATATTTTTTCCATAGAAATGAAGGGAATGGGGGTGGCCATGGTCATGGGTAATCAAAGCTTTGGGGTCACGCCTGCAGTGTTGTGGCTCCCACACTTGTTTTTTCTTATATAAATATACATATATATAACTCTTAAATATATATGTATCTATGAAAACGTATCAATAATATAATTTAAATTATTATATTCATTTGATTTATTAATTCTTTACTTCTTAATACATTAAAATGTATTTGCGTTCAAATTGAGAAATTTCTTAACTATAGGAATAAGATCCTCTTTATTTATTTTTGTTTTACTCTAATAAAACGTAACTAGATAATCATAGGTTCAATTCATAACTATGACAATTGAACTCTTATTTTTAATAACATAATAAAACATAATTATATTTATAAATATACTTAGGTTCTAACTCAATAGGTATCAATAGAGGAGAAAAACTATGTTAAATATTGGCACAACTAAATCCCCTTCATATTCGATGAACTAACAAGGAAGGAATTGAGTTTCCTAATTTTAACTCATGTTAACAATTGAGTAATCAAGTTTATAGGGACAATGAGGAGGTATAAGAGATTTTTATTCCTTAACTTATGACAAGAAATGATTACGATTTTGAACCATTTCGTAAGCATCAAGCACAACTTTATTCACATAATTCTCCAACATACATATGAACTCCAAAATCTCTAATGGATCAATAACAAGCATTGTGAGAGTAGTTTCCATTTCCTTCACACAAAATTTATGTAAGATCAAATGAATCTCAATTTTAAACAATGCTTACTACAATGTATTCGAATGACTCAATATTATAAAGAGATAATAATTAAAAATTTCTTATAACCCTTTCATCATCCATGTCAAAGGTAAGTTTACAATGTAGAGTTTCAAGAACTTAAAATAGAAATGAAAGTTTTTTTTAACATGGATTAAAACAATATATAAGAATCACTTTGATCCCCTTTTCAAGAGAAGCTTGCACAATACCATTCAAAATATCTACTACTTTAGCATTTATACAACATACACAAGAATGTAACCAATCCCAAATGGATTATCCACAAACATTACAAAGTAAGTTTTCCTTTCTTTCAATAAGTGAAATAGAGTAAGAACAAAAGGACAAGAACTTGATATTTCATTCATACAAATATTAAACCCTTCATTTTGTTTCCAATGTGAATGAAACACTTATCTATACAAAAATCACACAATAATGCAAAAACCATAGTTTCACATCCATTTCACCAAGAAAGATAACATAATTACTCAACCCAATAAATTATGAATGTTACAAACTTGTTAAAACAATAAGGTGTTTTTACATCAATAGGAATACAACAACATGATATTCCACAAGGGTAGAAAAGTCCTGGAGCATCTATGCTAGCCAAGAGTTTGGTTGTTTAATTGGTCTAAGAGTGTAGTAAAGTTTATTTTCCCACAACTATTTGTATTCAAATTATTTTAATGGGTGGTTCTCATAAAATAAATAAGCATGAATTGTAATAAGCATGTATAAGGCTAAATAAAGCCATGAAGATCATGCAAGGGTGGAAGAGTTATTTGGTATGAGTCATGGAGTGATTCTAGGATCGTATCTAGTATATTGGTAGAGTTGTTAGACTTGCATTAAGAAAATAGAATGTTGCTGAGTTTTTTCAGGTGTTTTGGAGTAAATAATGGAGTCTATGACATGGTATAGATTATCCATTTATGAAGGATCTCATTCACCACGACCGTCAAATTTGACATAGTTCCATGAATGTTCGCAAAGCCGTTATCCATAGGGGTAACGCCTTCGGCATAATTATCCATTTATGAAGGATCTCAAATTTAATAAAGGGGAGGATTTGTAACGTGTGTAACATGTTGGATAATGAAAAAATAAAATAATTATTGAGAGTTTCTGGATTTTGGAATCAACATAGTGCTTTTAATATATACAAAGAAAGATAATTTATTTTTTTAGTAGCATGTTGGGCATGGACGCATAAAGGAATTTCAGAGGATATAAACATGAATTCACGATTGGAAGAGTTTGGTAACAGCTCAATCGATTTCCTAAAGGCAGAGATTGAGAAAAGAAATTCGAATTTTAAGTAAGAATTAATTGTTTTATGGCCTTTGTTTTCATACAGTCTTGCAAGTTTGCAGCTAGGGCACGGATTTGAATTTTTGATCAAACTTTTAATTTACCAAACGAAAAATTCTAATATTTCAGGCAAAGATCTTCCTGGAAGTCGTCCATCTTCTGCAAAAAGAATCGGTTTGATTGGTGTTGTGTGGAGAGAGAACAGAGCAGCAGAAATTTGGGAAGGCGTGGAGTAAATTAATTGGTGAAGTTGACAACACTCCCCAAACATAACCCAATTTTTCCTCTTTTCTGCTTCGTTGAGTCATACTAAATAGAAGGTGAAGGTGAAATTCACCTCCCAACCGTGCAATGGGGTAAGTCTCATCCCATTTCCATACGCATCCCCAAATCCCAAGAATAACTCCACAACCAATATTAGGATTTGAACACACGAGAATAACTCAACACACACGCACATTCCAAATTTTCACCAAAAGTAAATAAAAATAGTTTGGGACTCAAAAGAGAGATATATATGTTCCAAAGAAAACACTTAAGACACCACCAATCCAAATAAGATTTTAAGGGGGAAATAGTCATCCCTATCCCACTTATCACTTTCATTAAGGAGTAGGAGTTATCTCCTCGTTCCTCCATGGTTTCACACACAATAAGAAAAGTACATGATTATCCCTCCACTTAAACTTTAACATGTTGATTACTCCTCTAGAACTAACCCGCCACTCCTTTGTCTCTTCCATTTTCACAATAATTTTTTCTTCATGTTTTTCCACTTGTCCCTCCACTATGATCTAAATTTTCCCCCATACTTAACCATGCTTATCAGCCCCACATTTTTCATTAGTAATTAACATAACATTTTTAAAAATCTTAGCACATGCTCAAGCGAGAAATCAAAATACAACATTCAATTTAAACGTGAGAGAGAGAGAGAGAGGTATCGATAAAAACCATATCCACAAAGAAGGAAACCTAAGAGGAATATACTCACCTCTTGATTCTATTATCCCAAAATTCCAAAACATAAGCACTCCTCAAGTCAATCCAATGCACTCCAAAACTAACAAACCCTTCCCTAAGACAAAAGTCTTCCCAAAACAAGAACCCAAGCTTTTTAAATAGGAAAATACCAAAATGGAGTATTCGACAAGATTGTGCCAAGTGGCACCCAAAATCCCAATACAACTCATCTCCCAACAAGCACATCAAATTCCCTTACATGCCCACATGGGCCAAATCCCAAACCATCACAAAAATAGCAATCAATGAATTGCACCATTTCAATCACATGCTTAAAGTTTACTTATCGTTCCCACTTTTTATACAATATGTACAATCAAATTTTCACACTCATGTTTTGATGGTCTTTCAAATAGTTGAATTATGTCAATATTTCAAATCATCACTCTAAACATAAAAGTGTTAGAAAATTTAGTAATTCTCTTTACTTTATAAAGACATAGACCTTAAAATTAAATGAATCCAAAACATACTCATTTTCCTAACACTAGTCAAAGCTAGGGTCTACTTAGTCTTGCAAAAATTATTCATAGTTTTAACCAAAAAGTTCACTTGTATGAACTCAACCCAATTAATGAGACCAAAGGTTATAAACAATCTCGTTATACACAACATTCTATCTTGTTTCCGTGTAATAATCACGTATATAATCGTAATATAACACCGATAGAGTTTTACCTTTCAAAGTAACTTTCATATTTCAAATCAATTAGACACCTTGTGCCGAAATAAACATGATGAATGAAGTATAAAAATTCATATTATCGACCTAATTATGGTATGAATAATGCCACAAGAAAATAGGCATTACAAGTTGTAAATGTCACTTGGTAGCATGTTGTATGTTAATGATCGGTAATGTGATGTTAGTCGAGAGGGATGTCATCTTGTAGAAAGTTGTATGTTATTGATTGGTAGCATGATGTTGTATCTTTCTGGTTGGTAGTAAATATGTGTTATGTATACATGTTAACAATTGATAATGCATAGTGTTATCCGATAAAGCATGATGTATGTTGTTTGGTCGATAACACATAGTGTCGAACGGTAGCATGGTGTATGCTATCGACTTGTAGTATTGTCAACTCAATCCGGAAGTGGCATAAAATGAATACTTGGTAATACTAATTGATAATGCATGCATGTTATCACTCAAAAAAAAAATCAAAATGCTACCATCCCGCTGTATACATATCTAATCAATGTGTGTCTCGTGTCCTCCTCTATAAATAGACAATTTACCTATTTTTCACTTTTAGCAATCCCTCCCACCCATAACTCACAAGAAAACCAAAACCTATCCCCCAATTCTCACCATACACACTGCAAATATGGTTTGACCTAGGAAGATCAAAACACGTGAACCGCACGTGCCCAAATTCACATACATGAACCTAGTGTTTCTTGAACTCCTGAATATATTGGAAGATCCAAATTATTTTTATCAATGGATCAAATAGTATTTTTTTGGCCTCATCTACATAACACAATTTTTAATAGACTAAAAATTAATAAACTATTTGGTGTCCAATTATGAGACCTCGAGGGTACTTTTCACATACAACTCCCCTCACACATATTTTTTCAAAATATCCCTTAAAGATATTCACCATTTAATAGGAATTCCACATAAAGATGTGGATCTTGTCAAAAAAATAGCCTTCACCGAAAAATATATCAAATACTTGAGTCTCACTAGTACCTTTCAATTGATCCAGTAACAACTAATCGTTTAAAAAGGAGAATTTCAAGCCAAGATTTCACACATCCATTTCTGTGTGCCATGGTGAAATTTTCCAGCTAGGATTGTTTTTCATGGTAGATATTCTAACATTCCTTACTTGGAATTATTTTACATTATACATACCCTTAAAGGTAACCAATATGATTGGTGCACCTACTTATCCACCAAGATAAGTAACGACATCAATCATGCTCTTATGAATGAATATGTTGTAATTACAATTTCAAATTTTATACTTTCATTCTATTTTGAGTTTTTCACATGGTTTGTGCAACACTATTGTTCCAACTATGTTCCACAAAAATTTGAAGACATTTTCCTTGTCCCTTGAATAGCTAAAGGCCATTTTAAACTTTACCATTCTTTTATTCAAATTAATTTTTTGGCATTCTCTTATTTTGTTATAGTGTTATATAAAATATTAATATTTTATTTAATTTTAACAAGCCATATCCACTATAAATATCTCCTGAAGAGAGGTAGTTATGAGAGGAAACTTACCACTTGAGGGCTCTCAGTGAGATAGCATTGTGACATTCTGCAGATGAATCCACCCCCAATTAACAAAACTTCCAAACGCATGAGGATTTATCTAACACCTCAAGGTCCTCAATGAATTGACACGAGGGCCATGACACTACTTGAAAGTATTTTGCATTTGAAATTTTATTAATGTTAAATATATTTTTTGAAATGTTATTTTTACATTATTTGTTAATGTAATCATTCAATTTCACAAATTTTATCAAATTGATCCATCTCCTCCAATCTTCGAGCCTTGATGTACAGGGTATAGTCCTTCCTTTGCAAAAATAGTCAAACTAGCTCAAGATATGAATTTCCTAAAATATTCAAACTAGCTCAGTATGAATGTAATAAAGTGTCAATAAAACCTATCTCCTCCTAAAAGTATGTTTCCAATTACCTTTTACATTTCAATATATTGTGGTTTGATTTATTTTTTTGAAATGAAGCTACTTGATTAATTTTATGGTTAATTAGGAGTTGGTCATGATGGCACCTCACTTCAATTGCTCTCTCACGTTCAACAATGGTGTTAACCACCAATACAATAAGTAGACTCGTCATTTAAGTAGTGGTTAATAATAACAAACTCCTCATTTAAGTAATGTTTCCTATAAAATAGGTATTTAATTTTCAATCATTCTATCATAAAGATGTTCCTCATTTTTATTTGATCAATGCATCCACCATCTCATACTTTTAAACTAAAAATATGCTCCTCTATCACCCCATAATGTTCACACAAGGGGTAAACATATTTTATTCCCATTTTCTAATACGTGAACCATCCATTTACCTACCTACGAGTTCCCTAATTTATCTCTCGGTGGTATAAAATTTATGGGTGGAGTTTCAGTTTTGAATAAAATTGATATCGATGATGAATATCTTAAGATTGAAAGCAAGGTCTAGGCCCCAGAAGCTTTCAATATTCAATGTATGATTCAAGGTTTATTGTACTTCCCTAGAAGTAGAACAAACACCCAATACATGATCTTCGAGGGAAATTCCATCAAATGATGATGAGATCATGAAGTTTTTATTGGGAAGTATTTTGGATGATAATTGTTTAGCTAATGTTAAAGAAATGTTTTGAAAGATATTGAATTATTAAAAGTTTGGGAGTTTAGGAAAAAATAATTGATTAAAGAAATTAATTCCCATTTTCACAACCACTCCCAAAGGAATTTTTATATCATTTAGTTTAAAATCAACTGACAAAGACTGATATATTAATGAATCAAGTTGTATTTGGTTTTGTTTTTGTTTAATTCTTATAATGATAATGTGTTAGATATAATTTAAAAAGAATAGAAAATTTAAATGTAGAAGCCTAGGCCTACTATAATAAATGGTCTAAATACAAGAGCCTTGTTGTGATTACAAATGCAAAGAAAGACAAGGTTCTGGTAAGTTATAATAATATTTAGAAAGTTAATTTATGATGGTTATTTTTAATTTTTTGTCTAACTATTTTTTATTTTCTTAATGCAATCCAAGTATCGAATCTGAAGAATGAGGCAGTGGTGCTTGATGTGCACTTGAAAAATGTGAAGAAAATTTGAATGTAGCAATTAGATTAAAAATAAAATCTTATTGTGTTGAACAAGAATAATAATGCTTTATGAAGGATTATTAAGGAGCATGGAATGGATCCTAAAATTTTATTGAAGAAGAAAATTGAATCAGATCCTAGTTTAGCTTCAACAGGGATGCAAAAATGCAAAACATGAAATACTTTCCAATATAGATGCTTTCTACGAAGGATCCGATCTAGTCCGAATATTAAAGGAAGGGTCTAGTCAAGGATAGGTACTAGCTTCTACATGAGAGAAATAAACAAAAGCTATTGAAAAAAAGAGACAATGATTTCTTTTGTATCTTGGAAAAATTATTCGGGAAATTTTTTTGTAAAAATTGAATATGGATTTACTTGACTTTTATTATGTTGTTCTTTTAATTTTTATGTCTCTGATTGTAAAAATAAATTGGAAGTTTATACGAGTAGTATGTATTGTATTCCTTTTGTGCTTAAAATATATGGAAAAACTTTTATTGTGATCATTATGATTTAATTTTGTATATAGGGGAAATTTTTTTGGTCCACAAATACTTGCTATGATAGCTTAATATTTTAAATATGCCTAAAAATAGTCATACAATAACAATAAAAACTTAAATAATTGTTCAAATGGAAAGATAAAGGAACTGAAGGAATGTAAGTTTTATTTCATAAGATCTTATTTTGTAAGGAATATTAATAGTTGATGCAAAAAATGGGGATTTTTCGAGGGAATATCTTTAAATAAAGGAACACAACCGTAAAATCTTCATGATATCGAATTAAAATGTTGTTTACATTTGTGAGGATAAAATGAAATTTGAGTGTCTGTAATCATTTTGCAATACTTATAAACACATGTTTCCTTGACAATCTATCTTTATATATGAAAGATAATGAAAAAATATTAAATAAATCATAGATTTGTAAATCAAAAATAGTAAACAATGATACTGAAATTGTCTTTCAATAAAGAACACAACTACATAACAATGTGATATGAAATTTTAGTTCTATAAATACTACGTTCATAAATCTTTAGCCAAAATCAGGTAGCTAAAATAATCCTTGACTAACTCATTCTTCATAACTCACACTTGTATCTAACGTCTCGAGTCATATTCAATGTCAATTTTATATCTCTACCAAAGTGGTTGCATTATATACCCTCTCATATTTGTAAGAGAACTCCATATTGTTAGTTCTCTTCTACAAGGAAATGTGTCTACAACATAATGTGAAACATACAATCTCAAATAAGTCTCTAGATTTTTAACCAATTTGTTTCAAAGTTTTGACTTTAAAATATTAATGCACTAAATACCCTTTCATCTTCCATTGGGCTAGATATAATTGTCTGACACAATTCATATTATCAAAAATATTCACTAATGTTTTCCTGCATAATGGTACTAGGATACAACTTTTTCCACATCTATGTAATAACACTTTTTTCTGTTGCTTTAATTAGACACTCGATTCATCAATAATTGTGAGTGTGAAATGAGGTGACTGAAATGTCAAGAATTCCTTTTGTATAAGACCTTTAATTTCAAGTTCATTGACCTCTATATATTTACTGAAATGATTAATGAGAGTTTTCATAAATTTTTGAAATAATTTACTTATGTATTCTTTACATGTATCAGGATTCCAAAAATTAGGATTCACCACTATCATGGCATCAAAAACCCATTCATTTTAAAGCATTTTCTTATCTCACAAGATAATTTTTCTGAAATATTTCTTAATTTTATCCATGTTTCATATATAAAATTATCATATAAATTACGTGTTATATGTACTTCTTCAAGTTCTCGCTTATCTTGATATCAATTTTTTTGGAAATTTTGCATCAAAATCTTCTTATTAATAATGATACAAATACGATCCTTGACTTCAAATTTCAAATAGATTTTCAAATTATTTATATCTCATTAAATTTTTCCAACTACTAAAAATAGGTCCCTTAAAACTTTCTTGAGAGTTGTATAACATATCTAGATATTGACATACTTATTTTCTCAACCTTATGAATTCAACAATATATATAGATCTTTCTTGAACATGTTTCATTAAGCAATTGATTTCCTTCAACATGTGGATAATACCACATAGTATCAATAATGTTTCTAAATATTTTAAATGGTACAACAATTATTTTTCTTTGTCAACTTTTGTACGATATTTAAACATGAAACATGTTAATGATGGATATTCTTCAAAAAAATTGCATGCAGACTCATACATCGAAATCACTCTTGTATCAAAAAAAATTAGGAGATTTTTACCATCAACTACTCCAAATGAATTTTTTTGAAATTATAAAAATTATTTTTGGAATACTTTCCATATAAGTGTGCAAACCACAAGCCACATATAAGATCTTCAACTATTGTGACATTTTCAAATGTGCTAACAATTTTTGTTTATAGGTGAACACAAAGGTGACTTATATGACCCCGCATTACTAATGCCCCATAAGTACCAATACACACCAACTTAGTAGCAATTACATAGTCATCCATCCCAACTATATCCCTCAAATTAGAAATAACCAATTCACAAAGGTTTTCAAAGATTATAGTTTTCAACCATTTTATGAACAACTAACAAATGATTTTTCCTTGAATGGTTCTCAAAATTATAAACATGCATGCAAACCCATGATGTGTTGTCAACTGTTGTGACCTCATCAATGGACAATGAGATAAACCTTGCATTTTTTACTTTTTCTTTCAAATCTTCCTTTTTAATTATTGTTAGATATTTTTCCATTTCCCAAGAACTACTCTCGACGAATGTGATTGTGGAATGTTAAGAAACCCATTATGTTGAAACAAAACCTTATAATTTGAAAAATCTGAAATTGGTCTACCCTTTTTAAGAATGTGGAATATAGTAGAGAACTGTGTATTTTTTTCCCGTAGATTTTCTTTCATAACTTTTCCAAATTATGCGTTGATTGTTCCCCTTTATCAACAAAATGCTATAGATATTTCTACTCATTTTCATACTCAACAGTATGTCTTACATGCAAGCATTATTTTTCATTTTTCAATTTTTGTGTCTTTATTTATTTCTCTTTACTATCACATATATTTTTCCACAATTTTTCTCAACTGTGTCCAAATTTTGTTGCATTATGTGGTATTTTTTTAGTTTCCAACCTCATATTGTACATCTACATTTTGTTGGATTATCACTACCATTTTATGGCTCTATAGGTTCGATGAATAGATATTTTTCTACCCATTTTACCTAAAAAGACCTCCTAATTGTCCAAATAGTTCTCTTCCTTTGCAAAAAAATCTATTCGGAATTTTCAAAGAGGGTTTTTGTTTTGTGTGAACAGGAATATATTCTTCTAGTCACATTACATCATCAAGAATTTTTTCCCTCATGATAATGGGAGTAGGGAAAATCAATCAAGTCTTTAGAGACAACCTAAAAAGGGTGGATTAAATTAAACTTCGATGGTGTTGTAAAAGGAAATCCGAGAAGAGCCGGTTGTGGTTGCATTTTCAGAGATTCTAATTGTCAACCGGTGTTGGCCTTGGTAGTAGATTGTGGTATCTCCTCAAATAATCAGTGGAGGGATGGCTCTTATTTTCAGCTTATTAGAAGCCAAGAAGAAGAAATCACTCTATTTATGGATCGAAGGGGACTCTAAGGTAATTATTGGTATGGCCCAAGAAAGGTTTCCTTATGTCTAGAAGCTGAAACTGATATGTTTGAAGATTAAGGCCATTCTCTCATCCTTTTTGAGATTAAAATATCCCATGTTAAAAGAGATGGGAATATGGTAGTTGATTGCCTTGCTAATAGGGGTGTGGATGTTTAGGATAAGTTCCATTTGAAATTTCATGTTTGGGAGGAGAGCTTCCCATGTGACGTCATGTCTCTAATCTCGAAAGATGCAAGGTTAGCAAATCATCATGAGGGAGAGTGAGTGTGTTGGCGTCGAAATTAAGGCTATAATTGGAATTGTGATGGCATAACATGGGAAATATTCTCAAGGATTTTAGGTACTTCAACGTTTTCCTCCCGTCGTGTGAGGCGCACAAAGATATTTTTAAATTCTATGTCATATGGGATTTTCTTAGCATTATTCTATTTTTCGGAGCTCTATGGGATTTTCTCCTTGTATTTTTGTGGTGGTTATGGGTGTTTTTTGATGAAGAATTTGGGGATCATGGAAGCTGGTCCGAGTAGGAAGAGGTGGAGGGCCTTAACGGTAAGGAGGCAAGGGATTATTTCTCTTCCTGGATGGATGGAAAAATCTATGATGTGGCTATGAGGAGATGATTGGAAAAACTTTGGACTGTGGAAAAGGGATTTAAAGAGGAGGAGGAGGAGGTAGAAATTTGTAAAAGTATGAGGAATCCGATGCTTGACCCCAATCACCAATTAGGAGGAGAAATGTTTTTAACATGGCACAAGCACTCGAGAGCTCGCTAATATCTGTGTCAATTCCTCGAAATTTAGTCTACATAAAGAGAATGTGAGTCCGGAGGAGCATATGATCGGTATCCAATATCATATTAATGCATTAACAAATGGTTTGAAGGTGGTTATGATCGGTGGAGAGGTGTGAAGAGAGAATCAAGGTTTAGAGATTCCAGCAAATGCCAAGGTGGTGATGCCCGAATGTTGCGTGGAACCTGTCCTCTTCCTCTACGCAGAGTAAGGATGACTTGGATGTGGAGATCATTGAGGAGGTCTCGTCAAGTGTTCAAAGAGCTTGACTTTGTATATTATTGGGGTCTTGTCTAAGGTAATATATTTTTTATGTTGAATCTATCAAGGGTTTAGTATTTTTTATATTCAACCTTATATGGCAGTTTAGTATATATTTTGTAGATAAATGGATGTATCTATGGGTGAAAATTTACTTGATTGCAGTGCTTCCCCATTATTTTTGGAATGTATGAAGCATGATAATATGCTTGAAAACTTTATGAGAGTCCACCGATGTAAGATATTATCAAGGATTGGTTCCTCATGTATTTTTGTAGGCTAAGGCCTTCTCCTAGGTATAATTAGAAAAAAAAATCAAGAATGTCTTCCATTAAAGGCATTTCATGGTCGGGATTATCTTCCATCTCTGACATGTCATCATCAATAATATCTTCATGTGGTGACATGTTATTCTGATTAATTGTTTCATATGTTGATATGTTATTCTCATTAAATGTTTCATGCGGGATAAAAGTATTCAAAAGGGAAAATGGATTGACTATGATCTTGAAACTTTAAATTAAACTAACAAAAATAAATAAAATAATCTCTTACCTATGTTTGGAGTGGATGCAAGCTATGTGCATGATATTTTTGGCTACCTAAAATAATTTAATATGTTGCTTTTCCTTTTTAA
Organism: Taxus wallichiana var. yunnanensis; assembly: GCA_018340775.1. Taxonomy (NCBI): domain Eukaryota; kingdom Viridiplantae; phylum Streptophyta; class Pinopsida; order Cupressales; family Taxaceae; genus Taxus; species Taxus wallichiana. The sequence goes on along the minus strand of CM031242.1, from coordinate 25,783,751 downwards.
TTGGTATGCCTTCTTATTATTATCACCATAATCCATTGCACCTATTACCAATCCAAGTGTAATTTACATATGTGTCATATTTTAATAATTAGGTGTAAACAACTAAAACCCTAGATACAAATTGGCAGCACATGTTACTAGTTAGTAGCATATATTTATGTTACTGATGCAGTAGAATAGATATATTTATGTTACGATCAGGTAGAATAAATATATTTATGTTATTGTCTTGTAGTATAAATATATTTATGCTACCAACCTTATGATCAATGGAAGTTAAAATACCTTAATCATGATGTTATCATACGGTAGTGATATGTTGTTCATCGGTTATAATATCTCGTCATAGGGTTACAAACTTGTAATATGCATTCGATCGATAATATCTCGTGTATTGTAATTTTGAGTGGAATTTGATGTTTAATATCATAATCATAACTATTATTTTTATTAGTTAGTGTATATATATGTACATATATGAGGGAAAATGTGGAAAATTTATCTTTCACTACGGTAAAGGCAAATCGAATATAAATAAATATATATTAGTGTATATGTTAAGTGAACCCGACCCAAAAAGTAACTTGTACCCGAAAATTTAGGTGAAATAGAAAGTGAGATGACTCCTTAAAATTTTCCAAATCCAAATTTCAAAAACCCAAATATTCTCCACTAAATTTCCCCTTTCAACCATCTAGGTCCTTCCCAACTACATTGGTAGGGCGATGTCTCTTAAGAGGCCTAAGATAAAAAAATATAGTCAAACTATTATGGGCACATTTTTGCAACGTGTGGAACCTAGAAATGTATCATCTAAACCTAAAATTAGAAATATAATAAATATACAAAAACTTCTCTCAACTCCTCCTAGTCATCGAATGGTTTTCTTGTAATCGTAGCAAACACAACGCTCCAAAAATATTCAATTTGACTTAGTATTAGGGTGTTACGTGTGTAATATTTTGAAATCATAACCTCATGGCACAAAATCAATAGATCCTACACATTTAATTGACCGATAGACAATATAAAGTTTTGTTTCTCCACCCAAACATCCCATTCCTTGTTGTCTACATTGGTCAAGAGATGTTTGGTAAGATCCCTAAGAGAAAAATAGTTAAACTTTGATGGGCATGTGATAAAAAATCATGACACCTAGGAATTTATTGTTTGTACATACAACTGGGAATCAATTCCATATACAAAAACCTATCCCAGCTTTTATTAGGTCTTGACATTTTTCTTGTGGTCACAAAGTGAATGAAACACTCTAAAAAGATAGAATTTAATTCAGTGTTAGGGTGTCGTTTGTTATATTTTATAATCAACACATCATGGAAATAAAATGATAGAGCCCCCACATCTAAGTGGGGTAGTATAAATGGAGGTTTTATTTTTCCACCCAACCATCTTAGTCCTTCCTAGATACATTGTTTAGGTTATGTCTCTTGAGATCCTTGAGAAAAAAATAGTCAAATTTTTATAGGCACATTCTCACAATATGTGGCAACTTGAAATGTCTCATCTAAACCTATAACTCGAACTAGGTTCATCCATAAAAATATCCTTATTTCTCCCATATCGCAATGTTTTCTCATGGTCACAATGACCACAAAGCTCTAAAAAGATTCAATTTGACTCAATGTTAGGGTGTCACGTGTGATATTTTGTAATCGATACCTCGTGACACTAAATCAATAATTACCACACATTAAATTGGGATAAAAGAAACTTCCTTTTTACAAAAAAATAAATTTAATAAATTCTATGAATGTACTAGAAGAGGATGTAAGGTTCATTGCGAGGGGTTATTATAATTAGTTAAATTCCAACATTAATCATGCAATATTATAACAACACATTAATACTTTTAACTAATGATAACAATATGATAAAAGCTAAAAAACATAAGAGGAGGGATGCAATTAACTATATAGAGTGAACTCAAGATGCTTCATGATTGAGACTATAGCTAGAAAATGCCATGGTTCATAAATGTATAACTCTATCAGAATTTTTTTGTGGCATTGAATATTCGATATAGTATTGTACCTACCTAGAGTGTGGCCCTATAACTTCATGTTCCCTCCACTTTCTTAAAATTGAGTTTTTTATCAAACCTAAGTGACACATAGTTGCGAAACCATATAAATAATCTAAATCAAACTCAAAACCTAACCATGGGTAGAATACCCTACAAAAAGTTAGTTTTTGAGTTGAAGTGCATTTTATGTATGCCTATGTCGAAAATAATTTGAAGATGCCTCAAACCACATGTAATTATCCACCTAACATGTGTTATTTGTATGGATGTAACTGGATTGAAAAATTGAACCACTTTGAAAATGTTTTGGATGATTTATCTCTTACAAGACAGAGTGAATTGGGATCTTTGGATGCTTGGAAATGAGGTAATTTGGACTCCATAAATTATTTTAGTGCTTCATAATTGTAATAGTGAATGCCTTAATGGATGTGCATCATATTTAGGAATATTTACAAATCCTTGAGTTTTTTTATGTTAGTATTTGCAAAGATATCTCATGAGAGTGCTAAGTAAGTAATTGAAGTGATATTAACTTTATTATATAGGGTTATAAAGGTAATTTTCTATGTCAAGGCTGGCCCATGAGGATGAAATGATCCAAAAAAGATAACAAATTTGAATTAAAATTTGGAGGATATGTTGGTCCAATATAATACAAGTTTTCCAAGATCATATATTACATTCTAACCATATTGTCCAATTTTAGATGAGGTGTCAATACATACAATCTGAATGATGTATTATGGTAAGCATATGTTAAATAATGATTTGGTGTATTTATATTCGAATGTGATGACACATCGAAAGTGTGTAGATATACGAAATTTGGGAGAGAAATAATAATGTGTACTAAGAGGGGATAGAATATGGATATTTGACTTAGCGAAGGAGAATTTTCACAACTAGCAGTGTCAAAGAGTGAATTGTCAAATTTGAGTGTCTACATTTTCATCCCCTTTAAGTATGAAATGAAAACAACATAGAGTGTAGTCAATGTCCATAGTAACAAAATGAGCAAGAACTTAAATGTAAATATAGAATTGAACTTGTACAAAGTGAAATAAAGAGATGTAAAACATGGCAAATACACTTGTTGGTTTTGTAGAGGGAGGATATCTCATTCTTTACTTACACTTGGAGATTTATATTGTATTACTAAATTTTCTAAAGGATTGGGTATGATCAATCCCCAATTCTACCGAAGAAGAAAATAGACCATTGGGTGCATGTAACCTAACATTAAATAGAATATAGAGATAATAAGAGAGAGGTACAAAATCACCCCATGAAGGAATAATATGGTGTATCAATTTTATTAGTAACATGATATATTCCCCTTTGAGATAATAATGACTACCTATGAAGAACTTAGTCATTTGTATGCCTTTCATAACACCGTAGGTCACACTCTACTGCAGACAAATCTAGACCCAATTTTATATATATATATATAGACACAAAGTATAAAAGATACTAGGTTCCCTCATTCCCTCTCCATGTGCCATACAATTGAGTAGGAGTGTGTAATATGCCAAAATTATGATGGAAAAGGAGACACATGCCCTCAAAGTTCTATATTTGTAACTAATATTGAGTATTAAATCGAAGGATTGAAATATTCATGCCTCCTGTAAACTACTTTGAACTATGTCATCTTATTATTAAATTATGCCAAAAATTTGTATCTATAAGTAGAAATCCAAAACTTTAGAAAATCTAGTGAGACTTCAACTAGGAAGAAACATATAGAGGGTCAATAATATTTGTATTGTCTTGATTGTACTCTACATTTTTAACCCGTTTATTTTTTCCCAATTTCTATATCTAGAAATATTTCTAAGGACATGTACCCTATGAAAATATATACTTGAACCTAGAAATATGTTTGTAGATGTAGAATATACTTTGATGAATACACCCTTTTTGAGTCATGTGTGATAAGAATTTGAGTGAATGGACCAAAATAAAATATGTGTATCCCTATCTCGATAAGTCTAATGATCTTTATATGATCACATAGAAGGATAAAATGGTGGCCAACTTTGAGAACCTATTCCTATAAAAATGGGTTGCACTGGATGTAACCATGACATGCAATGAAACAAACAACAATAGTAAAAAAATAATAGCAACATTAAGACATAAACATAGTCAATTGAGAAAACCAACCTAATAATATGTAAAAAGAGTCACATCAAGGTATATATATGTAAACATGGGACACCCACAAGTCATGAGAAACTCAAGGAATTCAGGCCACACACAAGAGAAGTAATGTCACACGAGAAAGGAATAGATCTAAAAACATGGGACACCCATTGTGATATAAGATAAACAAGGCACTCAAACCACATACAATGAAGTAGACAAGTAGTAACATAAACAATTATGACAAACAATGATGTCAAATAATGATAATGTCATCATAACTAGTGAAGAATCACATAAAGGAAGATATGTCGGTGTTGTAAAAGGCACATGCTAGTATTTTTATTTCAAAAGATAACATGTACATATTATATGTAATCAATTATAATGGGGAAGAAGAAAGTAACTATAATGAAATAATAACACCTATATATAATGTGTAGGAGATTCCTTGTGATGATCTTGGTGTCCTGGGAAGAATTAGGTTGAAACATGTCAACATGTGATGATATTTATGTTTCCTACATCAAACTAAATATACCTCGTGAACACTTGTGTAAAAATTATATAAAAATATTTACTATCTATCAAACCGTAGTGATAAAAGACATGTCTAATGTAAAAGATAACAATTCGATGGTGTATAGGTCATGGTTTTATATTTTACAAATATTTTGAATGGTTTTGTATTTTTGAATTCAAATATGAATAGGGAAAGGGGTCGCACAATATTATTCCAATGAGAGCCTCATTTCATGGGGAGGAGAATAAGATCATGAAGAAAAGGGATGCCCGAGCCTCACTTGTGGTGAATAACGATACTCATGTGTAAGTGGTGTAGAAGTAATAATATGAGCCACATAATTCTTGAGAAGAGGTAGTGCCCGCCGAGTTTCTCTCTCTATTTTGATTATTTTGACTCATTGTATTTATTCGTGTGTTGATACATTGACACATTTGTAGATCAAGGATTTCGCGCTTGTTACCTGTCCAAGTTAATGCACCAAACTAAACACAAAAACCCTGAAAAACTCCAATAAAATTGATACCTGATGGACAAGGTCCGAAGATGTAGACGGATAAGGCGGTCGATGTAGATAAGACGGGCGCACACGAGTAATTCACACAATAGATCCGAGTAACTGCGCAGGACACCGATGCTTGACGTAAAAGACTACGTTAAAAGGTATTTAGGTGGACCTGCCGGAGTCCGGTCCGGAAGCGATAAGCTTCCTCGGCAGATGTCAGTCCACGTTTTCAATTAAGTAAAGAAGCATACATGATAAAAGATGTACATATAAGACTAGATTTTCTGATTACAGTAATGAAACCGAATTTAAACAGCAGACAGAAAGCTACAGAAAACAGGAAACTATGAAATAAAGCTGGATTTGTGTTACCTGTGTCCTTTTACCTATCTGCAGGATGATCGGCGTCGATTATGTAGAATCGGCGTCGATTTATGTGATCGGCGTCGACTGATGTGATCGGCGTCGACTGAAACAGATCGGCGTCGACTGAAAGCAGATCGGTCAATCGGGGACAGTGCGAGAAGATTCAGAAATTGGAAAGTGAAGGACGGATCGTCAACGTCTGCTGGATGTGCCGAAGTTGGTGAGATACTGGAACAGAGTCACCAGAAGATCGATGGATACGTGCGATGTTGATGTGATAGGAGCAGAGTAACGGTGCTCCTCTCAGGGATTGATTCGGACAGGATCCGATCTCATTTGATACACTTGATGCTAAAAGATCTCTCTTTCTTACAACCTGTGTCTCTTTCGCGATCTGTCTCTTTCTCTCTCGCTTGTTCGTCTTTTCGTCCTTAGAACTGAGTTCTGGACTTGTATTTATAATCGGCGCCACTCTAAAAATTGGCGCCGACCGTATAGGTCGGCGCCGATCGCGGGACAGACTCCCGAGATGGCCAAAATGAACGATTTCTAGAAAGGTAAGAGTTACCCCAAATACGGGAAATATCCCGCTTGGGGAAGAGGAAAGAATAGGGGTGATACATAGATAGAATAAATTTGGGGTAGATAAGTGATTAGGATACATGGGAAGAGGTGTAATTAAATATTTAATACTTAATTACTCACGGGTAAGATACAATGGGGTGAATTAAACTTAGGATAGGTGTTTAAATCACAAATCGGATAATATCCCAAGGGGATAGTGGTGACGTAAACGTGCCCCAGGCTACCTGAGCAGGGAAACGAATGTGAGGGACACTAAATTGAGTAACCAATTTTAAGTGTCTACATTTTGCCCCTTTTTGTCAAGTAACTTGCGATGAGCAAGGTTATGAGACAAAAACAAGGAGATGGAAGAAGGGAAGAAAAAGTGATGATGTGATCCCCCTCAAACTAGGGATGGGATGGATGATAGAACAGACGATCCCAAGTTTGAAAGAGGTAGATGAAAACGCAGGATGCCCCAGTCGGATGTCTGGAGTAGATCTGATCATTAACGATGTACAAAAATAAATAAAAAGGCAGCAACCTAAGGAACTCACATTGGTAGGGCAAACTAGACGGTCTCCTCATGAGACGACGTTAGTGCCTACAGACCCGCTTAACTCTAAGTTGCCAAAAAGTACGAGTGTCCCACGCAAAGGGAACAAAACTCAAATAGACGATGATATCGAAAAGATGCGCCGAAAGGCAATATTCAGGCACAATAATGATCAGATGGATAAATAAGCCAAGCATCAACACTATGGCAAACAGATATGGAAAATCGACGGCGATCACAGTAATCGGCGACGACCAAGATAAACGGCGTCGATCAAAAAAATCGGCGCCGACCAAACGTAGCGCATATAAATATGCGAACGGAAAACGTAAACGATTTATTTTCATCGTGACGATTGATTCAGAGAGAGTCAGAATTTGGATTTGAGCACCATGGAAGCCTCTGGGAGTGGTCAGAAGCGCAGGAGGACACGACCTGGGGTAAGTGGTTCTTCTTGAACCCGTTGTATTTCATTTATTTTTTTTTGTTTGATTTTTTTTTTTTAGGAGGGCAGGGTCCGATTTATGTCCTGGACAGTCAATCGGCGTCGATTGGTATAATCGGCGTCGATTGTTTTTCGAGCTGGCGCCGATTTTTTTTTAAGCGGCGTCGATTGGTTTTAATCGGCGTTGACTAGAAATAAATGACGTTGATTTTACCAATCGACACCGATTGGAAGAGATGAGATTTTTGTTGTTGTTTTGGATGTTGTGATTTGGGTAAATATGAGACTAATATTGCTCTTGATGTCGTGGGTGCAGGCACGAGAGGCTCTACACATGAGGGATGCTATTCCCGAGTTACTGGAGACTATTCTCCCTGATGTGACTGATGCAGATTGGCGGCATTTAGAGTTAGCCGGGCTCGGGGGCTTTAGATACTACAGACGAGTGCCGCGAGATGTAGAGCTGATGCGGGCACTAGTGCGATGGTGGGATAGCCATACGTGCACTTTTTGGTTCAGGACGGGTGAGATGACCATCACCCATGAGGACATATATAGGATTTTGAGACTGCCGATCACTGGGGACCCGATCGAGATTACACCGCGAGAGCAGCAGCAGAGGGCCCTAGTTCGATTATACAGAGATAGGGCAGATGATTCAGAGATAGTGTCTGGGGCAGTGCGGATAGCCTCACAGTATAGACAGGATAGCCCCCGGAGCAGACGGATAGTTCTGATTCAGATGGCGATATCCTATTTTGCTCGGCCAGATTCAGGAGGTGGGAGATTCCCACCGTTGTTATTAGATCACAAGCTGCGTTCTCGACAGCTTTAGACAGTGTTTTGCCTTCGCTGATGCCTTGATAGCTCAGATATATCATGAGCTATGGATGTACACCACAGGCCGGAGGACAGGTATCGATGTCAGTTTTGTGCTCCATTGCTGGGCATATGAGCATATAGCGGTGATCAGGCCATCCGGGCTTCCTTGGATGCCAGCAGCAGTGGGAGGTATCGATTATGGATTCAGGCGATGGCGGGCTGACATGGCCGCTGGGGATACAGGGAGATCGGCCGATTGGTACACCGAGCGTTTCAGGACGCTGACACCGGATCAGGTCATCTGGAGGCCATATCGGGTATTTCCGACATGGGCGGGTCAGGATGCTCACTTGGTGGCACTGAGACGGAGCAGGGTGGTTAGGGGCCGCAGGCCGGATATGTGGGAGCGAGTCCCGTTTGTGAGAGTATTGAGACAGTTCGGCCTAGTGCAGACAGTGCCGACCACGTACACGCCTTATAGGCGAGATAGCAGGGAGACTGATCTGCCGATTTTGATCCCGGCAGATCCATTGAGAGAGGCCCCACCCTCCACAGACAGCGATGATGACGCAGGGGTGGATGAGGGTTACGCAGCATGGTATGATACAGAGTTACCACGACATCTCCCGGCATCTATAGATGCCGACGAGGAGGACATAGCTGCGATGCTGGATAGACTGGAGGGAGAGCATGCCACCCTGACACAGACACATCAGGTAGCTCTTGAGGAGATCAGGGCTCTGACAGAGGAGAGGGATGCCCTAATTTTGGAGAGAGACACCGCTCGCCAGGAGCGAGATACAGCGATCCAGCAGAGGGATCGCTATTATCGACATAGGGAGGCCCTCAGGGCCAAATATGGAGAGACAGTACCACGTCGAGTCCGTGGACGTAAGGTATGACCCTAGGAGGAGCACCACCAAGAGCACCGCATGAGCACCGGGTACCGTGAGCTTGAGCACATATCAGTCTCTCCTTGCTGAGGTGAGATACTATGAGGATGCCTTAGCGCAACATGCCCCACATGTGCCTCGGTACGGGGCGAGGAGGAGATCAGCGACGGCCACAGCGAGCGGGGCCTCAGGTGGAGGGAGCACCGGAGAGACCGAGGTGGGCAGAGACCTCCAGCAGCAGGTGCGTCTAGCTCGATAGGCGGTGGCCAGGAGAGACAGCCTGGTCCAGAGGAGGGTGGAGGAGATAGTGTCCTCCATGCATCAGATTTTACTATATAGGGATTGATATATTTTGTATCCATGTAGTGATGTAGCCTCGATTGGAAGGCATTGTATAGATGGCTTGATTGAAAGCCACCCATTTTTGTTGTACAGACACACATGTATATATATTTCATTTGTCATATAATTGATCTCATGCTTTTGATTTTGATATACATGGATAGATGTAGCGTAATTGTGATGGATATAGATATAGACTGATAGATGATGAATAGATGTGATTGGATAGATATAGACTGATAGAGGATAGAAATAGATGTGATTTGATTTGATGTGATTGATATGTGGATATAATTTTGATGAAAAATAGAGATAGATAGATGTAATGTAACTTGATGTGCAAGTTTTAAATATTTTGATGGATAGATAGATAGATGTGATTGATGTACTCGGCATGTTTGAGATGTTAATTTAATTTTGATGAAAATAGATGGCCAAATCCACATGTGTTGATAATAGATGCTTTGATAGGTAAGATGATATTAGACAGAGGATAAATTTTGATTGAAATGTGAATTTGACTGGATGAAAAACAAAGAATAATGGGGAATACTCTTTGCGAGAGCCAAGGAAGTAATGAAAACGACCTTGACTAGAAATAAAGAAAATATGCCCGGATAAGAAAGAAAATGATAAGTTGGACTCCCAACCGACCATAGATAGAATCCGGATAGGAAATCACAATATCATGCATGTAAGGCCCTACATGAGGTTAAAATAAACCTGACACTAACTAGCCGCAAAATAGATCTAGGAGGGAAACGAAAGGAGCAGTAAGTAAGTATCTTGTCGGAATTTACAAGGGACAGAATACATGTCCATAGTGGGAAAATAGGATTCTCCATATGATCGACAAAAGGTCTTAAATCTCAGCTTCATGATTTTGGCAGAAGAGCAAACTGATCAATGCGGGAAGTTTGCTTGATATGGAAAGACTGATCAATACGGGAAGTCTTTCAGTGATGCTAAAAAGTGGATAAACTGACTGAAAGGCTGATTAATTGCAAGAAGCCTTGAATATGTCTTTGAAAATCAGCCGTCCTTCCAGGGAGCGGTCTGTATTTTGAATTTCAATGATAGCCATCCTTCGAGGGTATGGTCTATATTTTTTCTTTTTGATTCATTTGATAATGTATGGATAGCTGTCCTTCAAGGGATCAGTCTATCTTTTTGGATAGCATCTTTTTTTTTTTTTTTTTTTTTTGAAAATCTTTTTTGGAAGAAGCTGAGTTTAGACCTAGATAGATTAGATGGAGGGGAAGAGAACATAAAGGAACATGCACTCATGCCCCGAGTAGATCCGACTAAGATAAGCACTTGGGACAGATGAAGTGGTGATTAAGGTATTCCTACCATGAGGAGGAACATATCCAAAAGAAACATGCAATGAGTAGAGCTGCGATACTCATATTTTAAGGTAAAAGAGGCAATAGGCGGAGAACCACATAGTTTCGAATCACCATGAAAGTATATGACTGGTTGTTTTAGACGGATGAAAGATCTGTGTTGCGACTAGACTTGTGTAAGATAGATTTTAACAGTAGAAGGGCCGTAGATGCAAGGCATTAAGAGGTTCCGCTTGAGGTATACCATCCATGGAAGATAGACGATAAGCCCTAGACCCATATTTATGAGTGATAACGTACGGGCCCATCCAGTTGGGAGCAAACTTACCACGTTGACTTCTTTCGAGTGTAGTGACATTTTGATTTTCTTTAAGAACAAGATCCCCAATTTTGAAGTCACTGTGCTGCAAGTGCTTGTTATAAGCACGTTTGACACGCTCAAGATAGACTTGATGATGTTCAACAGCGTGGAGACGCCGCTCATCTAATAATTCAAGTTGTGCTAGACGATTTTGACGATAGTCCTCATCGGAGACAAATTCTCTAAGAGAAACACGGAGAGATGGGATTTGGACTTCCAAAGGAAGGACAGCCTCAGACCCATAGACGAGGGAAAAGGGAGTAGCACCAGTAGGAGTACGAATGCTAGTCCGATAAGCCCAGAGAGCAAAAGGGATATGTAAATGCCAATCCCTACCTCGACTTAGTTACCTTTGCGAGGATATTACGCAAAGTTTTATTGGAAGCTTCGGCCTGACCATTAGCTTGAGGATAGTATGGAGAAGAAAAACTGAGTTTGATATTGAAAGCTTTGCAGAGGTTCTGCAAATCAACGTTCTTGAAAGACTTACCATTATCTGTGATGAGTTTGTGTGGAACGCCAAAACGACAAATGATGTGTTGATAGACGAAATCAACTATGGGTTTAGCCTTTGTTGAAGAAAGAGGGATAGCCTCCACCCACTTAGTAAAGTACTCAGTGGCAGTAATGATAGAATGATGACGTTGTGAAGAACGGGGATTGATGAGACCAATAAGATCAAGACCCCATTGCGAAAAAGGCCACAAATCCACCGTGGGTTGTAAAGCTTGACTAGGGATGTGTGTGAGATTGGAATGTTGTTGACACTTGACGCATTTCTTAGTGTATTCACAACAATCTCGATTAAGAGAAGGCCAATAATATCCCAAACGTAAGATGCGCTTAGCTACAGCTAAGCCACTAAAATGTCCACCACAGATACCATCATGGACCTCCTGGATAGCTTTAGATGATTCATGGGTTTTGAGGCACCGAAGCAAAATGCCATCAAAGCCGCGTTTGTAAAGAATCCCGCCTAGGATAGTATAGCGATTAGCGCGTTGGATAAAAGATCTTCTACCATTGGAAGTTAGATCTGGAGGAAGCACCGAATGAGATAGATAATCAACAATCTGTTGATACCACTCATCCTGAGTATGGGTTGTGACAGCATGGATTGAAGTTAGTTGCCTAAGATGAGATGGTTGATCTAATCGTTGCACAGCCACATAAAGTCGCGAGTCCTCGGTAAAAGGTGGGATAAGTGAGGCTAACGAAGCCATTGTATCCGCGAATCGATTTGCAGTGCGAGGAATAGCTTGGATAGTGAATTTATCGAAAGATTGGAGTTGAGCAAGAACGATGTCACGATATTTTTGAAGGATATCATTCTTGCATTGATAGACACCCGTGACTTGATTAACGATGAGTTCAGAATCACCAAAGATGTCAATATGACGAGCGCCGAGATTAATGGCATTTTGAAGACCTAAGACAAGAGCTTCGTATTCAGCCATATTATTGGTGCACTCAAAGTTCAATTTGTGTGCGACTGGGATAGGCGTACCCCAAGGAGGAATCATCACGAAACCCGCACCTCCCCCTTGCTGACATTTGGATCCATCAAAGAAGAGCTTTACTTTAAATGGAGATAGACCAAAATCAATTTGTTGGATATATTCATCGGGGAATTGAGCAAGGGGGTCTTGAGTGTCCTAAGAGGAGCATCACTAATTGATCTCGCAATAACCGACCCTTGATAGACTTTTTGCGGATAAACTCGAGGTCAAATTCTATCATAAGCATGAGCCAACGAGTGATACGATCATTGTGATAAGGATTTGCATGAATTGTCTTGAGTGGATTGACACTTGTGACAATGTAAGTTTTGTGATTAAGGAGGTAATGATGAAGCTTAGAAGTCGCGTAGAAGAGAGCACAACACGCCTTTTCAGCTTGAATAACGTGTTTCATACTCATGGAGGGTGCGACGATGTAATAGACATCTTGTTCTTTACCACAAGTGTCCCGATGCGAAATCATGGCTCCCGAGCATGGTCGATCACGAGAGATATAAAGATAGAAAGGCTCCCCGCGTGGAGGTGTAAGCAGTGGAGAAAGAAGATAAGCTTTGAGATCATCAAAGGCCTTTTGGCAATGTTCATCCCATTCAAAATGAACATTCTTACGGAGGAGATGGTGAAAAGGTTGACAACGGTCCGACAATCATGTGAGATAAAATGACGACCTTAGATTGAAGACGTCCTTGAGACTCATGGAGTTGCTTTAAGTTAGAAGGGGAGGCATCTCAAGGATAGCTTTTATTTTGCATGGGTCCACTTCAATACCCCGATGGAAATAATAAAACCTAAAAGTTTACCAGTGAGAACGCCAAACATGCATTTAGATGGATTTAGATGAAGACAAAAGCGGATAAGCCTCTCAAAGAGAGGTGCAAGGATGAAAAGATGATCCTGACGACGTTTGGATTTACCGAGGAGATCGTCAACGTAATCTTCCACAGTTTTGTGTAAGAGATCATGGAAGATGTAGGTCATTGCTCGCTGATAGGTTGCTCCTGCGTTCTTAAGACCGAAAGGCATGACACGATAACAAAAGGTCCCCCAAGGAGTTATGAAAGAAGTCTTATGTTGGTCTTCTGGTGCGATGAGAATTTGATTATATCCAGAGAAACCATCCATAAGAGAAAGCATCTCATGACCCGCAGTTAAATCCACGAGTTGGTCGATATTAGGTAAAGGAAAATCATCTTTTGGACAAGCAAGATTAAGATCCCGGAAGTCGGTACAAATTCGAATTTTCCCAGTAGCCTTAGTTACTGGTACTACATTGGAAACCCATTGTGGATAATCGATGGGTTGGATGAAGTTAGCCGAGAGCAAGCACTGTAACTCTTCTTTAACAAGAAGGGCTACTCTAGGGTGCATTTTACGTAATTTTTGTTTAACTGGTTTGATGTTGGGAAGAGTAACGATATTGTGGACCACAATATCGGGATCGAGTCCTGGCATATCCTCATATGACCAAGCAAAGGCTTGACGATGGTTGGAAAGAAAAGTGGTAAAATCTCCTAACTCCTGTGGATTAAGAGATTGGCCGACCTTAATGATGCGAGGGTCTTCAGAAGTCCCTATATTAAGGTCGACAGTGGCTTCGTTGAGAAGCGTAGACGTGTCAGAAGGAATAGTCTTGGGGAGATATGAATCCTCTGCCCCCAGATAGGTGAGGACAGAATCATCATCCGCACAATGGATAGTGTTGATAGTAGGAGAGTCGTCTCCAACTATTTCAGGGAAGATTAACGGTATGGAAGCGGACCGGTTGTTAGTCTTATAGGCTAGCGGCCCTAAGGAAATGGTATTGATCAAAAAAAAAAAAAAGTTAGGTGGGATGGAAATGTCATCGTCCACATCGAGTGATGCTTCTGACTTAGCGGGAGAAGATGGTTCCTCAATAGGAAGAGGCTCATCGAGAATAGTGACGGTGGCTTTTGAAAGAGGTTTAAATCCTAAACCAAATTTTTGATGTGGCATGAGAGTAGGAATGGATGTGAGGTCATGCACACCTTGTTCATATTTTCCTAGGCCAAAACCCTTCCACGCGCATCGATATAAATAAGTTTTTGCAAACGTGGATTCTCGAGACATTCAAACCACCTTAAGTAAGGTTTGGTCCTAGGAGGAGAATCCAGGCGGACGGTGAGGTGTATCAAGACCACCGTGAGACGAAATTAGTCATGCCGATTAGGCGGACTAATGGTGACGATGCGATCGAGACTGGTTGATATTCAGGTTGTTTGTCTGGTCTACCATACTCACTAGGTTTGAGATGAGCGTCGAAAGAAAAGAGAGGAAGCTCTCCCAGTGAGAAACGCTGCAATGTCTCTTCTAGATTTTGTAAATCCGATAGTTTGGTTGCAGGTATGGAAGAAGATGAGGCCCCGTCAGGAGAAGAAGTATTTTCCTTTAGAGGAGCAGACCTTATGGTCATGTCGCATTGTGCGGAAGGAAAAGGATCTCCTAGATGAGTATATATTTTACCCTCATATTGATATTTTAAGCATCGATGGAGGGTGGATGGGACACAATGCATTGCGTGAATCCAGGAGCGTCCGAGGATCATATTATAGTGGAATTTTCCTTCGACAATGTAGAAGAGTTCGTGAAGCAGCTTCTTACCTACTCGAATGGGTAAGACCACAGTTCCTAAAGTAACAGCTAGTTGATCATTAAATGATCGAAGGGCGAAAGGCGGGGGTGACACTACGTTCTTTGGTAACTTAAGTTGCTCGAATGTGTGTGAGGAGATGACGTTGAGTGCAGCTCCACTGTCGATCATAACGCGTTTTAATGTAGTGTTGTCGATTTGGACTGTGATAAAGAGGGGAGTCTCCAAATCCTCTGAAGAAAGAGGAGGAATTTCCGAATCTTCAAAAGAAATGGCGGTTGATGGTCTATTCAATCCAACAACCAACTCGAAGGGTTGGGGCTCATCTGAATTTACTGCGATGCGACGCAGATTATCAATCAGAGCTTGGCGATGTTGTGGAGAGGATTGGATGAGGACAAAAAGAGACATTTTGACCGAAGCCCGGTGAGTTGTTTCATAACACTCTCCTCAACCGACACACGGGAATTTGAGCCCGAGGTGCAAGACGAATAGAGACCTTAGGTCATGGGCTAACGAGGAAGGAGGAACTCCTTCGGGCTGCGTAAATAACAACGCTTGGTTGAGATGTTGTAGATGAAGACGGATTATCATAGTGTTGGGTTCTAGTGGTGATATGGATTGTGTCAATTTGAGAAGGTGGAAGATCGGTTGGAGTGGAATCACTAGAGGTCCTGTTGGGGCTCGGATGGAGCTAAGATGACAGAGATACTTGTTTCTCCTCCTCCAAAGAAAAGATCACTTTCTTCTAAAAGGTTGTTAACAAACTTGAAGAGCTTTACATCCTTGATAGATTATGACCGGCACGGTGGTAAGCACAATAATTAGATCGTAGTTAAACCAGGTAGGTTTAACTCCTTTAGGGTTATAGGGTTTAATCGGAGGAAGGGATATGGATGAAGATTGGATAAGTTGGCAAAGGATTTCTTGGTGTAGAACCCAGTAGACGAAGATGAGGACGATGATGTGATGAAGGTGCCTCTTTTACTTTAACAGACTGCCGAGGCAAAAGAACCTACATGTCAGGTTTGACAGTCTTTTTAGGGATCATCTTATTTTTTTGGACACTTGGAGGAGCAGTCTTGGGCACTTGAGATGGAAGTAAGTGAGACATGATTGATTTTGGTGGAGGGGGAGCCCCTAAAATAGATTTTGAAGATGATGGAGATGTGACAAGTGTTGTGGTCTTCAAAGATAAAGGAGGTTGCTTGGTCGAATTTACTGATGATTTAGATAATGTCGATTTAGATGAGGAAGAAGCTCCCAAAGTAGGTGTAATCGGAGGGACATAGGGTGTCCTGGCTTTTGGTAATGAAGATGATGATCCTGATAGAAGAGGTGACGTCCTTTTAGTAGGTAAGTCGGCTTTTCGGGGTGTTGGTGAAGGATGTGTTGTAGAAGAAGATGATGGTTTTGATAAGTGTGTAGAAGAAGACGCCTTCTCAGCGGACAAATCCAATCTTTTATGGGGCGTAGAGAGAGATTTTTGTGGGAAAGCACCAAGGGTCTTGATGGTTCGAAATATGGGCTTTCCTTTTTCAGGGATGGTGACAACTTCAACGGCATAAGGTGATTGTAACCTTTTCGGGGAAGTAAATGGGGAGGTACTGATGGCGCAACGTTAGATTTTGGTTGTCTCGGTTTAAGTTCGGGAACCGAGTGTATAGGTGTCGGTGCTACTTCTTTTGATTTTCCCTTAATAGTGCAGTAGCATTAGTGGTGGAAGAAGTGAGTGATGAAGAAGCAGTCCTTCATGCGAAGGGACGACTTCTGGTGCAGTAATTGTGGGTGAAACTACTGTAGGAAAGGAAACAGGAAGAGTCAAAATCGAAGACGCTTCCGTCGAAGTCGGCACAATTATAGGTACGTTCACCAGGGGCATAGTTGCAGTGAGAATGGGAGCAACAGAAGTAGATGTATCTGCAGTGGAAACTCAAGGGATGTAATTGCCTCGAGCACCTTTGAAAGAATAAAATTCCGACGATGACAGATGAGGATGACACTGTCTCGGCATGGATGGAAGGTAGGACAAAGGAGCGGAGAGAGATGAACCCGTATCTAGCGATGTAGGAATATTCAAAGACAAAGCTATCCAAAGATGGTGGAATTCAAGGTGATTGACGAAGTGGAAGGAGGTTCTAATCTGGTTGATGTGTTCGCAGATGGCTTGGTTTCGAAGAAGATTCTTTAGTAGAGATGAAGTTGATAGTATGAGTGTTTGGTTTTGAGACTCGAAGCATTATGGTTTGGGAATGATTGGGAAAAGGTTGTTTAAAAACATCCAGTGCCTGA
Organism: Taxus wallichiana var. yunnanensis; assembly: GCA_018340775.1. Classification (NCBI taxonomy): domain Eukaryota; kingdom Viridiplantae; phylum Streptophyta; class Pinopsida; order Cupressales; family Taxaceae; genus Taxus; species Taxus wallichiana. The sequence continues at coordinate 25,766,413 of CM031242.1, read as the reverse complement.
TTTGGGGGAGCATTTGGGTTATCCAGAATGAGCTCACCTTTATCAATGAATTTATGGACAAGATTTTTAAAGGTCTGACATCGTTCGATGTCATGACCTTTGGTTCTATGATAATGACAGAAATCATTTTCCCTATACCAGAATGGACGTTCTTGGCTTTCATCAATATTCCTAATGGGGGGAAGTTCGATCATGCGAACTTCCAACATTTTCTCTAAGATAGAGGCATATGATTCCCCCAATGGAGCGAAGGATCGAGATGATGAAGTCCCTTTTCGAGAAGATGAGGGGTCTCTTCGTGGTGTTTGATTAGAAGTATTATCGACTCGTGATGTTTTTAATATGATAGCGTTGGTGGATCCCTGATTCTTGTCTTTAGAAGGGGAAGAATTTGGTTTGGTAAACCGAGAAAAATCGGGTTTAGATTTAGAGCGAAGTTTTAGCTTCCCTTGTTCAATGGCGCGAGATTCAAGTTTGCGTGCCATCGTAAAGGCTTCTTCAAAGGTATGAAAAGTTTGGATCCTTAAAGTGGAAGAAATGTGATTAGCACAAGATCGAGTAAACAACTCGATTTGTTGGGATTGAGGAAGGGAGAAAGACAATTGGTTGATTATCCCTCTCCAACGAGCGACAAAGTCTGCAATAGACTCATCATCGAATTGACGAATGTTATAAAGATCTGTAATCGAGATCTTATGTGCGATATTTATTGAAAAGTTTTCAACAAACATCTGGGCCAATTGAGAGAAAGAAAATAAGGAATGTTGAGGAATGTTATTGTACCAGGTCTAAAGGACTGCTAGAGACATAGGGAAATACAGAGCATAAGCTCCCGATCTGGACTATGAGGTAGCAAAGATGCAATGTTTGAATGCAAATGTTGTTGAGGGTCCTCTCAACTATGAAATTTTGAAAATTTAGGAAGTTCCCATTGGGGAGGATAAGGCTTAAAAGCCACTTTGAGGGGTGAATGGGTTCATTACACACTTCTTGAAGGAGTATGAAGGTCGAGCCCTTTTGTGGAGGCTTCCAAGTCTGCGATTTTCTTGAAAAGAATTTGAACCACGTCGGATTGGGGAGGAGGCACACCGGCATGTCCTACACACGCCAAGAAGCAAATGGTGGATGTTGTTGAGGTGTCAACGGGGATTCATTTGTTGATTGGTAGGATGATAAGAGGAGTAACCAGGGGTTCAGGTGACACTCCAGTGGGGTATTTCTTTGTAAAGTAGCTTGTGTATAAAGGCGGGTGTGAGATAACAAGTGGTTGAGAAAATGAAGGTTGGATGACGGGTGGAGCCTGTGATTGGTGGACTCCTATGCTTGTTGATTGAATCGGGACAGATTGAGGAACATGAGTGCCGACTTGATTGGACATATTGGGGAACAAAACCTGAAAGGGGCCTTCTACTGCCGGATTAGGCATTAAGGGTGCCGATGCTTTAGAGGGATGGCGAAGGTCACTTTATTCTTGGCTGAACATTGGAAGAAAGACCCACTGGAGGACGAGAAGCAGGAGCCAACTGACTATTCGGAGGGGGTTGGCTCATAAAGAGGTACTGACCTTGGGACACGATGGAGGGCATAGATGAATTAACAGCAATATGCGGGTGCGCAGACGCATTCATTATAGCCAGGGCAGAGGACCTCTCAGAAGTAGGTTGTGGAATATTCGAGGTAACTGCGGTGTTAGGAATAGGTAAGGCTATTTGAGAACTAGTCAATATGGTCGGTGGAAGAGAAAAGGGAGGCACAGGGGCCTCACCCTTCTCCGTGACTCGAGGCAAGAGAGATGATGCAAACTGTTCTACCAAGCCCTGGGATGGTTCATGAGAATAATCGTACACTTGCTGGATTGGTGGTCCTTGATCAGATATCTGAATAGACTTGTGTACTAGGTAGTCCATGAGGGCTACCGGATTGCGATCGAGGAGCGCCTAAAATTCAGATCCCACGCGAGGAACATGCTCGAGTCGAGCGTAGATGATATTTCGAAGGACTAGGGAAGCTGGACGTGATGGGGTTGCTTTGGCTTGATAGAAAGGATTATATGACCAGGATGGGGAACCAACCAACAGCGGTCCCGAGGAAGATTTGGGGGGTGCCGAAACATCCACACTAGTGGTAATCTCGGAAGAAGAAGGGGCCAGTTGAGCCATTCTTCTAGATTGTAACCGAGTGATGACCATCATAAACACGCAGAAAAGAAGATTGACCTAACTAATGCACAGACAATTCAAGCAGCGCAGGTGATTATCTCCTTTAAGTTTTGATGCTTTTAAGAAAGAAAATATTAGGGAAGGCTTTTTAGAACAGGAACTACTCAGATAGCCAAACTAAGGATGGTTTGGGGAATGTTTGGTGAGGAGTCCCGAAGGCACTTCATAAAGACCGAGTACGTGGCTTGATATAGGGGCTACCCCGCACTTCACACACCGCGCGATAAGGAGTCGGGTGCTTTGCCAATATATACCGAACTTCCGTGAATTTATAAGCACGGCACCGAGTACTGCGTAGGCTCTTCCTCTTAGATGTCACTTCCAAGTAGGTGAGGCCAGGGAAGGAATTTTTGTTTAAATGCTTTATACCTAGTGATTTTGGCTTTGTGTGCAAGGGTGAAAAATAAAAATCAAATAGTGTCACTACCGATTTTGATCAATTTTCCAGCCTAATTAAAACTAGATGAGAAACATGCAGCAATGACAAAGAAAAGGTTCTTTTTAAGCACTTAAAAATGAAGTGTTTGATTTCGATGAAGACAAGTCAAACAGATTCTTTCCCAAATGCGATTAAATTCCTTTTAAGCACCAAAAATTGAAATGTTCGAATGTGTTAGACAACAAACAAAGAATTTTTATTTTTTATTTTTTTTTAGTTCCTAAAAAGGAGAAAACACTGTAAAAGAGAAATACCTGTAGATTTAGCTCTCCAAGGTGTGTGGACTTCAAAAAGCGCGTTGTTGAGCTCTTCCTCGAACAATCCTACGAACAAGCAAAGGGCTCCGCAAGAAAGAGGTTAAGCGAACACCAAACAAAATCGAGAAGATATATCCGGATAATGGTGAAACGGAAATTTCTATTTCAAGGAACTAGAAAAATTTCAAGGAAATAACAATTTCACATAAAGAGCAAGATTAAAACGATGAAAGGAAATGCTCAAGCGTAATCGATAGAAATCGTTGAAGAAATTCAAGGATTTCGCACTTGTTACTCCGTCCCAAGTTAATGCACCAAACTAAACACAAAAACCTGAAAACTCCAATAAAATTGATACCGATGGACAAGGTCCGAAGATGTAGACGGATAAGGCGGTGGATGTAGATAAGACAGGCGCACACGAGTAATTCACACAATAGATCCGAGTAACTGCAGGACACCGATGCTTGACGTAAAAAAGACTACGTTAAAGGTATTTAGGTGGACTGCCCAAGAGCGGTCCGGAAGCGATAAGCTTCCTCTCGGCGGATGTCGATCCGTTTTCAATTAAGTAAAGAAGCATACATGATAAAAGATGTACATATAAGACTAGATTTTCTGATTACAGTAATGAAACCGAATTTAAACAGCAGACAGAAAGCTACAGAAAACAGGAAACTATGAAATAAAGCTGGATTTGTGTTACCTGTGTCCTTTTACCTGTCTGCAGGATGATCGGCGTCGATTATGTAGAATCGGCGTCGATTTATGTGATCGGCGCCGATCCGAAAGCAGCATTGGTCAATCGGGACAGTGCGAGAAGATTCGGAAATTGGAAAGTGAAGGACGGATCGTCAACGCTCATGCCGATGTGCCGGTTGGTGAGATACTTTGGAACAGAGTCACCAAAGGATCGATGGATACGTGCGATGTTGATGTGATAGGAGCGAGAACGTAACAAGGTGCTCCTCTCGAGGATTGATTCGGACAGGATCCGATCTCATTTGATACACTTGATGCTAAAAGATCTCTCTTTCTTACAACCTGTGTCTCTTTCACGATCTGTCTCTTTCTCTCTCTCTGTTCGTCGTCTTTTTCCGTCCTTAGAACTGAGTTCTGGACTTGTATTTATAATCGGCGCCGCTCCTAAAAAATCGGCGCCGATCAGATAGGTCGGCACCGATCGCGACAAGACTCCCGAGATGGCCAAAATGAACGATTTCTAGAAAGGTAAGAGTTACCCAAATACGGAAATATCCCACTTGGGGAAGAGGAAAGAATAGGGTGATACATAGATAGAATAAATTTGGGGTAGATAAGTGATTAGGATACATGGGAAGAGGTGTAATTAAATATTTAATACTTAATTACTCACGGGTAAGATACAATGGGGTGAATTAAACTTAGGATAGGTGTTTAAATCACAAATCGGATAATATCCCAAGGGGGTAGTGGTGACGTAAACGTGCCCCACGCTACCTGAGCAGGGAAACGAATGTGAGGGACACTAAATTGAGTAACCAATTTTAAGTGTCTACAACATTATTATTATGGTTGTTTGATTAGGATATATATTATTTTTTGTCGTCACTTTATATTTTATATGTTAACTTTTCTTGGCATGATGTTGTATGTGGCACACGAGGCCAATTCACAATTATTATCATTAATGTATGACTCGATGTGATGTTTATTAATCTTGTTGTTTTTAGATTAGATTGTATCATATTTGTATTACAAAATATGTCATGGAGGATTATCGTGGTTTATAAAATCTATCTTATATGGTGGATTGATGAAATCGTAACTAATTGTTACTTAACGTATGTATGTTTTGATTGCATGAGATGAAAATGATTCATTTATTTAGTATATTGTATCAAACAAGTATAATGTTTGAAATTGAGTGTGTAGGCAATAGGTTCACACTAGAGGAGAACATGGGGTTTCGAGGATTTTCTCTTTCATGTGACACAATAGGCCTTATAGGCCGAATTTACCCTTACTTGATTTTGGTCCCCTTTGTGATGTTTTATTTTTATTTTCTAAGGTTGGAAAAGGGAAATAACCCCTTGGAATATTTTTATTGATTTATATAGTTTCTTATTATCTTAATTTTCTCTCACTTGTGTTTATTTGATTTAACCTCTTGTTAATTGCTAGTTAAATGGTTGTTTTTATTAACTTAATCAATCCCCACTTGTATCGGTTGATTTCACTTGGCTCCTTATTGTTGATTTGGATTTAGGATCACCTAATACATTATTAAGTGGATCCAAAACCCATCTTAGAGGTCGCCTCTTCCCCAAAACGTGAATTTAGGCAAGGTATGACTTTTTGGAGAAGTATGGGGCAAGTAAGAGGCTACATTTTCCTTACAAATACCCCCAAGAGGTAAGAGAGATATAAGAATTTGGTGTTTTGGATGGATATGAAGATTATTGGAGGAAACTTTGGATATTTGGATACATGTATGGAAATATATTTTGTTATATTATTGGATATGTTTTAAGTCTGGACTCTCTCTCTCTCTCTCTCTCTCTCTCTCTCTCTCTCTCTCTCTCTCTCTCTCCCCAAAACGTGAATTTAGGCAAGGTATGACTTTTTAGAAGTATGGGGCAAGTAAGAGGCTACATTTTCCTCGCAAATACCCCCAAGAGGTAAGAGAGATATAAGAATTTGTGTTTTGGATGGATATGAAGATTATTGGAGGAAACTTTGGATATTTGGATACATGTATGGAAATATATTTTGTTATATTATCGATATGTTTTAAGTTGGACTCTCTCTCTCTCTCTCTCTCTCTCTCTCTCTCTCTCTCTATCTTCTCTCTCTCTCTCTCTCTCTCTCTCTCTCTAAAAGAGAGATCTTCTGGAACTCTCTCTCTCTCTCTCTCTCTCTCTCTCTCTCTCTCTCTCTCTCTCTCTCTCTCTCTCTCTCTCTCTCTCTCTCTCTCTCTCTCTCTCTCTCTCTCTCTCTCTCTCTCTCTCTCTCTCTCTCTCTCTCTCTCTCTCTCTCTCTCTCTCTCTCTCTCTCTCTCTCTCTCTCTCTCTCTCTCTCTCTCTCTCTCTCTCTCTCTCTCTCTCTCTCTCTCTCTCTCTCTCTCTCTCTCTCTCTCTCTCTCTCTCTCTCTCTCTCTCTCTCTCTCTCTCTCTCTAAAAGAAGTCTCTCTCTCTCTCTCTCTCTCTCTCTCTCTCTCTCTCTCTCTCTCTCTCTCTCTCTCTCTCTCTCTCTCTCTCTCTCTCTCTCTCTCTCTCTCTCTCTCTCTCTCTCTCTCTCTCTCATTGAAAACTTCTTAGAGTGGTTCTTGTGTGTTACAAAGAATTTTTATTTTTTGGTTAGTTATTTCTTTTGGTTCTTCCCCCCCTTAATTTTTGTGCTCACATGGAGCTTAAATTCTCCTCTCTCCCCTAGGAATTAAGGGAGGCCAACATGTTCTCCATTTATTTGGTTGTGTTATGTAATTATGCCAATTGGTTGAGTGATAAACCAAGACTTATCTTATGGTTTTGGATGCTTAATTTGTGTAATATGGATATCCTCCATTTGTTGTTGTTGTATAAAGGAAATATTGATTTTTTTATATTATTGAGATTAATAATACACTTATCAAACTAATGATTTGTAAGTAAAATTGGTAATTTAGGATGATATTGTTGAACTTGTATTAATTTACAATAATTCTACTTAATTTGTTGATTGATAAAATTTGCTAGAAAGGAAAAAATGGATAGTAGTTTGTTATATAAATAAATGGTTTTAAAATAAGTTATGTTTATGTCTATCAAACTTCCATGTTTTTCTTATCATCTGTTGCTTTAAAAAAGGCTCTTTCTTATCAATTTAGCCATTTCATTTAATTTTTTACAAAAAATATAAAACCTTCCTACTCCAAGAAATTGTGATGTGATGTGTGTGTGTGTGCCCTCCCCATTAACCCTAATGAGGGTATTTTAAATAAAAATAGGTAGAAGAAAAATAAATCATTATAATCCTCCATGAAGCCTCCTCTACACCTACAAAAAAACAATAAGAAGAAATGAGGAGAAAAAGGAGAAAGAGATGTAATATCAATTTTAAAGTGTATTACATTTTGAAAATAAAACCTAAAGATCAAGGGTTGAAACCCCTTCGATCTAAGGGCTCATAATCAACCTAGGTTTTGAACTTTCCTAATTAGGGCAACTAGGGTTGACTTAGTAGGTGATGACGTGGGCTCGTCCTTGTCTTTTTAAATTTAGGGTGAATAAGTTTAAATTTATATTAACCTTTAATTATTTGTGGGTTTAAGGTGCATGGGTTCTGTTTGGATAGGGTCAAACGGGACCCATGCCCAACTTAATTAACTTAACCAACCATGAATATTATTCTCTTACCTTGTTAAACTAAACCCTTGGTGGGGGAAACTATATTAAACTTAAGTAGCCTTAGTTTCGCGAATAATAGTATGGCTATTAGTATTCTCCTTAACTAAGTTTTTTTGAGTTGGAATAAAAAAATAAATATAATCATTAAATATTTAATTATATTAAAAACCCTAATTTTATGGGATTATTAGGATGATTTTTTGGGTCAAAAATTATGGGCACGACAGAAGAGGACCGGGGAATGGATTCATGAGAAGAAGTGTGTGCCAAAAAGAGATACAAGGAGGAATATAAGAGCAAGACCCACTAGAGATAACATGTGCACAAGAAGATCTATGAGGAATCATATTATGGTGAAAGCCACTATAGATGACATGTGAAGTAGAAGGCCTATTTGGAGAGCTAGGATGTTGAGATCCACAAGAGACAATATGTGAAGTAGAAGGTCTAATTGATACAGGAGGGTGAGAACCAATAGAAATAGCATGTGAAATAGATATCCTATTTGGAGACCGAGGAGTAGGAGTCAAAACTATAGAATGGTGACCAAGAAATATAGGAAGAGGATCCTAAAATGGAGTACCACGAATTATGAAAACTTGTTGGCAAATAAACTTGAAACTTTGGTGTAAGATATATAGAACAATCCTAAGATCATGTAACCAAATAAATAATAAATGCATGTCATTTTCAACAATAATACTTAACATAATATTTCTAAAGTCAAGATTATAATTGTGTGTAATTTGTTGTGTAATATAGCCAAGATAATGAATTATTAAGAGCATATAAGGCAAGGAAACCTATTATTAAGAAATAAGGAAGGGATATCCTCATATGTTATGGGGTAATTGGTGAAGGGTAGTAATAATAATAGAGTATATATGATAAGTTAATTAGGTGATTGACTAAGACATCATAGTGTAATGAAGAGACTAAATGAACACAAATTGACTAGTCACTAGAGTTTCCAAAAAATGCATTAGGGTAAATTATGCACAAATAATTATTTATTGTATAGGATGTTCCATGAATGTTACAAAATAGGGTGTATGATTAACATGTATAATTTAGATACAAACATATGCTCTTTGGAAATTCATTTATATTTAACTACTGAGGTTGCATAGTAATTTTGGATCTACTCAAAGTGTGGCCTCAGTAGCTCAATCTCAAGGTATCTCATTTATAGAATATTATGGAGATGACACATTAGTGGAAAAATTACTATGGAGCATTACAATTTATGCGAAGGTGATTCTTTAGAGGAGTAGAATAAGATATATTTAATTTTCGTATCAAAAGTGATGATTTCTTTTTCTTCAAGTAAATTTAGTTTTGATCGATGCATAACAATCATTGTTGTGGTTTTCATTAATACGATGGAATTTACAAAACGGGTGATATTTTTCACATTCAAGTCTATAAGGAGGATGATGTTCATTATAAGGTAATCTAATTCACCAATTATCCATTAAAGTGATTAGAATAGTCTGTGTCTGATTGATAGATTTTTCAAACTACAATGGCTAATGAAAAAGAGGGTATTATATTGTAGGTTTTAGCTTAGGATGATAAAAGGTGTTAACACAATGTATGACCTTAACTTGACCTTCATGAGGTGATGAATGTGGCTACACATCACAATCAGGTATGGTAAAAGAAACTAAAATGTACTCATGTAGCTGTGTGGGTTGATGGGGGAGAATGAGGTCTCATTTTAAATCTATAACATGGAGACAAAGCTCTATGAATGAAACACGTGTATCATAAAGTAAATTATTTTTAAGAGTAAGTATGAGAGCATAGAAAAATATTTATTGCATTTACATATCAATAGGATGATATAATAATAGCATATGGGCTTTGTCTCACCTTGATAAAAGGAAGGTAAATGCTCACATGTAAACTTAGGGCCTTTATGATGGATAAAGTGGACAATAAAAGATTCTTCAAGTATAAGGATGGTAATAAAATATACACTAGGAACATTGGTAAACAAATTTATTTCATCGCCTATGAGGCTCTTATGAATATCTTTTAGAATAAACATGTCATTACTATATGAATATATGAGTGTCGATAATGCTTAAGATAAAGGTAAGGATTTCAAGTAATGAAGTCAAATAATTAGAATGAGGGCATAACAAAGTTCCTAGGAAAAGGATATTGAAATATTTTACTCTAAATTGGATTTCCATAAATAGTATTAAAATCAATGCTAGCATAATACACTTTACTCTCTAAAGTTAAGGTATGCACTTTAATTGTAAATCACCTATTATGTACATAAGAGAACCTCTTTACGGGTATGGAATGAATATATAAAAGGATCATTCAAGGGTTATACTTTACCATTAATAGTATCCATAGGAACACTATTTCACTTAAAAATAATATGGGATGATGTGTCATGTGAAGGCACATGAGGTTATATAATTTTGGTCTCACACTAGGGTTTTAAAGGAATATCACCATTATTTACAACCGAAGTATCCAAGCTAGGAGAAGAAACAATGTTATTTACATGAAATGTAATATGGGGATAATTCACATGTTCAAATTGCTAGGAAAAATAGAAATGATGTTATCATTATTCACATTATCATATAAAATTAATTCCATCACTTTACCGCAAGAAAACATTGCATTCAATAAGAATATTAGAGACACAAGTAAAGTCATCCATGGTATGTGAAAGAGGTAGAGATGTATCATAAATAATTCCATCACTTTTACATCCACTACTATTTAAATATATGTCATTATTAGAAGAGTAAGAGATATTATTAACTAAAGTGTATATTGAAGGAATGCCATCATCAACTAAACTAGAAACACTCTCATCCTCACTAGATTCTATAGCTTCTATTGTGTGAATAGTTTTATTCACTTGTGGAAGAGAAAGAGTTTTTTCATAGTTGTTATCCCAAGATTTGATATCACAAATGCTACAATAAAATCCAACATCATCAGCATAGTGGTTAGGAAGAGTGGGAGATATAAGGTCATTAATTAGATCATTAATGTAAGGATCTACAAAAAAAATCCTACTTTAGGATCTAAGGTATAGTCATGAATAATATGAGGTAAGTGACTAAGAGTTGTCATTAGGTATGGGTCAAATTAGGGTGGGATTTTAGGAACTACAAGGGCTTTAGTGGATTAATCATAACTATAGACAATATCAGCCATATTAGAATATGGAGGAGAAACGTACATTGTAATCCCATAAGCGGTGTGGAACTCACTAGAGGGATGGTAACTATTACAATTTCACAAGGCACGAATGCATGTCATTGAAAAATGAAGAATAATAAATGCAACAAGCAATATCATACACGCTAGGATAACCACCGGGGTTTTGGAAATTATAAGGCCCAACTAAAGGAGCTAATCAATACCCTATACTAGGTGAAGGGTTCAAAAAAAAGTAGTTCACCAAATGTTTACACCTTTTTAAAATTAATAAATGTTGTGAATTCACTAAAAGAGGATGTAATGTTAGTTATAGGGGGGTATTTTGCTAAATTAACTTCCAACATTAATCATGAAATATCGGAAAAATGTATTAATGCTTGTAACTAGTGACATCGATATCAATATGCTATAAGATCAAAAAATTCATCACAAGAGGAGAGATGCACTTAGTTGTAAAGAATGAAGCATGAGAAATATGGGGGCACAAACTTAATAATAAAGGATTTATGAACCTATAGATGCTTCATTATTGAGATTTTGTTGAAAATTCCCTAGTCTAAATTTACATCTCTTTCATGAATTTTTATAGGGTCTTATACCTTCTATATAGTTTTGGATCTACTCAAAGTGTGGCCTTGTATTTTTTTTTCCCTTCACTTTCCTAGAAATGTGTGTTGTTATCAAACCCTAAGTGTTGTAAAAATGGGAAACCATATGAATAATTTGAATTAAACTCAAACCTAACTATGGGTAGAATACCCTATAAGAAGTTTGATGTTTGGGTTGAAGTACAATTTATGCACTACCTACATAAGCACTAATTTGAAGATGCTTCAAACCACACATCGTTCTCCACATAACATGTGATATCCTTATAGATGAAACTATATTGGAAACTTAAACCACTTTGGATAGATATTGGGATTATTTTACTCTTACTAAGATAATGAAGAAAATTATCTAGGAGCTTCGGATGCTTGGAAATTAAAGAATATAGATTCCTTGAACTAATTGAGTGCTTGAAAACTATATTGTTGAACTCCTAATGGATGTGCACCAACTTGAAGAATATTTATGAAGCCTTGAGTGCCATTTTTTTATTATTTGCAAAAAGAGAGCTCATGAAATTTCTAGGTAAGTAAATGAAGTGACATTAGCTTGCTTATATAGGGTTATGAAATTGATTTTCTATGACAAGACCAACCCAAGAGGATGAAATGATCCAACAAAGATAATATAATTGAAATAAAATTCGAAGGATGTGTCATTCAAAAACCATACAAGTCGGTTTGTACCAAATATTACATCTTGAACATACCATATGGTTTTGGATAGGGTGTTAGTGCATGTAATCTAAAATATGTATCATGATAAGAAGAGGTTAAATATTGATTTTATGCAATTATGTTCAAAAAATGATAAGCAGTGTCGGTGGATAGAGATAAACAAGTTGGGAGAGAGACAATAAGGTATACTTTTTGGGGATATAATGTCGATATTTGTATTAACAAAGGAGCATTGTCATAAGTAATAGTGAAAAATGGTAAATTTCCAAATTTGAGTGTTTACACTAGTAGAGGTTTCATTTTCTCCCTAACTATCCCACTCCTTCCCATCTATATTGTTTGGGTGATGTCTCTTAAGATCCCCGAGAGAGAAAAAAATAAAACTTTGTGACAGAAGGTTATCACAATTCATGGAACCTAGGGAATTCTTATCTAAGATTAAAATTAGGTATTAATGCCATCTATAAAAACCTCTCATAATTTCTCTTGGGTCTCAACTATTTTCTTGTGGTCATAGTGAATGCAACATTGCAAAAAGAATCAATTTGACTCAATGTCGGGTGTCACGTTTGATATTTTACAATCAACGCCTTGTGGAACTAAACCAGTGACACCCTCTCATATGAGTAGGGTTTTAAATTATACCAAAGGTTTTTTTCACTTCCTAACCATCCCACTCCTTCCCACAATAGGAAGACTACATTAGTCGGGTGATGTCACTTAAGATCTCTGGGAGTAAAAAAATCAAACTTTCATAGGAACATTCTCACAATGATATATTACTGACTTCTACGAATGTCTCATATAAACCTACATCTTAGAACAAAGTATGCCTAAAAATTTTTCTCTTGGTTTCCCATAGGTTCTAATGGTTTTCTAATGTTCATATTAATATTGCAAAAAGACAACGTTTAAAAGATTTTTGATTTGAATAGGGTGTTGCGTGTGATAATTTACAATATGCACCTCACGGAATTGAGCGGATAGTGTTGAAATATCTTGGTGGGTTGGTAGACACTACCCCCTCAAGGAATCATGTTTATTCCCAACCATATCGGTCCTTCTTGGCTACATCGATTAAGTGATGTTGCCATAAGAAGCAAAAATAGTCAAACTTTGACTAACGATTTGTCATTCTTTATCATGATCTATGGTACCTAGGAATGTATTATCTAAAACTAAACTTATGGTGTTGCGTGTGATATTTTACAATAGGCACCTCCGGAATTGAATGGAAAATGTTGAAATATCTTGGTGGTTTGCAAACACTTCCATAGGCATCATGTTTATTCCCAACCATCTCGGTCCTTCTTGGCTTACATCGGTTGAGTGATGTCTCTTAAGTTCCCTAAGAGAAAAAAATATTCTAACTTTGATTGACATATTTTTACAATTTATGGCATCTAGGAATGTATCATACTAAAACTCAACATTTATTCTATGCACAAAAACATATATTGATTTCACCCGAAGTCCTGACGGTTTTATCATGGTCATAGTGAACACAATGTTATATAAAGATTTTATTTTATTTTATGTTATGTTACACATGCAATATTTCTCAAAATGACACCTTGTGGCACCAAAATGACATTACCACATATCTAGGCGGGTTAGTAGACACTATCAATGGTGTCATTTCACTTCTTAACCATCCCAACATTTTATAGTTGCATTGGTTGGGTGATGTTTATTGGCACCCAAAATTTTCCACCTCATTTTGGGGCCTTAGAGTTAAAATTTTGGCATTTAATCATCATCATTCATGTATTTTAGGCACTCTTCCATATTTAAACTCATCAAAGTTTCTTGCATGTATCATACCTATATTTTTACCATTTAAAACATGGAAAAACTTGATAAAATTTACTTATTTAGGGCTCAAGATAGATTGTGATGTCTAAGTCATCCATTTTCTTAAGGATATACACCATCAAAATTAATCAGGTCATAAAGAGGGACACTTGGGGGTTGTTGGTCACTTGTTTCATATTTTTTCACTTGGTATTAATCCCATATGTGATTGAGGAAAGGATTGTGTAACTTTTATAAATAATGGAAGTCATTAGATCAATTAGATCAAGACTCCACCCTTCTCATTTTTACCGGTTAGTCGCAATGCCTAAGGCCCAAGTTGATTGACAGGTTAGATGAGTTGGTAAGAGCCTAAAAATATGAGAACTTGAGTGGCTCATGATTATCCTATGTGGACCAATCACAAGCCACTTAGATTCCCAAGGAATCAAATGACTAAGGGATGACATAAGGGGTCTAAAATATGAATGCTTATCATTGGTCCATGTGGACCAATGATGGCCATCCTTGAGTCTTAGGGTCTCAACATGATTTAAAAGGCAATAGGAACATGTATTAGGTTCTCGACTTCCTATAAATAAGATAATTTGAAGGCTTCACATTCAAAGGTAGGAAAATCTTAAGAGCTTGATAACAAGAAAAGGACCAAGAACAAAGAGGAATGTGGTATATGGCATGGGTCACATTTGTTAGGGTGAGGAATTCCCAACACATAAAGGGTGAAGCTCTTGTGAACCTAAGGCACGTTATCCACATGGATCAACCACAAGCCATAAGATTCATAGGAATATAGAAACTAAATCTACATATACCTTGTGAAAATTAAAACCCATGGAGACCATTGAACCTAAATGTCTTGAGAATCCAACATGTGGAGAAGGATCGAAATCTAAATGAGATACATGGCAATTTGAGGTGTGTAAGTATTTCACTAGGTTAAATTTGACATCCAAGCTTAGTATAAAATAAATGTCAAGGATGTCAAATTAGGAGGCTCCATTAACATGACTGAGTTTTGGTATGTTGAGCACTTAAAATGGCTAGGTACTAGCCATTCACGAAGGTTAGGGACCATGTGCAAGGGATGTGTTAAGGGTGTGCAAGCGGGAGGATTAGCGTGCGTGTAGACACCCTAATAAGACATACATATTTTTATCCCACTTTTATCCAATTAAAATTAATTATATTAATTATATCTTTCCGATGTACACCCCTTTTGGAATTAATTAAATTAATTCCACCATTTAAATACACCATTTTAGAATTAATTAAAGTAATTATATTATCTAAGTCATATTCCTACCCTTTAGAATTAATTAATTTAATTCTACTAAGCTCTTGGAATTAATTAAATTAATTCTACTATGCTCTTAGAATTAATTAAATTAATTCTTAACACCTTATAGCTAATATAATTAAACATTTATTTATTTAAATGGTTAATTATCTCCTCACAATTAAATACTAATTAAATTTAGTTATTTAATTCCACCTATTCCAATCAACTACACTTGAACTAAACTTCCCTATCCCACTTGGAATCCACTTCTAGATTCCTAAAAGTGTTGGGGCAATTAGATTGTACGTGTAATTCAAATGCCAAATGTAACTTCTATTATTCCAAATTTCCATTGCCTATAAATCTACAACTACCAATTGCCAAGTCTACTTTCTAACTCGAGTGATTCAACCATTAACCTAGAGCTTAGTCAATATTTCATCCACCTTTCATGGCTCTACCCTCAACTATAAAAGCAAGTCATTTCCTTTATAAATCCATCCCTAGAGCTTTGAAAAATTACATCCAACTTCTATCAATTTGACATCCGCATCCTTGTGAAATTTGCTCATAGCATTTGCAAATCCCTTTGGAGGAGTAATATCAAAGATCATCCACAATCCAACCTTCAACAAGATCAAATAAGTTTAAAACCTTCTATGATCTTACTTGAGGTTTGCAAGATATCTACAAAGAAGCTATAATATGTGTTTTGTTTTATTTATCTTCTATTATCTGTTATTTTCCTTGTTTACATTTTGGCATGCCCGTTGGGACATCCCACATTTTTTCATGTTTTAGTTTATCATTTCATGATTTAACTTTTTTTGTGTTTCTGTCTTCATTTAACCTTTCTATCAAAATTTTAGGTTCTCAAGTGAAGTACAAAAGCTAAAAAACCAAAAAAAAACAGTTGTCTAGTCATTTTTCTCATGTTTAAATGTTTCACTGAAGAGCACTAATGTAACCCATCTTCTAGAAGCCATAAATTTTTCTCTCGAACTCAAAACGACTGCTTTTTTACGGAAAGGTGTCGAGATGATCTATGTAATGGAAAAATATTTTTGATTTGAACTTATAGAAAAATTATGGTTTCATTTCTCCTAACACTTGTCATTTTTTATAAAATTTATAGTATTTTATAATTTTTATTTATTTTTGTTTAAACATAACAACCTCACATGTATGCTCTTTCCTCACACTTTCAAAGTGATCTTAGAAATCAAAAATGTGATCATTTCTTATGTGTTTTCATAAATTAATTTTTTCTCTCTTAATCAAATCTTATTCATGTGTATGCTATTTTCTCACGCTTTCTAAGCAACCTTGGAAATTAGAAACATGGGCTTGCTTCTTTCATCTTGTCCTCTACCTCGGAAAACATTATAACTCTTGTTTACATGACTAGCTCTACAAGAGGCCATTATTAAACTACTAATTGCAAGTTGCCTTAAACGTTGTTTTAAGATAAAGAACTAACTTCGCAGGGTTGTCTCACATCAAAGACTGGTGGTTAAAATAATCTCATCTTTTAAACAAGATAAAATGAACAATTCACATTGTATTTACAGGTGTAATTGACAAGGATATTTCCCAACTGCTATAAATGTGGGAAGTGCTTTGGCATAAGCCATAAAACTCATTTGAGGAGTACCACAGGAACCCCAAAGTAGTAAGGATACCACTAAGGATATGTGTTACTAGTATGCCCGTGAGATTAGAGTCATAGATATCCTTAGTGGTAACCCCAATGTGATTCATTTGAGTAAGATCTTTTCTCAAGGTTTCAAAGGGGGTAAAGTAAAGTCGGCAGCTAGCAATAGCACCGCGCTCTTGTGGATGTACTATTGACACCTAGTTGAGAGAGCCACCCAGGAAGCCACACATTGTCCAAGCCAAGATAAGGTAGAGGCAAAAACAAAACAAAAATAAAAACTCTTTTTTTTTTTTTTTGTTTTATTTCTTTTCTTCGTAGTGTTTCACACTCGTACTTTCATCCTCACCTTCATATCTTTCCATATTTTCCACACACTCCTTGTTTGGATTCATCTTTCACATTTGTACCTTTTCATAGTTTCAAATAATCCTTATTTGGATCCACTTTTGTCTCATTTTCACCTCTACACATGAGTCTAAGTCTTAAGTCTCGACACCCATATCCAAACTTGAGCACTTTCATTCTTATTCATCTAATTCTTGACATCGTGATACTCACTTTATCATAGTCAAGCACCATCATGATCACCTTGATCCATCATTTTCATAAGTCTTAAGTTTGACATTTACCTTTATTGAACTTTAAACATTTTAATTCATCTTGTGTTGTCACATCATTTTGTTGAATTGTCGACATCTTCAATATTTTCTCAGTAATCCTCTCTTTTAGAGAATTCACTTTTCCCTCATTTGAGATCCTTCACTTTCCTTTCATCTCTTACATTCACTTTATCATTATTTGAGAGTCATCCTTTTATTATTTAGTCTCCTCTCTTAGCACTCATCGTGCTAAGATTTGAGCACTTTCATCATCTTTCAAGGTCTCCTCTCTTAGCATGCATCTTGTTAAGAGTTGAGCACTCTCGCCATCTTTCTAGTCTCCTCTCTTAACACCCATTTTGTTAAGAGTTGAGCACACTAACCTTGTCAAAGTCTCGTCCCCTTTGTACATTCACTTTGTCAAAGGTTTGAGCACATCACTTAACTCGTACAATCATCCTCCCATCTTAGCATTTCTTTTGCTAAGATTTCCATAATCATACTTTCGCTTTCCAATCTTCTTCTCTTCATCCACCTTGACATTCACATTGTTAAGGTTCAATCTAACAAAACATTTCCTCTTCATCCATCATATAATTCATGTTGTTAAGAGTTTATGCTATCAAATCATTTCCAATCCTCATTTATTGCATTCACTTTGTAAGGAATTGAGTAACCTTTTTTCATCACTAAGTCTCTTCCACCTTAACATTCTCTTTGTTAAGTGTTGAGCAACTTCTATTTTCCCCTCTTCCATATTTACATTCACGTTGTAAAGGGTTGAGTAGTCTATCATCATTTCACACTTCATCCATCTTAACATTCACATTGTTAAGGGTTGAACAAATCAAATCTTTTCAATCTCACTTCCATCTTAGCATTCATGTTGTTAAGGGTTACATCGTTCAATCGTTTCTTCCCCTCTTCCATTATAGCATTCACTATGCTATAGGTTGAGTACTTTTCATCCTCTCTTCCATTCTAGCATTCACTTTGCTATAGGTTGAGTACGTTTCTAACATTTTCACCTCTTCCATCTTAGCATTCACTTTGTTAACGGTCAAACTTTCCAGGACTTTACACCTCTTCCATCTTGGCATTCACTTTTCTAAGGGTTGATTTCTTCAATCGCCCATTTTTCTTCATTCTCCCCATTTTTAATTACAATGGTATATTCACACAACTCTTCATTTGCTCACGAATGGAAATGATGAAGGACACTATTTTGGGTATGCAAAAACAACACAAACAATTTAACTTTGATGAATTGTGTCCTTACCCTTTCAGCATGGACATATTATACACACCCTTTCCAAAATATTTTAAGACACCCAAATTTTACAAATACAAGGGCAAAATCGATCCTAGAAAGCATATCAAATAATTTTCCATAGCATGCCACAAAGTGGCATATAACGATATCTTTCTCTTATGCCTTTTCCCTAGAAGTCTAGGAGGACAAGCTTTGGACTAGTTCTTACACCTTCCAAAGGGATATATCACCACCTTTGCAGACCTCTCGGATAATTTCATCAAACATTTCTCTTTTAATTTTTCCTCCAAATTCACCTTGACTCAAAGAAAATAATCCCTCATTGCTAAATGCTTGATCAATCCTCATTCTAACGACCATGGGCACAATGAAAGTACTATAAATCACAACACTGGCACTCATCAGGATAAATCTTGGTATGTCAATAAAATCGTGATGTCATCAATGATGGTGTCACGGATAATTAAAAATTGCACAATATACATGAACAATCAATCAAAAATCCAGTCATACAACCTAGCGAAAGACACCACTCCATGCAAAGTCAAACATCAGTTTACACCCCTTGGAGAAAGTCTCTCTAGTGTCTTTCATCAACTAAAAGAGGATAGGATGATCAAATATCTAATCACAATGCCCTTTCCTGAAGGGGAACCGAATCCATATTAGTACAAACCCAATACCTACTATGATTTTCATTTCATTGATGGCCACTCTATATATAGATGTGTGTGGTTTAAAAATTATGTCCAAGACTTAATTAATGATGGAGAGATCTTTGTAAAGCTCGATGAAGCTATCGCACCCAAAGACACGTCAACTACCAAAACTTCTAAAGAAGAGTTGAATGTTTCCCAAACTCGTGTACATACTTGAAACTCTTCGAGATCATGACAACAAAAGTCAAGTATTTCTACCTAAAACCAATCCATTTCTTCTACAGATTCTCTTCCTACAATTCAAACAAACATTGAACCTATTTTGGACAACGACCTTATAACACCAAACGTGAGCTTGACGTTACTTAAAGACTCCCTTTTAACCCTTGATATAATCTGTAAATCTACAAAAGAGGGTCCATCATCCAACACCATTGAGATTGACTCTATTCTTTCGGTGCTAGCTCCTAAACCTAACATCTCTACTCTGGTTGTTAAAACACAACCACAACAATTTTACACTTGTACCAATGCAACCTTTTGTGTCTCATCATGCCTCAAATGATCAATCTTGTCGGTACCTCATCAACGATGACTCTTACATGTAAATACATTTACATTTGTACACTCCATGAGTTACATATACCCAAGAATATCATTATACAACCTTTTCAAGATTTAGTTGAAAATCTTTTGTCGAATCAATTAATCCATAACCTCGATGGAGTAACATTGCATATTTTCTCTATATAGCCTATAAGGAGCCTCGGGTGTACATTTAGGGATCAATCCTTCATTCCTTGCATTCTTCCACTCACATGTGAATATGAATCTCAACATATTCCTCACATTGATAATCTTCCTTTAACATCACATAGATCACTAGATCCCATCGAATATTTATCCAATCACACATCCTTTGACTTGGACCTTTTCCTCCCAAGTCTCATACTTTAGGACTCATTGAAACCTCAAATTCCCTCCTTTTACTTGGATCTCATCCTCCTACGTCTCGTATTATAGGACTCATCAAATATTTCAATTATTTACTTTGACTTGGACCTCATCCGCTCAAGTCTCATAAATACGAACTACTTCAATCATGGATTCATAAAAAATATTTCGATTCTTTCCTTTGACTCATACCTCATCTGCCCAAGTCTCATAATTTAGGACCATTCAATTTTAATAACATGGACCTCTCTCCTAATGAGTCCATTGAATACCTCCATCCGTCAAAATTCAAAAAAATCAAAAGCATAAAAAGAAAATAAAAATCCATCTTAAGCCTTTTCTTAAAGCATTGTTTGAAAATAAAAAGTGAAAAATAGGTGCAAATAACATTAAACATTACACCTATTTGTAGATATTTTAATCATACCATTATCATATCTTCACATTCTTCACCTATCAAACACAAGTTAAACTTGTTCCTCTTGGGCATTGTGTGTCTCATCCTTGTTATGGTTTCTACCATTTTAGATCTTTTTACCTATGGTTTTGTCTCGAAGCTTACTAATGGAAACTCCTCCTTTCAAATAAGATCTCTCTTTAACAAAAATCTCAATATATCTACATATTGAAACTATCACACCCAAAGACACATTAACTACTAAAAATTCTAAAGAAGAGTTAAACGTTGCCTAAACTCATGTACATATCAAAACTCTATGTGAGATCACGACAACAAAATTCAATTGTCTCTCACCTAAAACCAATCCATTTCTTATCTGATTCTTTACATGCGCCTCAAATAGAAATTGAACCTATTTCAAAAACTACCTTCTAACACCAAATGTGAGCTTGACGTTACTTCAAGACTCCCTTTTAACCCTTGATATAATTTTAGACTTGCAAAAGAGGGTCTATCATCCAGCACCATTGACATTGACTCTATTCTTCCACTTTGTTGGCTCCTATGCTTGACATCTCTAGTCTGGTTGTTGAAACATAACCACAACAAGTTTTGACTCTTTCATCAACACATCCTTATGTATCTGTCATGCCTCAAATGATCAATCTTGTCAACATCTCATCAATGATGACCCTTACATGTCAAGACATCTACATGTGTACACTCCATGAGTTATGTATACCCAGGAATATCCTTATACAACCTTTTCAAGCTTTAATTGTAAATATTTCATTGAATCAATTAATCCATAACCTTGACTGGGCAACATTGCATATTTGTTCTCTGCAGCCTATAAGGAGCCTAGGGTGTACATTTAGGGATCAATCATTTGTTCCTCACATTCTTCCACTCACAGGTGAAAATGAATCTCAACATATTCCCATATCGATTGACAATCTTCCTCTAATATTGCATAGATCTTCCAATCCCATCCAATATTTATCCAATCACACATCCTTTGACTTAGACCTTATCCTCCCAAGTCTGGTACTTCAGGACTCAATTAATCCTTGGATTCCCTCCTTTCGACTTGGATCTCATCCTTCTAAGTCTCGTATTGTAGGACTCGTTGAATATTTTGATTCTTTCCTTTGTCTTGGACCTCGTTTGCCCAAGTCTCATAATCTAGACTACTTCAATCATGGATTCATATAAAATCTTTCGATTCTTTAATTTGACTTGGACCTCATATGCCCAAGTCTCGTAATTCATGACCATTCAATTTTAATAAAGATGGACCTCTCTCCTAATGATTCCATTAAATACCTCCATCTGTCAAAATTCAGAAAAATTCAAAAGCATAAAAAGAAAATAAAACTTCATCTTAAAGCATTATTTGAAAATAAAAAGTGGAAAAGTAGATGCAAACATGGTTAAGCATTCCATCTATTGGTAGATATCTTAATCATACCATTCTCATATCTTCTCATTATTCACATATCAAACATAAGTTATACTTGTTCCTCTTGGGCATTATGTGTCTCATCCTTGTTATGGTTTCTACCATTTCAAATATTTTTACCTATGGTTTTGTCTCGAAGCTTACTGATGGAAACTCCTTTCAAATAAGATCTCTCTTTAATAGAAAGCTCAAACTTCTTTATTCGAGTCCTTTTTATCATCCATCTCAGTCTATGATGTTGAACTCTTGCATCCTACTAGTCACATGCAATTGAGAATTGGGAGTAGAATGTTCCTTCCCAACAAGCACAATATCGACATACAAGGAAAAATTAAATCAATCTCGAAATACAAAAAAAAATCAATCGACACTGTGTGTAGGCACAAAAATTTGGTATCACTACTCTTGATTTCCCATGTGCACATTTTTCACCATGGTCATAGCTAGACCCCATTAATTTGATTCATTTATTTAAATGACCATCTATTATCCCATCACCTTTAATTCTTGTTAATTAGCTAATTACCCCTAATTATCTTTCATCTCTCCTAATTAGCTAATAACCTCTAATTGTCTTTCTTTGGGATGCTTTTATCCCTAACCACCGAAATCCACATCCATATGGTTTTTCTAGCTTTTATCCTACCCATCTTTATCTCTTATCGACCCATGACACTTCCCTAAACAACCCTTACATGCCTACATGTTTTAAATCACTTATCCCAATCTCTAAAAACCCCATATCTCGAGTAAATTAGTGATTTTACCATCTAAGGAAAGGTTGTTCGTAGTCGATCGGAAGGCAACCCAATCAAGTCATCATCGACCCTATAAGACTGATTTCACCCCCTTCCAAAAAGAGACACAACTTGAGCTTTCTTACATTGTGCGAACTTATCTTTGAATTTGAGCATCCTTACAGTTGTGTCAACCCTCTTGGAGTCCATTGGAGCTTGTTTTACACTACTTACGTGACTTTGGGAGGTTTACTTTGATTTCATTCTTATCTATGATATCATATGTTGATTTCCATTATTATCTTGTAGAATATAACTTCTTTCAAGTCTAGTTCTTGTCATGTAGTTTAGTTTGTTTCTCCGGCCATTCTATTTACAAGTTTCTTATTCATCTCATCCACCTTCGACATTGTTTTACACTATCCAGGTCATCATCACTCCACCCAGGATCACCATCGACCTAGCCCTATGTCATCATAATTTTTGTTTCCAGATTCCTTACGTGTCCTTCGATATATTATTGTTCCTAATTCTCAAATATATCTTCCTACTCCTCTGTCATCCCAAATTGTTTTGTCTGCACTCCATTCACCACTAACCCAACCTAGTTGATGTCAACCCGAGTCATGTTTCCATCCAACCCATCCCAATATTTGTTTTCTTACATCCTTTCTATTTTCCTCTTTAGGATCCTCCCCCTGCAGGTTACCAATCATATTTCTCGAGCTTCACGTGATCACCTTGCTTGCACTCGATTCTTACATATCTACATTTTCATCTTGTTGTTAACCTTCATTAGCTCAAATCACCATTGACCTGCCCTTTGTGTAGTGCGGGTTGCCATCGACCCCATCAGTAAATTTTTTTAAGTCAATTTAGATCAGATTAACATGTTTCATCCATTTCTTTCGTTTTCGATTATGTTATGTATCAATTTCAACATGTTATCAGATCATCTATCTTTTATTTCACTTTTTTAATCAAACGAGGTTTGATATCCATGAAAGGAAGGTAACACTTCTTGGAATTGGCTTCATCAGGTAGCCCCCGTATATACCATCTAATCAATTTTCCTTCTAGTCTTTCTTGTTTTACAATATCATTAAGCTTGCAGTGAGAGATCATTCACTTTGCACTCATCCATTTGCATCCATCATGCATTAGGTACCTTAAACCCTCGCATTTTGGAGTTATTTGATTTTATTTAGTACTAATTCATTAACTTAAAAGAAAGAAAATTATATCAACATTCTAGCACACCTAATGGTGGGACCACCCTTTTAGGTGATTCCTTGCATTTCTTGTTATTTTCTATGTTTCTTCCATCTTCTACTAACACTGTAGGTAAAATATTCACTTTTTTCTTGTTCGTGTTGTGCTTGATTGCTTGGATTGCTCTCTTCACTTGCATCTTCTTAAAGATTAGATAAAAAGGAAAAGATTTCTCCATGTATTCTCCATTTTTCCTTATTTTCTCCTTTTGTGTCATTTTTCCCTTTCTTGTGTGTTTGTCTTCTTCAAAATTCACATCTGGATTTGGTTTAAAAACCCTTTGCATCCTTTCTTGACAACATAGCTTAAGTAGGGGTTAATCGGTTGCATCTCACATTCTATCACACATAACCAAATCTCACACATTAATCTACACATATAGACATCTTCCTACCGGTGGAATGATTGGGATTTCATCACCCAATAAGAAGTCACCATGGTGTTCTAGTGTTAGAAATCCCGCATAAACTTAGACCTCATGTACCTTAAGGTATTGTAGACACCTAAACTTCGTATCTCTACCTTTGTTTGTCCTCGTGCACATATTTCACCATGGTCCTAACTAGACCCCATTAATTTAATTCATCCCCCTTCATTTAATTAAATGCCCACTTATTATCCCATCACCTTTAATCCTCATTAATTAACATTAATTAATTAATCTTCATTAATTAATTAATATCCACTAGCCCTAATGGACTTTCCCTTTAGGATGATTTTATCCTAAATCTACATCCCTATGTTTTTTCTATATTTTATCCTACCCATATTTATCCCCTAACTACCCATGACACATCCCTAAACAACCTCTTCCCACCTACTAAGCTTTAAAGCACTTTTCCCATTCTTAAAAACCTGAAATCCTAACTAAATCACAAAATCAACCTCGTTGGGAAATCTTCCCCATAATCATTGGAAACCCATCCCATTCATCATCGACCCTATAAGACTCGAGTTCTACCCTTTCCAAAAATGATACATACGAGATAACAACTTGGCTTTCTTGCATTCTATGAATCCATCTTCGAACCAAAGCATCTCAAAGTGAGTCATGCCAACCTTTTTATAGTCCTTGGAAGCTTTTTTCATCACTCGCATCACTTAGGAGGTTTACATTGATTTTTGTGCTATCTTACATTATTTCTACTATTATCTTATTAGATCTAACATCTTGCAGGTTTATCAGCACTTAGAGCTCCATTACCATCCTATTCTTCCATCTTCTTTTAACTTCTGAAGTCATTTGTTCAATCCATTTACCTTCGACTTTATTCTACTCTTGCTCCAGTCACCATCACCCACCCTAGGTCATCATCGACCCATCACCCTGCCACTACATTTCATGTCTCCAAATCCTTTCTCTATATGTGCTTTGACTATGTCATCCATCTCGTACTTCATATTTGTCATCTTACTTCTTTGTTGCACTAAATAAATCCTATCTCGCACTTTGGTATTCATCGATTCGGATCCTGTGTGCCAACCCATCTACCTAAACCTCTGTTTTCTACCATTTTTGGTGTTTTCTTACCTCCTCATTTACTTTTGCAGTCACTCCCGAGCATCTCCGAACCTACTTGTGTCCATTTTACATTCAAGTCCTTGCAGGTCTATATATTTATCTTACTATTCAGATCCACACACCTAGGTCATCACCGACTCTGCCTCTGTGTAGTCTAGTTTTCATCGACCAGATTAAGTATTCTTTATTTTATAGCAATTTAGATCATATTTATATGTGCCTTACATTTCTGCATTTCTAGTTTTTGTGTGCCTCAGATTCTGCATATTATCATGTATATTATTGTTGTTTTTATCATCCTTTATCAAATATTGGGATTAACATCCGCCAAGTAAGTTAATGCTTCTTGGATCCGACTTTTCTGGTCAACCCCCATCTATCATATAATCCATTTCTCTCTTAGTTTTCTTTTTTTGCAAGTCATCATCTTGTAGCGGTGAAATCATTCACTTTTGTGTTCGTTCATCCATATCCATCACACATTTGAGGTACCTTAAACCCTCCATGTTTTGAGGTTATTTAGTTTTCTTCATACTAGATCATTAATTTGAATTATTGTGAAAATTATAACAACAGGTATATCAAGGACTCCCCAACCATAACTACCCAAAACCAACTCTAGATTGCCATTTCCTAGGTACCTTTGTTATCCATCCCCTTTTTTATTTTTCACACTTTCTTATAAAATAAAGATTGAAAAAAATTGTTGTGTTTGAATTTCTTGATTCAGTTAGTATAAACTTTGTTTTTTGTTGCATGCCCATAGTTACTCATTCGGTAGCCAAGAAAATGGAACAAAACTTTACCTCAAACAGTTTTATCGTCTCATCTCAACAAACATCTGCCATGACCAATGTCTCATATGTGCCCTTGGTTACTTCCTTCATGGGCACCCAACCTATCATCAATGTTTCTCAAGGACCTTTTTTCAAACTCTACCATAGGTGAGATTGATCATTCCATCCCATCTCGACCACCCACTCCTCCGTCTACTACATCATGAACCTTTTGGACCTCGTATTGTCCCTCATGGTAGTTTAGAGTTCCAGGAGTTTCTCGATGCCAATCCAATATCTCTTCAATATTACCTTCTTAGGAATTCAACCCAACTTCCTATTGATGGTCCACCACTTCAACAAATTTATTCTTATCAGTCAAATCCTAAAACCACCCAACTTCCCTCTTCACAAGTTGCGATGCTTTTCCTTGAACTGTGAACGAGCTTACTACAACCCAACATGATCATGCTTCATCTTCTACTAATCCCCCACCTCATCAAACCACTCAATTAGTCACACCCATTCCTCCCAACCTCCCTCCAATCAACACAACTATCACCACATCCATTCCTATTACCTCTTTGGCCACTATCATCACTAGTGTCCCTACCCAATCTACCCAAATATCGCATCCCATGTCTAAACAACATAACCCTTCTTTTCCTCTCACATCACACATACATTTCATTTCTTCCCAACCTCCCATTACAAGTGCTTTGCATTATACGATGTCTAATATGCTCCATCAACAATTTCAACATATTCACACCTACATCCCCACTCATCATTTACCACAACATCGACCTGAATCCCAACAATCATATCACATCCCCATATCACAACATAAAACATTGCAACCACCTCCTCAATCTCAACACATGACTTACATACATCCCTATCAAATAATTCCTCAAACACCCACACATCCACAAACTTATCAACCACCTTATCAAGTTACTTTCCACGCCACACAATCACAACCCCAACCAATCATCACATCGATCGATCCTATGCATACCTTAATGAATAGGTTGGATAGTCTATAAGTCATTACCTTAGGACCCAAGGTTACGTTATCTTACAAGAAAATCATTAACGAGCATATTCATATGTTGGTTCTAAACAAACCTTCCCCCCTCATTGGGAGCTTCCCAAGTTTAATAAGTTTAACAACAAGGAAGATCCCCAATAACATCTCCACACATTTAGGCATACATGTTACCTTATCGCACATGATCAAGATCTTATGCTTTTCAACTTCTCTATTTCCTTGGGCGGTCTAGATTAGATTGGTACAAAGGCATTCCCCAAAATTCCTTATTCTCCTTCACCCAACTCGTGCATTTTTTTCTAGAGCACTTTTCGATTAATATTGCACGCAAAATCACCATCACTAACTTATATGCCATTAGACAATTTGATGACAAGTCTATTACAGAATTTTTCACACAATGGTGTGGCATTATAAACCAACTATCATTTTCTCTTCTGTAAAACAAACTCATCGAACTCTTCTCACATTCTTGTGTGAAGCATATTTCTTCTACATTGCAAATCCAATCATTCCAAACATTCAAAGAATCCTTCACCATGGCTCGTAAACTCGAGACTTGTGCCCTTGAGCAAGGCCAACTAAAACTTAAATCAAACAAACCCAAGACCAATTTTACCAAACCATCTACACATAACGATAAATCTAAGAGTACAGCCAATGTCATGGTCATTAAGTCTTCTTCTGCACCTACATCTAGCATGTTTCCTCAACAATGAGCCCTTATACCACTGCCAAACTATACTCCCCTTAGAGAATCATATAGTTCAATATTTGACAAGTTGATGGTGATTAATCTTATCACTCTTCCTCCCATCTGGTCATTTGATGATTCTAGACCAAAACCCACATGGTATCATGAGGATCATTACTGTAAATACCACTAAGTCCAAGGACATGATATAGAAAGGTGTCGAACCTTTAAATATCTAGTCTAAAGACTCATTGATCAAGGTAATCTTCAAGTGGACAATCCTAATGGATCTCCTAACCAACTACTTTTCATATTTAAACAACCATTCCCTAACTATGCACTAACAAGTCAAGCCACCACTTCTTCTACATCCCAAGCACCCAACGCTCATACCATAAACACTCTCCACACTATTGATCAAGATCCTACCCCATCAACAACATCACCTTCTTCCTTAAATATCACATCCACCTCTTTAGACATCATTCCTACATCTACCATCCCATCAAAACTTATCCCCATAACCACACCAATCACACCCACATCTATCTAGACATCTATTCCCACATCCACACATGTTGCATCTCCCCCATTTGTAAGCATATAAATGATGCCCCTTGAAACATTTATGAAACAACCATTCAATTCTACATCCACCATTGAACCAATACCTATATCTACTTCATCACCTACACCACTTATCACATCCACTTCATTGGATTCAACTACTTTATCTACATCTATTCCACCTTTACCCATTATATCATCCTTAACATCAATCCCAGTTCCTCTTTCCGCACTTTTTCCCACCCACCACATCAACTATTGTGACCACATCTACATCACCTCCTCCTTCCACATCACTTTCATCATTTGAAGAATTTTGGAAATCACTTCAACTCATAGCAACTTCAAATGATCCTCCCATCTCATCTACACAATCAAACACTTCCACATCAAACCAATCTTCTCCTTCTTTAGACTTCATCATGCAAAGAATACTCCCTCCACTTGTAACACCACCTTCACACCCTCTAGTTGAGATTGTGGTCATCCCTCCCAAGGGTGCTTCTTCACAAACCAAATCTAGAACCCTTGGCACATTTCCTCAACATTCCTTTCATGTCCTCATAAGAAAATCAACATCCCCCACCTAAGACCAAACAATCCAACGCTACATCATCTATCTTAGGACCACATACATCTCTCCTAGGACCAGCCCCTTCATCAAAACATTTCAACCAATCAATCAACCCAAGCCAAAAATCATCCAACACTTCTTCTTCTAGAACACCAATCATCACCAAGACTGAAACAAGACATCAAAACCCCGAAATACTCCAACTCCACACTTGACATCCAAATCATCTCAAGCATCCACCTCTTCCTCTAAATCCAAGACATCTCACAAAGACAAGACACCTCCTAATACCTTGGTTGAATCATATGCAGAGGTCCTCTAAAACTTACTCCAAATTTCCACCATCACGCTTCCACCTATTAAGGCCTTTGACCCAAATAAAAATAATCCATCGTGGTTTGATTTCAACCTCATCTGCGCTACCATCATATCCTGGAAATAACACTAAGCATTGCAAATCACTCCAAACCATTTTCCACAACATTATTGAGGAAGATTACCTTTTCTTGAGATAGATCAATCTCCTCCTTCCACATCCACTCCCACATCTACACCTTTTACCTCATCCATCCATATGCAAAATTACCCTTATTCCTCATGGACTTTTGCGGCCATCCCACCTCCAAACGATGATTATTTTGAGGATGGTACCCCTTTATTCATCAATTTTGTTTGGATATCCACTGATCCAGTCCACATGATCCTAAATCAACATCCCAACCAAAATCCAAGACCTTTGTCACCATTCCTCCTCCTAAGGAGTTCACCTCATCATCGAAACCTAAGGTTTCTATCTTAGCTACCTCGGCCTATTGAACAAAGTATCATCAAAAAACTTCATCAGGCCCTAGTTAATATGTCACTTTACGAGCTCATCCAAATCTCTCCAGACCATAGATAGGCCCTCACTGAAGCCTTGAAGTGTATTCCAACATCCAAAGGTGTTGAGGCTCATCCCTATATGTATCTCTTGTAGGAGCACTCACAACTTTTGTTGTTATCTCATTTTATGATCTTGATATTTCATACATCACCTTTGAAGAACAATACCTTCCCATTTTCATCACGGTTAGGATCAATGATACTTTCATTTGATGATCCATGATCAATAATGGGGTAAGCATTAACATCATCCCATCACATACCTTCGATCAGCTCAAGATCCCAAAATCCACTTTGTCACCCAAACACCCACGGTCCTTCGAGCCTTCAATGATGTAATCACTCCCACCTTCAAAACAATTTTCCTTCCTATCTATATTGGTGAGAATCTCCTCCACAAGGTCTTTCATATCATTGAAGGAGAATTTTAGTACAATGTTCTCCTTGGATGACCTTGGATCCGTGTTATGTGTTGTGTCCCCTCTACACTTCATTGTTGCCTTAAATATGAGCATGAGGGGAAGATCTTGACACTTCTTGGGGATGCTCCTCCCTTCCAAATGTGTAACATGACCTATTGACCTAATGATTTCTTGATCCCAAAATTATTCATTTGCACCATCCACCAACTCATCCATTTCTTCATCCAAACTTCCTAATGATGACTCCTTAGATAAATTAATGGACAAACTCACATTGGGGGAGTATCGTCTTCTTACACTCAACACCTTGCCCACTCCTCACCATCTTAGTAAACCCAATCAAGCTCCAATGTATCAAACCAATGTCGGGGATATCATTCCTTTTGGCCTACCACATCTTTAGACCAACCTCGTCTATGGTGGTTTTGACACTCCTCACATCGGTGATCATCCACACACCAAACCTTATACAGGTGGTTTTGGCTTCCTCAAAAAACCATAATTCACCCACACCTATCTCCATCATTGTGCATGGAAGGGATTCGACATGGGACATTATGAGCATGGGCCACATGGCCTTATTATCAATCAATTTTGCAATCCTCACGAAAATTTCAGGTTAGGCTATCAGGAGCAATCCTCTAACCCAAATTCACCATTTGAGATGTGTATAGACATGCATTCTCTATCTTCTCCATCCCATGAGTCCATAGATATGGATGCCACCATGTCTATTTCCTCTGGACTTTTTTTTAGTCTCCACCATCACCTTGGGACCGGTCACTTATCAGTGTGAAAATAAGACTAGGTCCTTTCCCCTCTGCCATCCGGAGATGATAGAAGAAGACTCTTCTACCATCGGAATTCTTTAGTATACCGATGACAACATCATTTTTCCCACATGGGGAAAAATATTTTTATCTTCATAAGACCTTACCATCTGATACATCCACTCTTCTCAATGAAGCCACCATCGACATCAATATCGGGACTCCCAGAGCCTCACATCCTCAAAATGGGTCAATCCTTTATCCACATGAGCTTGAGTCTTTCACCACATTCCTCTCTCGCCATAGCTAGGCATTTGTATGGTCATATTCATACATGTCAAGTCTTAACCCTTCTATTGTCATCAAAAATAT
Organism: Taxus wallichiana var. yunnanensis; assembly: GCA_018340775.1. Classification (NCBI taxonomy): domain Eukaryota; kingdom Viridiplantae; phylum Streptophyta; class Pinopsida; order Cupressales; family Taxaceae; genus Taxus; species Taxus wallichiana. The sequence goes on along the minus strand of CM031242.1, from coordinate 25,734,904 downwards.
CGTCACCTTTCCCAACTCAAAACCGGTTAAGCAAAATACTTTCTGCATGCATCCTCAAGTTACCCTCCTTGTCAAAGAGGAGTTACAACGTCTTCTTTACTGCCAACTTCATCATCCCCATTGACTATCCCTAATGGGTTTCTAACATCGTCTGTCTCTCTAAGGTGACTAGAAACCTTCGTATATGCACCGAATTTAGATATCTTAATCTTTCTTGCTCTAAAGACGACTTCCCTCTTCCCAACATCGATCAACTTGTGGATCTTACCACAATTCATGAGATGTTTTCTCTTATGGACGTTTTTTCTAGTTATAATCAGATTCTCATCATGCCAGAAGACCAACATAAGACCTCTTTCATCACCCCTTAGGGGACCTTTTTCTACCGCTTCATGCTCTTTAGTTTGAAAAATGTTAGAGCTACCTATTAGCAGGATATGACTTACATTTTTCATGATCTTTTCCACAAAACTATAGAAGATTATATCGATGATATTTTAGGTAAATCTAAACATCTTCATGACCATATTTATGTTCTTGAAGTCCTTTTCGAGTGCCTTATTCACTTTTGTCTTTGTCTCAATCCAACCAAGTGTGTGTTTGGAGTCTTAACCAGAAAACATCTTAGCTTTATCATATCTATTAGGAGCATTGAATTTGACCTCGCAAAAATAAAATCAATCATTGAAATTCCTCTTCCTTCCACCTTAAACAACTTCACAGTCTTGAAGGTTGACTTCAATCTATCTGTTGCTTCATCTCGCAACTTTTAGATCATTTCCAACCCTTTCATCATCTTCTTCGTAAAGACATAGACTTCAATTAGGATCATAGTTTCTAGAAGGATTTTGATGACCTTAAGTAGTATCTCTTATCTCCATTGTTACTTACACATCCACTCAAGGGAATCCTTTTTATCTATATATCTCTGCTACGATCATGGTCTAGGGATATGTTAGCACATGGTGATGACCAAGGTCGTGAGTAGATCGTTTATTACATCACTTGCACCCTTCACGACTGTGAAAATTGCTACACTAAAGCTGAAAATATATGTTTCACTCTATTTTTTTCCACCTCTAAGCTTCGATATTATCTTCTCAATCATAAGACTTATGTCATTACTAGCTTTCATCTTCTTAAGATGATGCATTCTAAACCGTATCACAATGATCGTATCACTTGATGGCTCATGCTCATGACCGAGTTCGACCTCAAGTTTATTTCTCAAAAATACATTAAGGGCCAAGCTATCACAAACCAATTAGTTGAAGCCCCTCTTCCTAGTATGCATCTTCCTCATGAACAATTTCCAGATGAATCCATCAATCACTTTTACCATGAGGAGGATACCCTTAAGATGACCCTCTTCTTTGATGGTTCTAAGTGCTAGCAAGGGGGAGGTGTCAGAGTCGTTCTCTTCCCTCCGGGGATGCTCCTATTCCCCTCGCAAACAAGCTCAATTTTGAATGCACAAACAACATGGCAAAGTATGAAGCCCTTATCTTAGGTCTTGAAATTGTTGCCTTTCTTGGTGTTCAAATTCTTGACATCTATGGAGATTCTGAGCTTATTGTCAAACAAGTTACGGTGAGTATCAATGTAAAAATGATACCCTTCAAAAATATAGAGATATCATCCATATCCTCCATGAGGATTTTGACTTTTACACTATCCAGACTACTCCTTGATTGTCCAATCGTTTTGTTGATACGATTGCATCCCTCGCATCTCTCATCCCATAGACAATAGAAGAATCCAAACTTTCTATTTTCATTCATCGTAGTGATTGACCATTCCATGACCTACCTCACATTAATCTCATTGAATCTAATTCATTGGATCTTTAGTATTCCCAAATTTTTGATTATCTATCCAAATCCATCATTCCACCTGATCTATCCAAAAACGCTAAGAGGTCTTTCCTTCAGTGCACCTACCACTATGTGATACTTGGCGACATCTTTTATAAGCACAAATTTAATGGTATTCTCCTTTGATGCCTTCAATTCCATGAATATATTCGTGCTATAAAAGAAGTCCATGATGGTATTTGTGGTGGAAATTTTAGTTAAACTTAGCCATTTCTAAGTGTGTTTTTGGTCTTGGCTATTATTGGCCTTATCTCAATCATGATTGTTTTGAATATGTTAAGAAATGCATTAAATGTCAACAACATTCCAATCATATTTGTATACCTATTCAAGCTTTACAGGTTGGCTCGGGATCTTTAGCCCTTCTCACAATGGGGCCTTGATATCATTGGTCTTATCAATCCTTGATCTTCATAGAAACATCATTCTAACATCATTGCAAGTGAATACTTCAACAAGTGGGTAGAATCAATTCCCCTCAACTCCACTAAATTTGGTCCAATCATTAATTTTATCTACCAAAGATATCATTTTTCATTTTAGCATTCCTCACAAACTCGTCACGAGACAACGAACAGTCCTTTAAAAACAAAGATCTCAAGAAATTTTGTGACTCATTCAATATCCAACTTAGTTTCTCTTCGTCTTATTATCCTCAAGCTAACGAATAATCCAAAGCCACTAATAAACTTTTCGTAACATTCTTGCAAAAACTATTGATCAATCGGGCGTAGTTGGCACCTTCATCTCCCTTTTGATCTTTGGGTTTATCGCATTAGCATCCACACTTATGTCGTCTCTGCATTACAATTATCGGCTATGATGGGAACTATCTTCTCCCCCTATATAGGAAATTTAATGATGTGATACACATCCTCCATGGTGATGGTCATCTCACCTGTCTTGAACCAAAAAGTGTTTGTCATTAGTCCCATCTCTCAACCAAATCTATCATCAACCCTACATCTCATGGGATCCTCTAATAATAATGGAATCCTCATAACCCCACAATCGCTAAGTGATACCACTCAAAGATCAATCACATCTCCTTTGATCTTCTCTAATAGATATGACACTCGGTCTCTCAAATATAAGGTCTCAGCGGTCTCAATCACTAATAAAACAGAGAAACATCATATCCTTTAACCATTAAACTTCATCTAAAAACCAATTCAATAATCAACCAATCGACCACTGGTTGGCGCTAACCTAGGTTGAGCTCATGCATGCGGGGTTTGATCGACACGCCTTAGGGCCGAGTCAGCGGAAACCCATTTGAGTTCCGCTAACCGCCTTCTAGCGTCATCTCTTTTCTTAAAAAATGTAAAAAAAAATAAAACATAAAATAAATTAAAATACAAGTGTGGGTTTCACTACTCACCATCCTACGCACCCTCTAGTGTTTCCTGGCTGCTTTTATAACCTCCATCTCTCAGTATTCATTTTTAGCTCTTTGCTCTCGATCATCAATTACACATGTGAAAATAAGCATCGTCGGCCCACCCTCGGGATTATTTAGCCATCAACACCAATTCATTTCGACCCCCTTAGGTTTTCATTTATCGGTCTTAGTCATCATCAACTCACCTTGGTAGCCCTTTTTTGGCTTTACCTCCTCCTCTTGTGTGTCCTTTGTTATGGCCTCATCTTTTTCTCTCAAAGTCCACCTTTTTTTCCATATTTACTCCCCCTTGAGAATTTTATTCATCACTTTTTCGTATTTTACCTCTTTGGCCATATTTATGCCTGTGTTGGGGCACCATTACTTCCATCCTTGTCCTTTGTAGATGCATATCTTTTTATCGATTCCTCATGTATGAAGGATTTTGCATTATCTTTGCATTTGGTTGCACATAGTTTGATGTTTTCCTATGACCCATTAGTCCTCATAGCTCGTATCCATTTGAGAGGTTTCCCATTAGATTCCCTCCATTTCATAGTGATTTTCACCCACTTAATTGTTTGTAGAATGTTTTCATCATCTCCTTGAGACTTCCCTTCATTCCCTACTGACATGATATCGGAATCACCACCATAGGTTCTATTGTTGTTTAAATCCTTCTTGCTTGGGGCATCTTTCCTCACCTTATCATTTTACCCATCTTTCTTCTCCCACCCGCCCCTTCACCATCTACCTCTTTCAAACTTGTCATTGATTCCCCTTTGTGTTATCAATCCCTCATTTGAGGGGAGCTCATCATCAACCTTCCATTAGTCTTCATCTTACTCTTTATCTCTCATTGTTTTTGTCTCATGGCTTGCTAGCGCAAACCACTTGACAAAAAGGGCAAATGTAGACACCAAAATTTGGTATCACTACTCTTGATTGCCCGCATGCACATTTTTCACCATGGTCATAGCTAGACCCCCTTAATTTGATTCATTTATTTAAATGACCATCTATTATCCCATCACCTTTAATTCTTAATTAATTCTTTTTAATTATCTAATTAGCTTTCATCTCTCCTAATTAGCTAATTACCTCTAATTGGCTTTCTTTGGGATGCTTTTATCCCTAACCACCTAAATCCACATCCCTATGCTTTTTCTAGCTTTTATCCTACCCATCTTTATCTCCTATCTACCCATGACACTTCCCTAAATAACCCTTACCCACCTACATGATTTAAAGCACTTATCCCAATCTCTAAAATCCCCATATCTTGAGTAAATTAGTGATTTTACCATCTAAGGAAAGATTTTATGCAATGTCGGCGACTCGGTCGGTCGTTGTCAACCTTATAAGACTAATTTCACCCCCTTTAAAAAATAGACATAACTTGAGCTTTCTTGCACTATGTGAACTTGTCTTGAATCGAGCATCCTTACTACCTTGTGTGACCCTCTTGCAGATCTATTGGAGCTTGTTTTACACTACTTACATAACTTTGGGAGGTTCAATTTGATTTTTGTTTATCTATGTTATCATATTTTGATTTCCATTATTATCTTGTAGAATCTAACTTCTTGCAGTCCGATTACTTATTAGAGTTCAATTTGTTCCTTGACCATTCTATTTGTAGGTTTCTTATTTAGCTCATCCACCTTCGGCCTTGTTTTGCATTGTGTAGGTCGCCATCACTCCACCTAGGTTGTCTTCAACCCAATCCTCTATCACCATACTTTCTATTTCCATATTCCTTCTGTGTCTACTTTTGCTCTGTTATTGTTCCTAATTCTCATATTTTTCTTCTTGTTCCTCTATCATCCTAAATTATTTTATCTGCTCTCTAGTTGTGCCAACCCAACCCAATCATCAAGTGACCCGAGTCTTGTTTCCATCCAACCCATCCCAATCTCTATTTTCTTGCATCCTTTCTATTTTCCTATTTCGAATACTCCCCATAGGTTACCAGTCGAGTTCTCGAGATTTTGTGATCACCTTGCTTGTACTCAAAATCTTGCAAATTTTCATTTCCAGATGTTGTCCACCTTCATCACTCAAGTCACCATCACCTACCCATGTGCGGTCTAGGTCATCATCAACCCAATCGTGTAAAAAAATTTAAGTCAATTTAGATTAGATTAGCGCTTTACATCTATTTCTTTCATTTCAAAATTTTGTTTTGTATCGGTTTACGCATGTTATCGAATCATTTATCTTTTATTTCACTTTATTTTATCAAATAGGGGTTGACATTCATGAAAGAAAGGTAACACTTTTAGAACCGGATTTTTCGGGAAACCCTACATATACCATCTAATCAATTTTCCTTCTAGTCTTTCTTGTTTTGTAGGATCATCAAGCTTACAGCAAGATCATTTACTTTGCACCCATCCATCACGCATTCAAGGTACCTTAAACCCTCACATTTTGGATTTATTTGATTTTCTTTAGTACTAATTCATTAACTTGAAAAGAAAGAGAAAATTAGATCAACAACCTATCATCCTTCACAATCTTTTGTGATGAGCCTAGACTTTCTACTAATAGTATGAGATTGGGAATGGAGGCGGGTGTCATTATTTGCCTACATATTATCTTTAGTGTTGAGACCTTGCCTCTTTATTAGTGGTATGGCGCAACATGTAGGGGTCCTTCACAAAAATAATTAACCAATAAATCCTTTATCAAATCTTAATCAAAAAGTTCTTATTCAAAAAAATCCTCTTAAGTAATTTAGTTTCTCATGTTAAGAGAGACAACAATTCCTTCAACCGGATTTTTCCAATCAATAGGCCATCTACGGATCTAAGTCGAGTCTAAACCTATAAATTGGAATCATCTTAGAATCAGGCTAATCTAACTGGAGATGCATTACATTTTTCTCACATGGATCATTGTTACACCTTGTGTCTTCACATCCATTATCTTTAATTTCATATTGTTATTCACCTTTTCATCGCATCATTCTTGGCTCTCGGTGATGATCCCTCACATATTCCTAGTTGCATGGAGCCATGAGTGGAGTGAGACACCCTATCACTTTATCATTCACATAGTTTTTACATCCTTCTTGGTTCTCGATGATGAGCCCTCACATCTTCCTAGTTTCATGTAGTCACGAATAGAGTGAAACACCTTATCATTATATCATATACATTTCTTCCAATGGAATGGAATGCTTCTAATTGTTTGCACTTGTGTTTAAGTTGTGCAACCCCTTTTACTGAGTCAAAAATGTTTCAAAAACTCCCAAAAACATTTTTAAAATGTTCAAAAAACTCAAAAATATTCAAGTATGTTTCAAATTCCAAAAACATTCAAATATGTTTCCAAAATCAAAAAACATTCAAATATGTTTTCAAAAATACAAAAACATTCAAATATGTTTCAAACAATAAAAACATTCAAATATGTTTCACAAAACTAAAAAAACATTCAAATATGTTTCAAAAAATACTAAAAACAATATAAAATTGTTCCAAAAATAAAAAATAGTATAAAATTGTCAAAATCAAAACATTCATAAAAATTTGACCAACTTTTAGCAACTAGTAGCACAGTTCAACAATTTCTCCATTTGACGGCTCTTCATGATGATCGTTCTAGATCATCTTTCACTAATCACTTTTCTTTCCTATGGTGTATATATATGCTTGTAGCAAGTAATCAATTCCCTTTTCACAATATAACTTTGCTTGGGGCACACTTGGATTTCACAATTTAATCCAACACATATCAACCTTCCATGTGATCTGAAAGAGTTGTTTGGAGTATCTAAGCATCACTCCTCTCTTTGTCCCGATCCAATCCTCTCGTGTTCTAAGCTATCACTTAGGGGCATTCATATCTATCTAGTTCTTCAATTTGGAACACATTTGGAGTGTCATTAGATGTCATTATTGCAAATTGTGTTGTACTATTGCGGTTTGTCAGCATTGTGACAATTTTTTTGCTTCTTTCAGTTTGTTATTTTATTGTACTTTTTTACCTTTACCATAGACCAATTACAGGATAATTCTTGGCATCTTAGTTCACAAATAACTTTGGTGTCATTCATTCTTGTTCATATTGGGTTTGTTTGTAATGTTTGTTTTGTGTCTTTTTGACCACTTGCATTGTTTTATTTTCTTCCTAGCTTATTAAATAAGCCATGGTATGTTTATTTTTTTTTTTATTTGGGTTTGTTTACATTTCTTTAGATTTATACTTCAAATTTCTCGATAATTTGTAAAACATTAAAAAAATCAAATATTTCAAAAATTCAAAAAAGTAAAAAAATCATAAAACTTTTTCAAACAAACATTCACTTATCACAGAAATCCTACAATTGGGAACCCCTTGAAGTGAATCTTTCAAAATTTCAACACAATCTCGATAGATTCCTACTCTTATCTACTACCCTAGTGATCATTTCAATCTTACAACTATCACTTTCTTCCCTTTGCACAATTACTTACTCTGCTTGGGGAAAGTCACAAAATTATTTTTCATTCACGATATTACTTTGCCTAGGGCAAATCAACTTTGATCATTTACACAACGGATCCGAAGAAGAGTGTCATAAGGAGTCACTTTACTTTGCTCTTCCAATATGATCTTATTCCCACCATGGGAGCATTTACATCTACTTAACCATCATTTTGGCATGCATTAGGGGCATAGATGATTATCTTCTTTATCAAATTTTTGTTGCATTATTTATGTTTACTTTTTAGACCACTTGCAAGTAGTTTGATTAAATCTTAGTTACTTTATAACCACGATGATTGCACCTAATTTGTTAATATGTTTTGTTTTTCTTTTTATCTTTTTTTTTTTGTGTTTGTTCACGTGCATCTAGGTTAACCATCTTGATTCTTTCATAATCATGGTGATCATCCTATTGTGTAATAACAAAATAAAGGTTTCTCGTGCATCTAGGTTAACCATCTTGATTCTTCATAATCATGGTGATCATCCTATTGTGTAACAACAAAATAAAGGTTTCTCTTATATTCACACTCTATAAATGGTGCTCATGCTACTGAAGCACATTCTTTCCCATCCTTGTTCAATCCCTTGCTTCCTTCCTATCCTTTTTCAAATCCCATGCTTTCTTCCTATTAAGCGATTAAATCAACCGCCTTGTTGTGTCATCCACCCACTTGAGGTGGCATTCCTCTAACATTCTACTAGTTGGGGAATCCAAATGCTTCACTGCTTCCTACTAGTTGGGGAATCCAAATGCTTCACTACTTTCCACTCGCTAATCTACATGCATCTACTATCTTTAAAGCACTATTACTTCTGAATAACACTTTAAAGAGGGGAAAATGTAAACACCTAAAAATACATACATATTTATATCCCACTTCTATCCAATTAGAATTAATTAAATTAATTCTATCTTGCCACAGTACACCCCTTTGGAATTAATTAAATTAATTCCGCCATTTAAATACACCCTTTTAGAATTAATTAAATTAATTATATTATCTAAGTCATATTCCTACCCTTTAGAATTAATTAATTTAATTCTATCATGCTCTTGGAATTAATTAAATTAATTCCTAACACCTTCTAGCTAATATAATTAAACATTTATTTATTTAAATGGTTAATTATCTCCTCACAATTAAATATTAATTAAATTAATTTAATTCTACCATGCTCTTGGAATTAATTAAATTAATTCCTAATACCTTTTAGCTAATATAATTAAACATTTATTTATTTAAATGGTTAATTATCTCCTCACAATTAAATACTAATTAAATTTAGTTATTTAATTCCACCTATTCCAGTCAACTACACTTCCCTATCCCACTTGGACTCCACTTCTAGATTCCTAGAAGTGTGGGGACAATTGGATTGTATGTGTAATTCAAATGTCGGATGTAACTTTTGTTATTCCAAATGTCCATTGCCCCTATAAATCTGCAACTACCAATTGCAAGTCTACTTTCTAACCACAGTAATTCACCATTGACCTAGAGCTTAGTCAATCTTTCATCCACCTTTCATGGCTCTACCCTCAACTATAAAAGCAAGCCATTTCCTTTGTAAATCCATCCTTGGAGCTTTGAGAAAATTACATCCAACTTCGCCAATTTGACATTTGCATCCTTGTGAAATCTTCTCGTAGCATTTGCAAATCCCTTTGGAGAAGTAATATTAAAGAGCATCTACAATCCAATCTTTAACAAGATCAAACAAGTTTAAAAGCTTCTACGATCTTACTTGAGGTTTGCAAGATATCTACAAAGAATGTATAATCTATATTTTATTTTATTTATCTTCTTGTCTGTGACTTTCTTTGTTTACCACGCGAAGGTTTGTGCATGAACATAAAGGATTTGGGACTTAGCCTATTTTCCAGAACATGACTAAAAATAGCAAAGTAGAGATGAAGTGGTGAAAAATCAAAGATATAAGAATAGATGAGGCGGGATAGCTTGGGATGCACACAAAGGAGCTATAATTAGGAAAAACACATGCCAAACCGGGATAAAGAACCCACATGGGGCAAGCTAATAATATGATTAAAGTGGATTAAAGCATGTAAGATCTGATGTAAATATAGCTTAATCTATTATTAGCACAAGTTGTAAAAAGCATGCAAGTTATTGTTAAGCACGCCTATTATTAGGAAGGTGCATGTAGGCGGTGAAGGAAAGTCCCCACCTTATAGATATGGGTAATACTTCTTTGTAGGGACAACTCCATAAGTTCTAAAGTTTTGGATATTTAAGGAATCGGTGTATACATGGATTTTGAGTATTCTTGATGTTAATTATTTTGGGTTTGTATGTGAGCACGTGGGTCTAGTGCATGGTTGAAATCACTAGAGATGTAATTGGTAACTTGTTATGTAATTGATTGAGGTTTGATGGATAATTGTATATGGGTTGCTAGATTGACTAGATCTAAGCATGGGATTATGGGGATTCAACTAATATTGATCATTCTTTATGTTGATTAATCTTCATTATTATATGTGTTATTGAAGCATCATGTTATGATGTTTCTTCTTATATGTATGGTTGTTATGGTTATGGTTCTTGAACATGCATGCTAACATCTTGCTAAAAATAAAAAAGGAGGGACCTGAGGTTTCATGCGCTTTGGGTGAGCTTCCAAAATTTTTTGGATGAAGTGCCAGCATGCATAGCTACATTGGGGAATAAAAAATACTACATTTAGGTTCCATTGTTGGGACCTTTTTTCAATTGTTCACCGAATGTTGTATGCACATGACATTCCAATTATCTTTGGAGAATATTGAGAACTATATAACGATTTCGGAGAGGATGCATTTTCTCAAAGGTATAACATTGGACCTAACTTTAATACATGTAAGTGGGTGGAAGATAATCTCTATGACTACTTATATGAGACATTCTTTAGCTTCCTCCCATTATAATTTCGAGTGGTTGGCGGCATACGCATAGAACAAAGGTGTTCAGATTGGTATAAAGCAAGTGTGGAGACATGAAGACTACCAAGCACTATCTCGATATGCGAAGCCATGGACTAGAGTTGTAGATCATTGGCGGGAAGGTGTCTATGCAATTATACCTTGGAGTACGTAATTTCAACATACTCTTTCCCAGAGGAAGTAGACTTTTGGTTTTACATGAGCCAAAAAGATCCTATTGGACATGATACCCTTAGTTATCAAGATCTTGATGGTTGAATTAGGGATGGAGAACTTGTCAGATGGAGAGCTAAACCCCACCGCGCACAAGGGTAGGAAGTAGGTTTGGGAAGGATGGCAGCAGCCTTGGTGGAAGAAATATAGAGAGAGGAAAGACATCTCAAGTATAATGATGCGACGAGAGGTTTGTTGATGAAGCATTGAGGTCGAGAAGAATGATGAATGGTGAAGGTGGCGAGAGCCCCGTAGAAGGTGAGGGGCTGCAGGATCATGTCCTCCTAACATTGGGAAATCATAGTAGAGAGACCCCATCGGCATCTGATGAGAGTGAGTTTGAGGAGAGAATGAGAAGCTGTGTGTGTGCATCTAACCCATCCTAATTACCTAACCCTTACACAAGGTGTTCCGAATCTAGAGGTAATTATAAAAGAACATCATAGTGAAGGCGAGCAAGGAGGATCTCCACATTGAGTAAGAGATATAGGTAGACATATTTTAGTATCTTCTTAGGAAGCACAACAAATTAATAATGTGCACATGGTAAGCACAATAGGTGTCATGTTTTGAACGATTACTTTTGGGGATATCTTCATAGGCACATCATCGGGACAAAGTGTTGGCTCATAGCCCATTGGAAGAAATCTTATAGGCGTTGTTATAGCATAGATGGTTGGTGTCTAGTTCAGCCAATGACCGGGACACAACGAAGTTCATCTACATGACCATAGGTCGTGACGGGAGGCTCTGTAGGTTCGGGTTAGCCACCACGCGGAGGAAATTGTAGTGGAATTTAAGGCTTAGGATTTGACCCCATTCTAGGATAAGGGTTGTAACAACAATAGCCACAATCATTGTAGTCTCAACAATCACATCGATAAACACCTCAATTCTTCTTTGAGATGTCACCACACTTTCACAGTATAGAGGTATAGAAGATTCAACCGAGCACGTGCATAAGTGTGATTTATCATGGAGGGCTAAGGTAATCACATCCTCGATAGGAAGACAAGTCATTTTTCCTCCACACTTCAAGGGTGTGCACACAATTGGTATAAGAAATATGATCCACATCAGACTACGGTAGATTATGATGCGTTACACACTACCTTTTTAATTTAGTTCCATATACCAAAATTTGAGAAGAAAAGTATTAATGTGCTCAAAGAAATAAAGCGTTTTTCAAAAGCATAAGGAGTATGACACATGATTCAAGACATTGTTATCCAAGCTCTCTTATGATATTCATCAAATCCAACATGCCCATTGGATCGTTGGAGGCCTATTATGATCTTTGAAAAGACCATTCTCACATAAAACATTTATTGATGTGTGTGAGGCTTTGGAAGCAATTCTCTGCGTAAAAGTACTTGGGAGTGTTGATACAAGAGTGAGCCCTTTTATTAAAGTGCAAATAGTAGTTATGTCTACACAATTGGAGAAGCTATCAACCAATTTGGCACATGAGACATACATAGACTATATGTGCACAAATTACGAGGTTAAAGGACATACGAAAGATAGATTCCCACATAGGAGTGTGCATGCATTGTTGACATCTTGTGAGATTTTCCATAAGAATCGTTATGTTAGGAATTGTCTATTATTACAACACGCAACATAGAACATTGTATCCATCTACTACAATATTTGTGATGCGTACGAAAGATAGATTCCCACATAGGAGTGTGCGTGCATTGTTTACATCTTGTGAGATTTTCCATAAGAATCGTTATGTTAGGAATTGTCTATTATTACAACACGTAACATAGAACATTGTATCCATGTACTACAATATTTGTGATGCGCACACCCACAACATTTTTGACTTCCTATTTATTGATAATATTCACAAAGCATATGAAATTGGATCAGTAAGAGACCACTATATCTAGTAGTTCTCGGGTGCATGAAGGGAAGGACACTAAAAGGTGCAACAATGATAATGGAAGCTTTAAATTTGGTTATAGAAGTATAGGAAAAGGTGGTAGAGGAAGGTTTACACATGGGACATGTTATAAATGCAGACCACCCGATCATTATCAACGTGAGTGTACTAAGAACCTAGTATGCACATATTGAGGAAAGGCTCACAAGGTTGAGGGTTTTCCATACCTCTATGAACATATGTGTAAGAATAAAAAGAAATACAAAGGCATGGGGATGATTAAAGTGGAGCGCATGAAGCCTAAAAAGTGGGCATGAAGAATAAGGTTTTTAAAGCTTGAACATATATTAGTTACTTTGTTCGTAAGTAAAAAGCAATGCGCGCACGTGAGCCTCTCAAGGTAAACCCCATCATTAGGCATGAGGAGGTCTTATATGTTAATCATACGAGACATAGCTCATCGAAAAGGAGGTGTATGAGAAAACTATGGGTGTGATCGGATAATTACAAGGAGAAATCTAGCACTTAAAGGAGAAAGCACGTGAGAGGGAATACGCGGGAATAGAGCTTCCATAGAAATATATTAATTATTTGAAGGAAGTGTGTAGGATTTTGTGCCAGGAGAACATCATTCCTTTGCTGGGAGAATGGTTTTGAAAGAAAGTATTGCACTCAAGAGTTAAACAAGAATGCTAGATACTTCATGCAAATTTACCACCACGGGACCATGAGTATGATAACGAGATAACACTTGATGCAGTGATAGATGGCTGGTTGGTGAGTAACATTCTTATTCACACAGGTTTAGAGGTCAATGTTATGACATTAGATGCATGGAACCGATGGGGAGGCCACAATTGCATTCATTTTCTAATGTGTTGTACATGGAAAATAAAACAAGGGCCATGCCCATTGGTTTGTTAAAAGATGTTGTCGACATTAAAATTTTCTCCGTAATTTCTATTTTATTATGTATGTATTAGGAATAGGATGTTGTTAAGTATGATTAGTAGTGGCGTCTGATAGAAGATAACGGCGTTGTCAATACAGTGCCACCAATAAAGTAGAGTATGGTAATAGTCAAAGTACAAAAGGAATGTTGTGGTAAAAAGTAAATATTTGTCGTAAGTGGTCCGTAATGTTAAAATGTCAATGTTGGGGTAAGTAGAGAAGTAGGTCTACATGATTAGGAATTAGAAATATTATATTTGTAATAAGGACAAGGAGTGATGTCATAAATATTTGTGTATTTTATTTGTAGAAAAGTCTAAAAATGTGGAACCCATGTGAGATGATAAGGTTTATCTTATCTTAGAAGATAAGCCTACATGTAAAGGCAAGAGTTTAGGCATGGAATATGATTGGCCGAGAAGAGATTTCCTATCCTATCTTAGAGATAGGGTGGATAAGCCTCCTAATTCCTATAAATAAAGAGGCCACCCCCTCATTTAACATAGAAAGGAAGTAGTGAGAAATATTGTATGAGTAAGTGTGTAAAGGAAGCCATCATTTTGAAGGTGTGTTAAAGAAGCCATTAAGAGGTGTAATTGTGAAGTTTCTCCCATAGTTATTGTTGGAAGGCAAGTGAATCAAGAACACTTGAAGTACCTCATGGGTGAGATTGTAACAATTTCATGTTGATATTATAATTTACACTTATATTTCAGATTTATCATCATTCCTTCTTATCATAGTCTATGGTATTCTTGTGTTATGTTTGTTGTTGTGTTTCCAGATTCCATCCACCAAACTAAAAGTTATGCATTAGTAAATAATCATAGCACGAGGAGTTCTGGTAAAGAATTATCATAGTGCCGATTGGTGATGACATTTTGGTTCCGTTGCCGGGACCATTCCTCGTTGGTGGATTTTCTGGAGAAATATTCCCACTTAGTCAGAAATCATTTGGAGGGTAACCTTGTTTTTACTATGCATAGTAGTTACCATGGTAAAGTCACTTTTTACCATGAATAGTATTTACCACACACTTTTAAATAGTATTCACTTTTTTACCATGAATAGTGTTTACCACAAAGAAAGTCATTTTTACCATAAGTAAGTCAAGATTACCGTGGTCATTCCTATTTTACTGTAGAAAGGTGTAAAGTCACTTTCTATTGTAGTGAGTCCAATTATTTGTGCACATAAGTCTTACTTGATTGTACTTGTGAGTTGGTATTTCACTGTGGTTACATTTAAAAATGGGGAAGATTCCTATTTTTTCAGCCCAATCTAATGAAGATGCTTCCTCTTTCATTCAAGAGTTTAAATGATCTTGCATTTGTAATGGCCTCATAAGAAGGGAACAATGGACTGAATTTTTTCCTACCTTTTTGGATGGTTCAAGCCCTTATGTGGTTTGAAACACTAGGTGATAATGTGAAAAAATCATGGGATTTATTAACTAAAGTTTTCTTGAAGAATTTGGTGAACAACAGAAATATGCAGATCTCATGATCGATATCACAAAGCTATCCTAAGGAGAGAAGGAGAAGATAAGGGATTATCATGCTCGTGTTCTAGAGCTAAGGAGGAAGCTCGATGCCCATATCCGAAGGAAGGATTAGCGGATGGGTTGATGAATGGCGTGGATAATATCCTCTATAAGCACTTCATTCTTGGGATGAAGCCAGAGATCAGACAACGAGTGAAGTATGACCACCCAACTACCATTGAACAAGCAAAGGAGATTGTAAGAAGGCAAGAAGAAAGCATGGAAGAGGAGCCCAAAGAAATTGTTGCTAAAGTAGAGCCTACACCAGTACCTTTGGTCTAGAATCCACAACCACTCTCGATGAGCACAAATCTTTCTCCTAGTACATCTACTGAGTATGAAGATCTTCTCAGGAAGATGGACCAGTTAACTATTAATCTTCTTCAAGGAAAAGAATTTAGTTCTCAGGGAGGAGATAGAGGTCCAAAAGAAATATTTCTGAAGTTGTATGTTATGGTTGTCATAAAAAGGGTCATTATAAGTATAATTGTCTAGATAGAGCTTCTACATCCGGTACAAGAGATAATGATAAAGGAAAAGCACCTGTGAATTCTTTTGATGTAGTAGATAAGAGCATAAATAATGAAGTAGATGTGTTTATAACAAAAATAAATAAAGAAAAAGATAACCAAGATGGAAATGATCCTAAGAAGATGAAAGGAGAAACTAGTAAGAAACATAGGAGAAGAAAGTTGGGTGTGCAGGATTTTTGATTTCACAGGGACAAGGACCATACTCCATCTTAGAAGATCTATCCAAAAGGCCTACAAATATTACATATGGTCAACTCTTGGCTATGTCTTCTGAGAAGAGGCGGGAGCTGCGAAGTGGACTCAATGCTCGATGAAGGAAGGAGGTTGAGGTCCCTATTTTGGAGGTAGAGGCGGATCCCTACGCTCCACAAGCTGAGGTATTATGTAATGGTATTTCAATTCATGATGTCTTAGTTGATGGAGGTGTTGCAGTTAATGTAATGACCGAGTCTATAATGAATATGTTGGGTTTAAAAATTGATCGCCCCTCAACACTTATGTTAAGGTCATTAAATAAGGGAAAAACTAAACCATAAGGTGTAGTTTCAAATGTGGCAATATCTGTTATGGGTGTTGTATGTGTGGTAGACTTTTAGGTGATGAAAAATGGTATTGTTGCATACCCAATGTTGTTGGGAAGGCCATGGCTAAGGAGAGTTCATGCAAGAAACTACTAGAATGAAGGCTTCATGACACTTGGACATGGTAGAGAGAGGGTGAAGATAAACGTGATCCTCGACATCATAAGGCAAAACCTATGGATTCAAGTGATGAAACTGATGATTGGACATCCTCTAATTACTCTAGTACCAATGAAGTGGACACGAAGATGAAGAAAGTGAGGTTGATGTTTCAGGTCATGGATATCCTTCCAGTCACACCGACTCATGAACCCATAAAATTATCTGAAGAAGAAATTGATGATCGTCTCCAACAAATAAAGATTGGTGATGCTTTGTGATGGAGAGTGAGAAGGAATGCTACCTCTAGCTCTTTCGAAGGTACATACACCTATTCACTTTTGATTACAAGGAACTCCATCAAGTAAGTTGGGTAGAACATTCTATTGAGCTGGTAGATGGTGCTAAGCCCATAAAGCAAATGCCATATAGAATGAATCCTAATTTTTCCAAGATTGTAAAAGAAGAAATAGATAAGTTGCTTGATGCAGGATTCATATTTGTTATGGAGAATTCAGAATGGGTTTCTCCCATTGTGATCTCAATAAAAAGAATGGGAAGCTACGCATTTGTGTTGATTATAGGAAGCTCAATAAGGCAAAAAAGAAGGATCATTACCCTCTTCCATTCTTAGATCAGATCTTGGACGAAGTAGTTGGCCAGGAGTGCTATAGTTTTGCTTATGGATATAGCGGATACAACCAAGTTCATATAGCAGAGAAATATCAGCTGAAGACCACGTTCACCACTCCTTGGGGAACGTTTGCTTATAGAGTTATGCCTTTTGGGTTGTGTAATGCTCCGGAAACATTCCAGCGTTTGATGAATAGGGTGTTTGAACCCTACATTGGGAACTTCATCAGAGTATTTCTGGATGATTTTTACATCTATGGGAGCAAGATGGACCACCTGCACTAGATGGAGACAACATTTCAAAGGTTAGATGAAGCACAAGCCTCACTAAACCCTACAAAGTGTGTCTTTGGATGTTCTAAAGGCATTTTGTTAGGGCATGTTGTATCCAGAGATGGTATTGGTACTGATCCTAATAAAGTTTCAAAAATCAAAGAGTTACCATTTCCTATGAATAGAAGTAAGTTGAGATCATTTTTAGGCCATGTGGGTTACTATAGAAGGTTCATCAAGAATTTCTCAAAGATTGCACAGCCACTAACCCAGTTCTTGAAGAAGGATGTTACTTATGAACCAGAAATAAGGCGCATGAAGCTTTTGAACAACTGAAGGAAGCCTTGGTGTCTTCACCTATTTTAAAGAATCCAAATTGGAGCAACCCATTCATTTGTATACGATGCCTCGAGATGCAACACTAGGAAGTAATCTGCCAAAAGGATGAAAATGGGAATGATCATCCAGTTTACTTTGGGAGCAAAAAAATGAGCAATGTTGAGGTAAATTATACTGTAACTAAAAAAGAGGCTCTAGCTATCATTTTTGTTGTAAAGAAGTTTAGAAATTACTTGCTAGGGCATAAATTTATAGTTGTAATAGATCATCAGGCTCTAAAATATATTATAAATAAGCCTAACCCATCAGGGAGGATAGCAAGATGGATAATTTTGCTACAAGAATTTGAATTTGATATTATAGATAGGCCAGAGAAAGAAGCATGTCAATGCAGATGCACTCTCTTGAGCCTATGATGGTTTAGGTTCATCTTGTGATGATGATGATTTCCCAGATGCAACATTGTTATCCCTTGACACAATCCCTAGTGAATACATAGATATTTGGAATTATCTGAATGAATTCAAGTTTCCTGATGGTGCCAATGCAAAGACTAAGAGGAAGATTACTCAATCCAGTCGTCCATATTCTATTCTGCATGGAGTATTATTTCAAATAGGACCTGATGGACAATACAAGAGGGTAGTTGGACGTGATCAAGGGAAGGAGCTGATAGAATAATTCCACAATGGTACATGTGGAGGACACTTCTCTAGACAACTTACAACAAGAAGGATCTTGGATGCAAAGTTATCACCGCCTACTCTTTTTAGAGATTGTTATAATTATTGTAAGACATGTGATATTTGTCAAACACATGGTAACCGTAAGACTTCATCAGTTCCATTATGCCCTATTCTTCCACTTGGTCCCTTTGAAAAGTGGGGAATTGTCAGGGTCCACTTCCAACTACCCCACACCAAAATAAGTATATTGTAGTTGCCACAGATTATTTAACCAAGTGGGTTGAAGCTAGGCCATTAAAAACAACTTCCATGGATGAAGTGGCAAGGTTCATATATGAACGCATTGTCACTAGATTTGGTTGCCCATTAGAAATTGTAACAGATCAAGGAAGCCACTTCATTAATGAGGTGGTAGAAGCCCTAGTCAACAAGTTTTCTATTAAGCACAGAAAGCAACAACATACAAGCCAAGCACAAATGGACAGGTGGAACGAACAAATTTTGTGTTATGTCAAATTCTAGCAAAAGATGCAGCCTTACAGGTACATAAGTGGGATAAAAGGATTCATGCAGCATTGTGGGCATATAGGGCAACATCAAAGTTAGCAACAGATACTCCCCATTTCAGTTGGCTTATGGCATTGATCCAGTTCTTCCTATTGAGTTTGATATTCCCACTATGAGAGTTATGAAAAATGAAAGGATGGATGAAAGTGATTCAGTAAAAGAAAGGTTGGTGCATCTTCATTTGCTAGAGGAAATGAGGGAAATAGCGAAGGATACAAGCTATAAGAAGAAAATGAAGCGAAGAATACTTTGATCAAAATATCCATTGGTCTCCATTTCATGTGAATGACTTGGTTCTAGTATATGATTCTAGATACAAAAAAAGAAGGCAGAGAAAATTTCTTCCCAAATGGATGGGGCCCTACAAAATAGCAATTGTGCATGAAAATGGTACATATCGACTGGAGGAATTGGATGGTACTCCCATTACGAAATGGGTCAACCATGACAAGTTAAAGATTTTCCAGGCACCAGCTTCAGAATGTCCATAAGAGTCTACTCCGAGGATGGAGTAGAAGCTAGGAAGGGGGAAAATGTCGACATTAAAATTTTCCTCCGTAATTTCTATTTTATTATGTATGTATTAGGAATAGGATGTTGTTAAGTATGATTAGTAGTGGCGTCTGATAGAAGATAACGGCACCATCAATATGGTGCCGCCAATAAAGTAGAGTATGGTAACAATCAAAGTACAAAAGGAATGTTGTGGTAAAAAGTAAATATTTGTCGTAAGTGGTCCGGTAATGTTAAAATGTCAAAGTTGGGGTAAGTAGAGAAGTAGGGTCTACATGATTAGGAATTAGAAATATTATATTTGTAATAAGGACAAGGAGTGATGTCATAAATATTTTGTGTATTTTATTTGTAGAAAAGTCTAAAAATGTGGAACCCATGTGAGATGATAAGGTTTATCTTATCTTAGAAGATAAGCCTACATGTAAAGGCAAGAGTTTAGGCATGGAATATGATTGGATGGAAGAGATTTCCTATCCTATCTTAGAGATAGGGTGGATAAGCCTAAATTCCTATAAATAAAGAGGCCACCCCCCTCATTTAACATAGAAGGAAGTAGTGAGAAATATTGTATGAGTAAGTGTGTAAAGGAAGCCATCATTTTGAAGGTGTGTTAAAGAAGCCATTAAGAGGTGTAATTGTGAAGTTTCTCCCATAGTTATTGTTGGAAGGCAAGTGAAGTCAGTAACACTTGAAGTACCTCATGGGTGAGATTATAACAATTTCATGTTGATATTATAATTTACACTTATATTTCAGATTTATCATCATTCCTTCTTATCATAGTCTATGGTATTCTTGTGTTATGTTTGTTGTTGTGTTTCCAGATTCCATCCACCAAACTAAAAGTTGTGCATTAGTAAATAATCATAGCACGAGGAGTTCCCGGTAAGAATTATCATAGTGCCAGATTGGTGATGACAATGCCTCCATTACTATTCGTAGAGTGAAATTCACAGGTGACTTTGAGGTACTTGAATTTGTAGAGGCCGATAATTTTTCCACACTACTTGGGCGCCCTAGTGCTTTATGTAAATAATGCAAACCTTGTTTCAATAAAATATATATTAGTTTTGAGAATAAGGATGAGCATATTGGCATCCACTTAGATGATTCAAATATTGCACCCTATATAGAGCCTCTCAATGAGGAAGAAATTAACAAAAAATACACATATAGTGTGCGATCTAGAGAATGTAGAGCCATCTAAGGAATTTGTACTTCATTGGGAAGACGTGCGATCTATTAGTGACACTACCAAAGTCCATTATTATGACAATTGGGCACATGGCACATATGAGATGGTAGGGCGAGAGGCCGGGGGAAATTTGCTAAAATGATTAGGCCATGCACATTAAGGTGCATGGGTAAGGCCAAATTACCTACCTATATACTAGAGAATAGAAACATGAATATTTTTGTGCACAATGGAGTACCAATGGTGAAATGATGGTGAAAAATGGAACATGATGGTCTATACATTATGTAAAATGGCAAATACATTGGTGGGAAACACACAGAGACAATCTATTGGGATGGCGTGAAGGTCGGGGTAGCCTTTTTAGCAATGTTTACTCGGAGAAATGTTCCCTCTCAATTATACATGATTATAAAGGTAAGACTCATACTTTGGTACATAATAAAATTGTGAGAGACATTAGGCACAAGGGCCAGAGACATTACCACCATCACTTTGGGTACACAAGTTATACTCCACTTTGCGTAGATGTGTGTGGGCATGGTATGTGCATGCCGAGTTAAAGCAAGAGACTGCAAGTTGACGTAACATGATGGAAGGTATCGTTCATATTTTTTATTATTTCTCTAATAAACCACCAGCGCATGAGGCCTTATAGATCATGAATCATTTCATGTTGGGTGATATCACAAAAGCGAGAGGGACTTATGGTTCATTTATTAGGAGAACCTAAGAGTGAGGTACACGAGGATGCGAAAAAGTAGAAGAGGCCCGGTTAGGGTGCACATGGAGAGAAAAGTAAAAATGGAAGATGGTGTACCTTATAGATGATGAGGAATTTGAATACCTTTACATTAAGCACATAGAGGGTGCGCGTGAAGTTATGGACTTTACAGAGTGAGCAGGCGCATGCATACCATGTGCCTATGAAGACTAATAAGGTGAATATTGGCACTAAGGATGCACCTAAGGAGGCTATTATTGGAGATTATTGGTCATAACTAGAGGTTGCGAAGATCATTGAGTTGTTGTATGACTTCTAGGACTTGTTTGTAAGGGGTTACCATGAATTGAAGGGTGTATATCCCTCATTAAGAGAAATGAAGATTAAGTTGAAAGAAGGCATGCATCTAGTTTGGAAGAGGCCTTGTAGGATGACCTCGACCCTATGCGAGAAGGTCAAAGAGGATATTGAAAAGATGCTTAAGTCAGGGATCATATAACCTATTGAGGAATCTGAGTGGGTCAGCCCCATGGTGATTAGTATTAAGAAATATGGCCTTCATGCTACAAGGTACTTCAATGCTTCATGTGTCATAGATCCTTTTCATATGCCATTTACATAAGAAATTCTTGAGGAGTTGTAGAGGGTATAGAATCTATTCATTCACTAATGGATTCTCAAGGTATCATCAGGTATGTATTACACGTGAGGATCAAGAGAAGACCACCTTCACAACTGAATGGGGAATATTTTCATCTATTGTGATGCCCTTTGGTTTAAAGAATTCACTAGTGGTGTTCTCATGCATCATTGTTCAGGCATTCTAGGACTTTATTCATAATTTTTTTGCAGGTCTATCTAGATGATTGGACCATCTATGGGCTAGTAAAGGATCAATTTGATAATTTGAGATTGATGTTTGAGAGATACGAGACAACTTAACATCTCTTTAAACATCAAGAAGTGTATATTTTCCACCCCATTTTGGCACATTACTTGGGCACATTATTTGTAAGGAAGGACTATTGGTAGACCTGCTAAGATTGTAGTAATTTTGAGGCTGGAATAACCTACCAATCAAAGTGAAGTGCACAGTTTCTTGGGGCACACTAGTTATTATAGAAAGTTCATTAAGGGTTATGTAAATATTTTTGTGCCCTTGGAATAATTGCTCAAGGCCAAAGGAAAGTTTTATCGGGGGAGATGCATAAGTAACAGAGGCATTTGATACCTTGAAGGAAAAGCTTACCATTGCACCTATCTTGTGCTTCCCTTCCTGAATAAACCTTTCCATGTACATGTAAATGCCTATGGCATGGCTATTGGCATAGTCTTGGCATGACTAGGAGAAGGAAATGTGGATCGTCCCATATGCTTTACAAGTAGGAAGTTGACACTAGCTAAGAAAAACTACACAATGATGGAGCGCAAAGCATTATCCATGATCTATGCTTCACAAGTTTTGATAGTACTTATTGGCCACACTGCATTCATCTTTAATACAAGTCACATGGCTTAAAGTACTTAGTTAACAAATAGATTTTATAAGGGCACATCTACAATTAGATATTTCTCTTTTCATGAGTTTAATTTTACAATCATAATAAAGCCAAGCAAGACTAATTTGGGTCCAGATCACTTATCAAGGATCAACTCGGAGAGGACATGCAGAGAATTGAGGATACTATGCCGGATGCATATTTGTTTATATTGAACTATGTTCCAGCTCATTTGGAAGACATTACAGTATTCTTGCACACTAGATTGGTGCCAAAAGGAATAAATACCCTAGAAAATAAGTAGTTTTTTATACGTGTTGCACCTTATCAACTCATTGGAGGAGACCTGTATAAAATGGGTCATGATGAGATCTTGCACATATGTGTTCTAGAGCATGAGCATGATGCCATCATGGAGGAAGATCATAGAGGAATAATAGGAGGACATTATGCAGAGAGGATTTGACCACACACAAGATCCTTTTAAGTGGTCTATGGTGGGAGACATTATACAAGGACACTAAGGCTTATGTCAAAGCATGTGATCATTTTCAAAGACTTGGAAAACCTAAAAATAGAGATGAAATGTCATTAAGGCCTATAGCAAGTCAAAACCTTTTGAAAAGTGGGCAATTGATTTTGTAGGACTTATTACACCACCCACACAGGATAGGGGTGTGTTACATCATCACATGTATTGATTACTTAACATGGTGGGTAGAGGATGGGCCTAAAAATATTACATTTATGCTACAACAAGTAGTAAGGTTCCTTTGGGAGAATATCATCAACATGTATGGATGTCCATTGAGCCTAATGAGTGATAGAGGAACTCATTTTTAAATGAGACCATTAGAATTTTATTGGTAGAATTTATGGTGGCACACCATAAAACTACCCCTTATCACCCTCAGGAAAATGGCATTGTTGAATCTTTCAACAAGATCTTGGGACAAACACTAATGAATATATGTGATGTTGGAAGAAAGGATTGGGATGACAAGGTATCATTCATACTTTGGGCATATAGAACAACCTATAAATGATTGAATAAGGCCACACCTTTTCAGTTGGTGTTTTGTGCAGGTTGTATTACTTATGGAATTTATGTTACCATCCCTACGTATTGTGCTCGCAAGTGGCTTGGATGATGAATGAATAGATAGTTGATGAGCGCATTGACAAATTGATACAATTAGATGAATGGTGTGTCATTGCATGTTGGAGTCAGAAGATAGAAAAGGCATGATAGAAGGCTTGGCATGATAGGCACATCAAGAACAAGTCTTTTGTTGTTGGAAAGATGGTACTTTTGTATGACTCCAAGTTTATGCACCATCCAAGGAAGTTGAAAGTCCATTGGTTGGGACCCTTTATAGTGACCAAGATATTAGACTTAGGTGCATGTCAATTACAAGCACTAGATGACACCATGTTTCCCTAGTTACTTCAATGGGAGTAGGTTGAATCCCTACTATAAATAAGATTCCTTTATGTTTGTAATAAGGTAGTATCGTCACTTAGGTTATATTTCCCTTTTATGTCTTTTTTTTCTTATTTTGTTGTAATAATCACGTTCACGCTGAGTTTGATTACTATATGTTAAGGTGATATGCGAGAGAACTGCACATACTCTTATTGTGGGGGTAAAATAGATGCACATGCATGTGAAAAAAGAGGTTATGGAGTGATGGTATGGATATTTGAATTGGCTTAGGGGAATGTGTAAATATGGGGAAGATGCGTGGAAGAAAATAATGTTGTGCACGTCTTTGTGAAAGCAAAATAGGTGCTCTTTGGGATAGATATTGCTCAAACTAAAGACCATGTGGAAGGCAATCCACACAATGTAATATGAGGGAGGCCGCAATAAGATAAACTACTTGGAAAGTGGTGTAGAGGAATATGGTGTGTAGCATAGGGAGGTGCATGAAAGGAATATTGTAGCCTAGGAAGTAGTGGTGCACCTAAAGGTTACAATTGTCGTCCACAAAAGAGAAAAGCACAAAGAAAAGTAAAAAGTGTTTTTAAAAACAAAAAATGGAAAGTGCTTTAAAATATAAAATCGGGAAAAAAGTAGAAAATGTTTTTAAAGCCAAAAAGTGAGTCGATGGAGTATTAATTGTGGAAAATCTAAAAAGGGGAAAACCAGTTCATTTGTTACCTTGCATTTGAAGTTATTTGTGTGATTGAGTAGTCGAAGCGACTAAGTGCTAAGAGAAGAGTGTGATAAAGCAATTCAAGCGGTAAAATAAAACTAGAGCAGAGTGCATAAGCCTTCATTTGGGGAGCTCCTTCAAAGAGGAAGTGGAAGCTTAGAAGAAGTGTGAGGGTAAGGGAGAGTGGAGCTAGGGTTTGTAGAGTGTGAAATTGTGGGCTCAGGGTGTTCGCAGAGCTTGAAAATCACAAAGCTAGGGTTCGAGAGTTAACTAAGGCACGAGAATAGGGTACCTAGAGCATGTTGAAGATTGGATGCACATGACATAGGGTTACGAAAAGTAAAAATTTTTTACTCATAGAACCTAAGGCACACAATTTCAATCAAGTTTACAACTTTAAATTTGGGTAGAAGCAATGGCACCACGCAAGCTCCAAAGAATTAAAATGAAAGTGAGAGGAAATACCCAAGAATTGGTTCTAGGAATGCAATACCCACAAATGAGAGTTAATCATAGGAAAAAATGGACCTCGTAACTTACAAAGTGTAAATATTAGTGAGTATAATAATAGGGCACTAGGACACAGGTCACATTAAACAAAGAAATGTTGCAGGGAAGTTTCCCATGAAGACCGCATAATATCAAGCAGTCATGGATGACTCAGTAAGAAGAGTCTTGAGAAGGTAGGGGTCCTCCAATTGTTTGAATTTCCCTTCTTTGGAAGGCATGTACACCTCCTCTAATGGCTGGTATCACAGTAAACATGAAGAATTTCTACTTTGATGGATGAAAGAATGAGGATCATACAACTCATCTCGATTGGAAGAGTAAGAAGGTTACGGGACACTAGTGAAAGCTGGACTGGACTTGTATGATGATGAGATGAAAGATTGAGGATTTAGCCACCAAAATTGTAATATGACATAGGACATGAGGCCAATGAGAGAGTGAGAATATTATCGACCCTACAACTAGTGGTGGTACATTTGGTAAGTTACAAGCTTGGTGCCTCGAGAGAATTAGGGAGAGTGAATAGGAAAATTCCTTTATATTGTGTATAAGATGGTGCACAAAACATATATAACATTGTGCAATATGTTGTTGATGGAATTATAAAGAGGCCAAGGAATAATAAAGGTGAAAAGATAACATGGGGTCCATCTTTTTACTAATTGTTTTCTACGGGAGATTGGTGTCCGAAAGGGCCGATGAAAATACATGGATACATCCAATAGAGAGCAAGTCCCCAGGTAATGGTCACGTCATTTTCACATGTGAGGGTGTCATTACCAAATCCATATAAGCATGGTTAGATAAATGGTATGATAGGATGCACATGGCCTTTGAGAATGAATGGTGCTTGCCAAGTGAGAATTACCAGTGTAGTTTTGGGCTAGTAGGAAAAGTTTAGTTATGCAACACTTTAACCTTGTGTGTTTTAATGATGACAATGGAGAAATGGGGTTGTGGTGCAAATTACCATTTACATCCACCACCAAATATTTTAAATGCACATGTTAATGGTGATAAAGGATGGATAAAATATGAAGATGCATGAATAAGGTCGAATCATATTGACACACCCTACCCAAGACCTTTGGATACACTTCCAAGCTTGCATACTTAGAAACATTGGAACATGATACCTTGGATCTTAATCCCATTATAAATATAATAGTTGGAAGTATGATGTGAAAAAAATTTTCAACTATGCACCTTATGACTCAAGATGAAGGATGACAAGGAGATTGAAGTGTACGACTCTTGTATGCTCACCAGACCAAAGAAGAGCACGGTGAGAATCCCCGAAGAGGAGGCACGAGGAGACCCTACCTCATCATGAGGAGGAAGATAAATAATGAGAGGAAGAAGAATAATAAGAGGATACTACGTTGGATCAAAGTTGTAATAGAGAAATATAGAATAAGAGAAGGGAGGAAAGCAAGGCCACAAGCTCTTCTCAACAATTTAAGGGTCTCCTTTTGTGATAGTGGCCAAGCTAAGTCCATTGAGGACAAAGAAAGGATTAAGAGAGCTTGTGTTGTTTCGAGGATGAGGAGGATGAAGACAAAGAAAATTACAAAGCATTGGGGGCATGAGGAATATATGCACGAAGATGAAGGGGACGAGGAGAAACCAGTTGCACGTGGAATAAATCCCAGAGAAAGGAGAGGAAGGTGAGCGAATAAGCAGCCCACGTTGTGATATCTATAGTTGTTCAGGTGGGGAGCCCTATAGATCTCTATCCGGTAGGTTCCGGGATTGAGGGATACATCCCCATCCAATTTATGCATGAAGAGGAGAGCACAACACAGAGGAAGAGCCTAAGGAAACAAAGGAGAAGGTGATGATGCATATGTCATCAAGGAAGATAAGGGTGAGTCAGAACAAGTGCAAATTGTTTAAACCAAGGAAAGTGTGCACCAAGACCAAGATTATAAGGAAGCGATAGCCTCCACAATCACCACATATGTCATTTATTGATGATCCTACGAAGGTGTTGAGGGCTAGGTTTCAGAGCATGGTCCCTAAGGAATTATTTTTGGTTGGGACCTATTGAATGAAGTAGGAGGATTGTCATGCATGAGGAAAATGTTATCATAGAGCATGCATACGCATGTGGAGGAGCCCAAATTTGAGAGTAAGAGATCTTACTCCAAATTGACGTTGAAAAAGGAGAAAAGAACTTAGACAAAAGGGGGCTATCATGAGGCTCATGGTAGAGGATAAAATGGATAAAGAGCACAAGATCCAATAGATAAAGGAGGATTTAAAGGGGAGAATAAGAGGACGAAGAAGGAGGCATATGATATGAAGGTTGGAGGATAAGTTAAGTAGATTACAAGTGCATGCCCCACATTGGTAAGTTGAGTCAGGACCGACTATACTATGAAGATGGATTATCTTGAATAGTTTGTTAGGATGTTACTTCTCAATATCAAGAGTGGCATGGGGAAATATGTAGAAGAGTTGGCTAAGGAAAAGAAGAGGAATAAAGAGGCAGTAGAGGAAAAATATCAGAGTATGAGGCACTAACCACCAAGGTCGAGGATGCAAATACCAAAGCTGAGTTGACATTTTATAGATGCCAAAAATAATGAATGTGTGTGTTGAAAATGAGGAGGTGGAGCTTAAATAAATTTAGGCAAGGTCAAAAATTAATAAGCTTGAGCAAGATAAATTCATGGCAGAGACATCAATGCAGAGAGACTTAATTAAAGCCATAAAAGAGATGCTTGAATTGCAGATTAAGGAAGTTCAACTTTTGGTCATACAATGAATGGATCTATGGAAGGAGTGACCGTGAAGTTGGATGTGGTGGTAAAGGAGCTTAAGGATAAGGTGGATGAGTTGGTGCATGATCAAATATTAAGTATTGTTGAAGTCATGCTAGGAAGGCTACAAAGGAACTCATGAAGTGGGAAGAGATAGAAAATATATTGAGCTAAGAGTTCCCAAAGCTTCTCCAGCCGCCTAAAGCTTGAGATTATCCATGCACAAGTTGGTGAAATATTATTCTTTAATCCATGAAGTTGTGGCCCATATTCATTTTTCTTTATTATTTGGAAGTTCTTTGATTCATTCATTCTTTAGAGAGGTACATAGGATGACATATTACCAAGGACATGCAATAACTTTAGTGTGGGGTGATGTTAAGCGGTGAAAGTGGATAAGTACTAGCCATGCGCGGAGGTTAGGGACCATGTGCAATGGATGTGCAAAGGGGTGCACACAAGCGGGAAGGATTAGTGAGTGAAGGTTTGTGCATGAGCATACAATATTTGGGACTTAGCCAATTTTCTAGAACACGGTGAAAAATAGTAAAGTAGAGATGGAGTGGTGAACAAACAAAGATCTAAGAATAGCTAAAGTAGGACAACTTGGATGCACACAAAAATGAGCTAAAATTAGGAAAATCACATGCAGATCAAGGATAAAGAACCCACATGGGGCAAGCTAATAATAGGATTAAAGAATATTAAAGCATGTAAGAACCGATGTAAATATAACTTAATCTATTATCAACCCAAGTTGTAAAAATCATGCAAGTTATTGTTAAGCACACCTAATATTAGGAAGGTGCATGTAGGTGGTGAAGGGAAATTCCCCACCTTATATATAGGGTAATACTTATTTGTAGGGACAAGTACGTGAGTTCTAGAATTCTAAATATTTAGGGAATCAACATATAACGGGATGTTGAGTATTCTTAATGTAAATTGTTACTGGTTACGATGCAAAGCATGTGGGTCTAGTGTATGGTTGAAATCACTGGAGATGTAATCAATAACTTGTTATGTAATCAATTAAATTTTACAATGGATAATTGTATATGGGTTACTAGATTGACTAGATCTAAGGATGGGATTATGGGGATTCAAATAGTATTGATCATTCTTTATGTTGATTAATCTTCCTTATTATATGTGTTGTTGAGCAATCATGTTATGATGCTTCTTCTTATATGTATGGTTTTTATGGTTATGGTTCTTGAACATGTATGCTAACATCTTACTAAGCATAACAAAGGAGGGACCTAAAGGGTGCGTGTGCTTCAAGTGAGCTTCCAAACTTTTCTGGATGAAGTGTCAGTGTGCATAGCTATATTGGGTAATAAAAAAAGACTATATGTTATTTAATCATAAATTTTCATTAAGATCTCCAAATTATTTGTGATCAATGTCATTGTATATATATATATATAGATATATTAAAGAGAGATTTGTAATTGTTCTTTTTTTGGAAAATAAGTTGAGATATTGATGAGTAGTTAGTGAAAAATGTTAGGGGTGGTTTTGACTAATTATTTTGATCAAATGGGCTCCAAATCACTTTCTAATACCTCCAGTTCATCCCAATCACTTGTAAATATGTGTTCTTGGTGTAATTTTCTCTCTAGGGTTCACCATGACATGTTAGAGACTTAAGATTGGTTATAAATCGAGACTTAATCTCTCGTATTAATCCAAAGTTGGAGTTTGGTGTGATTCATAGGTGGGAATTTTTCCTCCATCAAATACTTATGATCATTTGTATTATCATTTGTGCTTTCTTCTTGGTTACCTATGTGCTAAATTTGGCCTATTTCAAGGAAATATATGTGTTTTCTTTGGGATGATTTGGCAAGTTTGATCCAATAGAACTTTTATTTATATTCTCATTGGTGGAGGATTTGTTTTAACCTAATGGTTACAAGTGGTTCCTTTCTAACATTTGACCACTCTTGTAAGAATATTATGGGTACCTTTTTTATGCACATTGGTAAAGGGAATTTTAGAAATTGGAGAAGCAATTCAATATATGGATATTTTGGATATTTATAAAACTATGTTGTCATGATTTGAGCATTTTGTTCTCTAATTTTATAAGCAATTAAATAGTGATAATTTTTCCTAGTTCGGAGAAAGCATTGTGGGATGTTGAGAAAGTGTTGTGTTTTTGTTAGGAATATTTTAAGGTGCAAATCATAGTTTGATCATTTAGTGATTCTTAATGTTGTGTAGACAAGCTTGATTATGAGTGTTGAATTACAAAAATCCTTGCATGCTTTCACTTCCTTGTTTTCCTATAAAAGCTTTAATATCAGTGTATTTTCATTTTATGATGTCTTGTTCTGATTGGTGATGAAAGGTACTGTTAGTGCGAAATCACAGCACCCCCAAATGAGCTCTAAAAGATCTACTTTTCTAAGGTAGACTCATTTGGTGTGATTGCATAACATTGAACTTTCCCCAAGGTGTGGGACCTTGCAAAATGGGAAAGCTCTCCAAATTGAAGGTTGGTTATTCTTCTATTTAGGTGCATACGTAGAAACTTGCAGAGAGGTGCATGTTTTTAATCCTAATCTAAACTTTACCAAGGAGATAGGGATAGAAGGAATATAAAAATTAAAACAAAGCTAAACTACGAGGTGATGCACCAAAGGAATGATGAACACTTATTTTGCTAATAGACACAAACCAAAAAAATGCATACAATAAACCATCATAGATAGCCAGATATATAATGGGAGACCATATGAAAGAAAAAGAGACAAGAGAAGATCTAAAATCGATCACAGACGTGTTTTATTGCTTCGCAATTTTTGATGGAAGGCACAGACACTTGGAATCAGATTGATATTGTCCATTACAAAGTAGCCAAGAGGTAGAAACGTAATGCAATTTTTGATGGAAGGCCTGAACCCCACAAATCCCTTTGTTAAGAGGAGAAGGGAGCCTGTAAAACAAAGAATGTCCAACCCTTTACAATGAATCTTGCCCCTGTATTTATAGATTCAACCTGAAAGAAGAAAAGAGAGAGAAGCAGAAAAAAGTAGGTTAAATATCAACCACCGCATTGTTGATGCCTCCATGAAATCTCTCCCCAAATCTATCTTTACTACATCAATCCTTTGTTTGGTGCCTTGAAGGAAGAGGAAATGGTGAAACAGATCAAATCTGATCTGGTTGTTGAGGCAAAAAGATCCTGCATTGAAATCCCAAAGATGTTTCCTCTATTTTTCTTCACCTAACCTCCTCAAAATTAAAGTTTCAAACCTCCATGGCATGGGTGAGGCCGAGATCTTTCCAATGGCATCATATTTGTAATATTTTGAGCCTTGAGTCGAAATATATGCCCCTTCGAAGTTTGTATCGGGTCCATACAGGAGGCGGGAAAACAACTTGAAAAATGGGTCCCCTTTTGATATGGGACACATGGCAGCTAGATTGGAACAAAAAATCGGGCCCTATGGGTCCACAATTTATCTTTTTCCCTTTCCTCTGATTCCCTACTTGGCTTTGACTCGGGCCCGAATGTTGACTTTTTCCTTGGGTGGAGTTGCGGGCCATTTTGCAAATTTTACCCCTTTTGATAACAAGGGGCAAAGAACCAAATTTTTCCCCGACGGTCCACTTTCCCCTGGGACATGCGGTAGTTTGGCACTCGTTTAGAAACCTTTTCTCTATTTACCCCTTGAATCAGTGCCATACTAACACTTGGCATTCTCCGCTTACACCTTTATACTTAGCCAATTTTGAAGCCCTTTTATGTCTACCTTTTGACTTTGTTTCCTCCTATGTGGGATCGTGGTTGATCCAATATTTTACCAGGGGAAAAATATGGATAATAATTTGGCAACTCATAGGGTATCTGCCTACTAGATGAAAAGACCAATTATCTTGTCGTATCCATTGGGCATGGAGTTGAGAAAGACAGCCTGGTATTGATTCTACCTCTGATTCATAAGCCCGACTGCTTGCACTCTCAATTTTCATAAGAAATCTCGAAATGAAGGTTTCTAAGAGTAGAAAATTGTTTTAACCTAGGGTTTCATCTATCTTTTCGAATGGACTACATAAGAGCCACAAAACAACACCACACTATATACAAAATTTGAAATCATACATGCTCCAAATGGAACATGCAGAGCGTGCAAAACACTTAGGAGAAAAGTAATCTACACTACAGCAAGACAATGTGCATAAGAACTTAGAGGAAAGAGAAAACTAAACTAATATGTACATGGTGAGAACTCCCCCTTTAGTATCATTTCTTAAGATAGATCCCATTTACTAGAATTTGTAACTATTCACCCTCTAATGTAGACAATTGGAAAGCATTGCTACTTTTGCATCTTGTGATCATATAGGGGCCACTCCAGATGGCATCAAATTTGGAATGCTTTGCTGGTTTTGCTCGATCTGCATCCCATTTCAAAACCAGGTCTCCTTCTTGAAGGTCCTTGCTTTTGTCTTCTTTTCAAAGCATTTCTTGATTGAAGTCCCGGTTCTTCTCTATTGCTTGGAGCATGCTCTCTGGTTTCTTCTAATTCTATCAGCTCCACATACCTGACCTCCATTGGTCCAAATTTAGACATCTCTAGTTGCTTCATGAGCTCCAATGTTGGCAACTCAAGTGATATAGGCAACACTACCTCTTTCCCATATGCGAGTTGGAATGGAGAGGTGCCTTTATAGATCTCTTAGGTGTTATTCTATTAGCCCATAAGGCCATTTTGAGATTTGTGTGACAAGTTCTCTTATTCTCATCAAGATTTCTTCTCACAACATTCCTATGATCTTTAGCAGAAGTTTTTGTTTGTGGACTCAACCTAGCCATTACCTTGAGGGTAATAGTTTGATGAAGTATTCAAATAAGTTTCATTCCTAACATCCCATCTTATGATTTTCGAATCTATGAATGCTAATCCATTTTCTGATATGATGGTGGCTGGCACTCCAAATCTGGTCACTATCCCTTCATAGAAATCCAATATACTAGACTCATTTGCTTCCTTGAATGCCACTACCTCAATCCATTTGGTAAAATAATATGTCACCGTCAGGATCCATTTGTGACCTTGGCTTGAGTTTGGATTGATGACTCCAATGAAGTCCAATCCCCATTACATGAAAGGTTGGTTGACTGAGATTGGGTGCAATGGAAGTGTTGCTAGCCTTTCCTTGCCTTTGAAGAATGCACAATTCTTGCACCTTTTGATCCATGTGTAGCAGTCACTAAACACTCTAGGCCAATAATATCTTGCTTTCATGATTTTGAGTGCTGTCACTCTTGGAGCAAAATGGCCTCCAACTGCTTCAACATGGAATTCTTATAGCACTCTCTCCACCTGATCTGTCTCAATGCATCTCAACAAAATGTCATTGATGTCTCTTTTGAACAAGACACCATCGATAAGAACATATGGGATGGCATGTAGCCTGAAATTCCTTCTTTTTGCTTTACTCATCCCATGAGGACACAGGCATGTTCGAAGGAAGTGCACCATATCTTGGGTCCAACAAGGAGCAGGTACATCATCTCTCCCTTCTTCTTGATCTTCTTGTAGAACAAGAATAACCTCCTTTTCACTGTCTATTTCATCTTGTTGACTTGAGGCTAGTTATTCACACAACCCCTTCCCATGGACCAGCTTGGTGACCTTGATCTCAATGTCATATTCCATGACACGGGTGATCCATCCTGCACGCTTTTCATTCAGGTCCTTGCTGAGAAGGAATTCTTTAACTCCCACATGGGAGACCAATAGTTGGATTTTTTTGTTTAAAACCAAATGCTTAAACTTCTTCAATCCTTTGATTACCACCAGGGACTCACCTCATACGTTATTGGCTTAACAAGGAAACAAAGTTTGGAACAAACCTATGAAAAAAATTGATTTTTCCCAAGAAGCTTTGAAGAGCCTTCTTGTGACTTAGCTTAATGACATGAGTGCTTTTATTACTTCAACTCTCTCTTGTTTCTCGAGTCAATTGTCAATCATAGATTTCCACAATTGATCAATTTTTTTGTGACCCTCCTTAGACACAATATGGCCTAAAATCCTGCCCTCATGGGCCAAGAATATGCATTTTTTAGGGTTCAAAGATACCCCAAATCTCCTGCATCTTTAAAACACTTGCCTTAGGTGAAAAAGGTGGTCTGCTGCATTTTTGGAGAACACAATGATGTCATCTAGATAGATCAACACTATTTTGTTGATTAGCCCTTTGAATGCCATATCCATGGCTCTTTGGAAAGTAGCCCCAGCATTAGACAGTCCAAATGGCATTTTTTTGTATGCATAGGTGCCCCATTTGGTGGTGAAAGTTGTTTTGAATTGATCATCTTCTTTCACCATGATCTGGTTATACCTTGAGTAGCCATCTAGGAGGGAGAACCTTTCTAACCCAGACACTACTTGCAAGATCTACTCCATTGAAGGGAGTGGGTAGTGGTCTTTGAGGGAGGCTCTGTTTAAATCCCTAAAGTCAACACACAGCCTGATTTCTCCATTTTTCTTCTGACTAGGACCAGATTTGCAACCCAGCTTGAGTGTTTGATTAGAAATATGATGCTTTCCTCTATCAACTTGTTTAGCTCCTTCTTCATCAAAGGCTCTATATGTGGGTTGGCTGGTCTTTACTTCTACACGATGATGGGCTAAGAAGCTGATCCGATTGATTGTGTGTTGTGTTAGTTTTGAATTGAACCCTCTTATGTCTTTATAACTCTAAGCAAACACATTAGAAATTCTTGGAAAAGTTGTATGAATTCATACCTTTCTTGCTCGGTGGTCACCTTGCCAATTTGAAGTGTTTTATCTTCTCCAACTAGGATTGACTCTGAATCTTCTCCTTTGATCTGCATGTTAGCCTTTCTTTTAAACTGATCATTAGGATTGAAAATGGATTCTAGTGTCACTAAGCCTTTGGGAAGCTTGTTTGTATGCAGTTGTACTATCTGATTCCCATATTGCTGCTCTAGTCTGTTCTGGTTTATAGTTGAGAATTCAACTTCTTCTTGTAGAAAGTTAATGATTTGTTGATCATTCTCAAACACCTACCAGCATGTATTATTATCTAGCATTGTTGTCCTCACAACCACATGGATATGTGGTTGTTCTTTGTCTCTTTTGATGTTGTCAACCACATCAAATGTTTCCCCTACTATTGCAAGTCATCATGGTGCTGACTTCATTCTCCTTCCTAGGTATGGACACAATACTAAAGGCCTCAAAATCCTCCATGAGATCCCATACCCTACTCTTGTAGTTCTTGAGCAGGTCATTTTTGACAGCATTTAGTCCTCTAACTTGATTGGAAACCAGTTCACTATCACTGAATACTTGCAAGTTCTTGATTCCCAGCTTCTTTGCCCAATGAATACCTTGGACTAAAGCCTCATATTCAGTAGTGTTATTTAAGCAAGAAAACTGGAATCGAAGGTGAATAATATCTCATACCTCTAAGGGGACACAATCATGGCTCCTGCTCCAGGCTCCTTGTCTACTCCTTGAGCCATCAAAGAACAATTGTCATACCTCATTATCATCCTTGTATTCTGGCTTGATTAGGTCAGGAAGAGGATGATTCTCTTCATGTAGATAGTAGACACCCAGTTCAGATTCCTCCATCTCCTTATAGGGGTCAAAAGCATGTTTTTGTTGGCCCACTCATCTAGGGTCAAGTCTGGGATACATCCCACCTTGGTATTTGTTTCATTAGTGTTTAGGAGGTCTTCTTGATCAAAAGCTAAGCAGTTGGCATTGATTGGGCTAGGCACATAGGATTCAATATGATAATCGTAATAGGTTCATATCTGATTGTGGCCTTCACCCCATACCTTGTCCTAAAGAGCATATGTGACCAATCAGCAGATAGGTAGCCTCCAATTTTGGCAGTGAAGTCTCTGGACAAACACAAAGCAAAATGTGGTGGCAAGTCTATGATTGACATGTTTTGTAAAACAATAGTCACATTAGGGCAAGTGTGTAGAGTGAGACTCAAATCCTTGATGATTCCCACAGTAGTCACTGTTGTCCCATCTAATTGAATACTCCTCTAGAGATGACCTCATATTGGAGACCAAACTGATCAGCTATTTGTTTGGGCACCACAAACTACTGGCCCTAGAATCAATCATACAATTATGCACCAATTTGTCTCCAATAATCAATGATACATAGAAGGGAGGAGGTCTCAAGTTCTTACCTTATTGTTCTCCATGGTTTCTCCCTGGTTGAACTCGCATTAGCAAGCACTCTCTCTTGCTAGTTAGGGGGTGATTTGAACTTGACCAATTCTACATGGTAGTCTGCAACAAATCCCTCTACCCTGGAATGGCCAGTGACTCCCATAGTGAAATGTTCACACTTGTCCTTTTCATCTGCTCAATAATATTGAATGAGCTATCTTTTTTCTTCCCCTTCCCAGACACATTTCTTTCTTGCACATGGGTTGTTACAACCGGTGCCTGACTAGGTTTGGAAGGTGGTTTGGATTGGTTTAGCATGTTGGGAGTTGCACTTGGAGCACTAGGACCTTGTGGAGTGATGGAAGGTTGAGGGTCACCTGAGTTCAGTGGTTGGCCTTCTCCAATATTTCTCCTTTTGGACCATGTGTTGTAGCCACACCTTGAGGAGGGGACTGATTCATCCCATAGAAGTCTTCATCCTGCCAATTGACAAGCATAGTCTTGTTTGGGGCCACCTTGTTGAGCTCCTTGTTGCTGACCTTCCTCTTAGCCAGGTTCTTGTGGAACCATATTGGTTTGCACCATCAAGGCCTGATTTAGAGCACCATTAAAACACGTTGATTGGTTATGTGGTGATCACATGGAAAGCACCAATCATATTCTTGTGCCATATTATTTTGTGTTGGGACCAATGCTCTTGATGTTGAAGTTGTGTTAGGATCATACGGCCTGAAAGGTCTAGCAACTTGGGGATGTCCTTGGTTTTGGCTCTGATTCACAATTTGAGGTGGTGACTTATTGTGTTGATACTGGGGTCTAGCTTGATATTGAGCCTGGGGCTGGTATGGCATGGAACTCTAAGCTTGTTGTCTTTTGATGGTCACTAGCTCATTCCCAAAGTTCTGAAGTTGCTTCATCACTTCCTGAAGCTCTTTAGAGGTATTAGATGATGAAGTGGAAGCTTCAACTAAGCTTTGACTCTTGGGGGTGGGTATAGGAGCTAATGTAGGTGCTTGGCTAGTCTAGGCTTCCTAACTTAGGGTACAGAGGCATGGATGGCCTAGGAGTGATTTTCCATCTTAAATCAAATGGTTCTCGCCCCTATGGAGAGGCTATAAGCTCTAGGTAATGTAGTCCCTCCCATTGGTGAATCATCGGAAATATCAAAATTTAAAGCCCTAAGAAAGTATAAGAAGGCACCTTCATTAGTGGGCTTTACTATTGTTGGAATCCTATCCCAGGTCCGTTGGAATCTAAGGTTGAAGTCATCAGCTACTCGTTCGGGGCTCTCTTGATTGTTGTTAATTGCTCCAACAAAGACAAGTTATCACCTTTTTCCCCAAACTGATTGTGAAGAGTCATGCACAGTTGGTTCCAGTTTTGGATAGAGCCTACTTCAAGACTCCTGAACTATTGTGAAGCTTTCCCTTTGAATGAAGAGGTGAGCAACTTGACTGCAATGTCCATCTCATGGATCTCATGGATTGTACAGACATTTGCAATATCTTGGACATGGTCATCGGGAGAAGTTTGATTTTCCCTAGTGAAATGTGGGATGCTCTTTAATGCTGCAATCGGAACTAGGTTTTGTGCATTCAAGGCAGTGGACTACTGCCGGTGAAGTTGACATATGGATTTGGTTGTGCCATTCTGATTGGCCTAAGAACCCTTGCAGACTAAAAGAAAGGCCTTGCAGGTGGAGGTGTTGACAAGGTTCTTCTTGGTGGAGATGGAGACCTTTGAACTCTTCTTCCTCTCCTTTCTCTTCCTGGGGATAGATGCAAGTATTCAAATATACCTTCTTTCCTTGCTCTAGACCGGGTTTTTCTCATGAATCTCCCAAGCTTGGGCTGCTAAAACTAGTAGATTTGTTTCTTTTGGAGTCGCCAAATGTATAATTTTAAGGCTTCTTAAAAGCTAGAATCACAAGTGTACATCAATCCTTACTGTAATAAGATGGAGACTTCTTAGTCCCACCGGGTGTGCCAAAATTGTTAGTGTGAAATCACAGCACCCCCAAATGAGCTCTAAAATATTTGATTTTCTAAGGTAGACTCATTTGGTGTGATTGCATAACATTGAACTTTCCCCAAGGTGTGGGACCTTGCAAAATGGGAAAGCTCTCTAGATTGAAGGTTGGTTCCTTATTCCTCTGTTTAGGTGCATACGTAGAAACTTGTAGAGGGTATTCTTAATCCTAATCTAAACTTTACCAAGGAGATAGGGATAGAAGGAATACATAAATTAAAACAAAGCTAAACTACGAGGTGATGCACCAAAGGAATGATGAACACTTATTTTGATAATAGACACAAACCAACAAAATGCATACAATAAACAAGCACATATAGCCAGATATATAATGGGAGACCAGATGAAATCAAAAGAGACAAGAGAGGATCTAAAATCAATCACATACGTGTTTTATTGCTCTATAGATTGATACAGTCCATTACAAAGTAGCCAAGAGGCAGAAACGTAATGCAATTTTTGATGGAAGGCCTAAACCCCACAAATCCCTTTGCTAAGAGGAGAAGGGAGCCTACAAAATAAAGAATGTCCAACCCTTTACAATGAATCTTGCCCCTGTATTTATAGATTCAACCTGAAAGAAGAAAAGAGAGAGAAGTAAGAAAAGCAAGTTGAAGCTCAACCACCGTTGTTAATGCCTCTAATGAAATCTCTCCCCAAATTTGTCTTTACTGCATCAATCCTTGGTTTGGCACCTTAAAGGAAGAGGAAATGGCGAAACAGATCAAATCTGATCTGGTTGTTGAGGCAAGAAGATCCTGCATTGAAATCCCAAAGATGTTTCCTCCATTTTTCTTCACCTAACCTCCTCAAAATTAAAGTTTCAGACCTCCATGGCATGGGTGAGGCTGAGATCTTTCCAATGGCATCATATTTACAATATTTCAAGCCCTGAGTCAAAAGATATGCCCCTTCAAAGTTTGTATCGGGTATGTACAGAGGGCGGTAATATAGCTTGAAAAATGGGTCCCCTTTTGATATAGGACACGTGGTAGCTAGATTGGAACAAAAATCAGGCCTACGGGTCCATAATTTATCTTTTTCCCTTTCCTTCGATTCCCCACTTGGCTTTGACTTGGGCCCGAATGCTGACTTTTTCCTTGGGCGGAGTTGTGGGCCATTTTGCAACTTTTACCCCTTTTGATAACAAGGGGCAAAGAACCAACTTTTTCCCCAATGGTCCACTTTCCCCTAGACACACGACAATCTGGTGCTTATTTAGAAACCTTTTCTCTATTTACCCATTGAATCAGCGCCATACTGACACTTGGCATTCTCCGCTTACACCTTTATACTTAGCCAATTTTGAAGCCCTTTTTTGTCCGCCTTTTGACTCTGTTTCCTTCTATGTGGGATCATGGTTGATCCAATATTTTTCCCGGGCAACATATGGATAACGAGGCACATGTAGGATATTGTATTATTTGTTTGCATTAATGGTGGGTTTATAACAATCATGTAGATTGTTGTGCTTTTTGGTTATCACTAGCTCTCTTGATCTAAATCTTGGTAACTCCTTGCCCAATGGATTCAGTCATTAATGATAATTCATTTGATCACTTTCATTATGTTAAAAAAATGCTCATATCAAAAATGATTTCTCATAAATGCAAGGTTATCCCTATGAAGTCCCAACTGAAATCAAAAGGATAGTACCTAAATTTCAAGGGAACAATGTTATTTCATGTGATCAACATCTCATAATTTTTTAATAATTTGGTTGATGATTATGACATTTTCTATGAAAATGTTATTAATTTTTTAATTCACACTCTAGAGGAGATTGTTAGGGACTAGTTTGACTACCTAACAAGCATAAATTCATGGAATTATATGAATTGAAGTTTTAAGTTGCAATTGGTGAAAGAGTTGGCCCCATATTTTACATGAGTGAGTTTGAGAATATCAAGAAGCATCCTAATAAGTGTGTGCAAGATTTTAATGCTAGATTTACTAAATTCATGATGAAATTTCTTGAAAATATTAGACTTCTAGATGAATTTTTTCTTAGCAAATATTGTGACCCTTTAATGCTAAGGCCGGTTTTTATCTTAAAGATGAAGGCCCGATCAATTTAAGGAAAACTTATACCATGGCAATTAGTATTGAGAATAACATTGGAGTTGTTGGTAAACCATCAAAAGGTGGAGATGTGAAGATTCTTCCACCAATGGGAAAATTCTCACAAAACTTCTTTGAGTATGGATGAGAAGCTAGATAAAGTGATGGGAGAGCTTTAAAGCATTTTTCTTATAGAGTGGATAGAAATGAAAAATATCTACCTCTTACTTAGAACAAATAATAATTAAATGACAGACCACATAATCAAGATAGATGGTCTACAAATGATAGAACCTTTGACAAAGGGAAGAGACCTTTCCATAAAGAAAGGAGGCATGAAAATAGAGGTAATGAAAAAGAAATGCCCAATTTTCTTGTTTGTCATGACTAATGAGGTAAATCAGATAGATGATTTAACATGGTTTGAAGATTATTTCATGTCTCACCCTTCTTGTGCACTTGCTTTTGTTAATTCTTGTATTGATTGTGATGATAATGATTTGGAAAGTTTAGAATCTATTTATATGTTGGAATTTTGTGATGAATTTGCGATAGTTATAATTAAAGTGAAAACAAAAATAAGTTATAACTTGATATGAATAGTCAAAATTACTTCTAAGAAGTATAATCAACTTTAGAAACTATAATGAAATTGTGAGATACTTGAATGAGGAAAAATAAATAAATACATTAAAATGTTAATAAAAGGGGTAAAGATGGTAAGTTTTACTATGAGGTTTTAAAGAATAATTACATGACAATGAAAACATATTAAACCTTTGAAAGGAACATAATAATTTCCTTTCCCTACAAACTTATGAGTAAAAGGATTTACATTAAGAAATCAACTTAATCAAACCCAACAAATTACAATACCAATGTAGTTTGAATCTAGTTTTCAACCAACAAGAGGTAACCTAACTAGGATAATTAGTTGAACATGAGGAAATGATATTGGTTGTATTCATTAAGCATTGTATAAGAACCGATAAATAAAAGTTATCAGCCAAGAATGGATAGAATAAATCCTTTACAAAAGAATACTTAGGCATTATCCAAATCCCTATTTATGAAAAAAATAAATATATGACCTAGAAATAGGAGGCTTTCTATATTGACTATTTTTCCTATGTGGTATGGGAAACTTAGGAAGATTGATACTAATAGCATACTTTTCTCAAAGTTGACAATATTATAGGGGATGAGAAAACTAGACTAGAAATCCATAAGCATTAACACGAATGGGTGGTATGGGTAGTAATGTTAGTGTTACATGGGTTTCTAGCATTAGTGGACCTTATGTAGTTAAGGGTAGCGTGTTTTTTTGTGTAAAGAAAATGTCAATCGAGAAAATAGTATAGTCAAGAGATGTGTTAAGCTTAGGGGTGATAGTACTAGGGTGATAGATAACCTAGTGCATAGAATCACATATGATGAATGCTAAGAGGGGACACATGGTAGGTTGTGGATTGACACACATGATACCCTCTTGATTTATCATCTTAGATTAATCATGCTCTATAGCATTTTGATGGATTTCAAGGATTAGGTGGGTACCTACTGATTTCCGTAGACTTTTGGCCAAAAGCAAAATCATAGGGTTATGATTTTAGGATGTATATTATTCCTACCTCGTAGATATTTACCAATTGATCAAGTAATGGCTTACACATGAGACTCTCTCTTTCCTCATTGATTACCACATCTTCCTTCTCATGAAGGGTAGGGCCACTCTCAAGATTTGAGAGGTGTGCGGGGATTTGTATGGCTCATGGTTGGAGGTAAAGCACTTTGATGATGCTCTTTCTCTCATTGTAGTTGGACAACAAAATGGTTCTCTTCATTATGTGACTTGATATTCTAAGGTATAAATTGTATCCATGTATTTCTGATGTGTTTTATATAAAATGAACAGAAGTGAAATTGTACCTTTTAAATTGTAGATGATTACCTTGTTGAAATTGTTTAAGATCTTATATCATGTATGATGGAATATTTAAGCAATTAGAGCTAAGTAATGAATACCTTAGATCTTATTAATCGTTCTGTAAGTTGAATTTGACCAAAATGTGTACATGTTATGAAGGATAAACTCATTTTATTAGAGCTTTAATTATGAAATGCTTCCATGTGGACAAATTAGTGTAATGAATTTGTGTAAATTGTTATATTGGTAAATGAAATATAAATGAATAAATAAGTGATCTTAATTTACATACTAGTGTAATGAAATTACTTGTATAATTCAGATCATGAGTAGAAATATAACACCAAATAACACAATATTCCATAATAATGATCTCAATATGCAATTAGAATAGCTTCGCCACTTCGAGGGGGAAACCTCCAAACCATACAATAAGACTCAAATGCTCCAAATGATGATGAACTACTACCTAAAATCCCCTATATATATTATTCATATGTTATGGCCAACACCAAGGCCGACCTACTAAGCATGAGAAAGTATAAATGATATGGTAAGCCACAAGTCGGCTACTCATATCCTAATACAAGCAATAGGTTAAGGGCATAGCATGCCCTTCCCCTTCAAAGAAACATTGTCCCCAATGTTGAGAAGCTCTAGGTGCTACTGTAGGAATGTCATATCTTCCCATGTTGCATCTTCATTGTCCATATTCTTCCACTTGATCAGGTACTCAGTAATAACCCATGTCCTCAATCTTTTAGTGCGTGTTTGAAGGATGCATTCAAGTTCCAAGATGACTCTCCCCTCCTCATCGAGCTCAGGTAACACTATTTGGGTTGATACTCTCATCCAATTACTTTCTTCAGGCAAGAAACATGAAAGATTGGATGTATTTTGGTTGATTGTGGAAGTTCTAATTTGTATGCTACAGTACCAATCTTCTGCAATACTTGATAGGGGCCATAATACTTTGGTGAAAGTTTGTTATCCTTTTGTTGTTGTTTCAAATACATTTTCTTATATGGTTGTAACCACACAAAAACCCAATCACCGACTTCAAAATTCCTTTCGTGTGATGTTGATCGACTGTTGCTTCATGTGGTTTTGTGCCATGACCAAGTTC
The DNA here is from genome assembly GCA_018340775.1 of Taxus wallichiana var. yunnanensis. Taxonomy (NCBI): domain Eukaryota; kingdom Viridiplantae; phylum Streptophyta; class Pinopsida; order Cupressales; family Taxaceae; genus Taxus; species Taxus wallichiana. The sequence goes on along the minus strand of CM031242.1, from coordinate 25,691,219 downwards.
TCCTTGAGACTAGAGAGGACCTCTTGTTGATGTTGAATGTGTTCTTCTACTACTCTAACCCGTGGTTTTCCTCTCAATGATGATGTGATGGATGGTGGATGGTACCCATAGAGTGCCAAAAAGGAGACATTTTAGATGAAGTATGGAAGGAAGTGTTATACCACCATTCTGCAAGTGGCAACCATTGGACCCATCTTGCTTGTTTATCTGACGTAAAGCAATGGAGATATCCCTCCAAACACTTATTTACAACTTCTATTTGCCCATCAGACTGGGGATGATAAGAAGAGCTACGAGCTAACTAAGTACCCAAACATGAGAATAAATCAGTCCAAAAATTACTAGTAAATATAGGGTCTCGATCACTTACTATAATCTTTGGTGTCCCATGAAGCTTCTGAACTATGTCCATGAAGGCTGTTGCTACCGTGCTTGCAGTAAATGGGTGTGCCAAGGCACAAAAATGAGCATATTTGGTGAGTCTATCCACCACAACCATGATGACATTTTTTCCTTTAGATTTAGGAAATCTTGTGATAAAGTCCATGGAAACCTCTTCCCACTGCTGGCTAGGAATAGATAGAGGTTGTAGAAGACCTGGGGATCGAACTATTTCACCCTTATTTTGCTGAAAAACCATGCATTCTGCCACAAATTTTTGGACATCCCCTTTGAGACCTTCCCAAAGAAATCTTGTTTGACTCGATGATAAGTCTTCAAGAATCCAGAGTGCCCCCTACTGGAGAAGAGTGAAGCTCAAATAGAATCCTATTTTTAAGAGTGGAGTTCTTACATAGGTATAATCTATCTTTATACCATAAAGCATCCCCTTTCAATACAAATTTTTCAGACATGCTTGGATCATTCTGGAGATGATGAATGAGGTTTTGTGTGGTTGGGTCATTTCTCCATTCGGACCTTGCCTCATCTATCCAATCTTCCTGTAATATGGATATGGCACATAACAAGGCTATAGTTGATTCATCTTTCTGACGTGTGGCATCTGCACTACATTCTCCTTCCCTTTCTTATAGATAATCTCAAAATCATATCCCAACATCTTGGAGACCCATTTTTGTTGTTCTTCATATGATAAACGCTGCTCCAAGAAGTATTTTAAACTATCATGATCTATCTTCACTTTAAAGTGTCTTCCTATGAGATATGGTCTCCATTTCTTTACTACATGAAGTATGGATAGCATTTCCTTCTCATAATTCAGCTTAAAAAGATTCTTACCTTTGAATTGATGGCTCAAAAAGGCAATAGGATGGCCTTCTTGCATGAGAACTGCCCCATACCCACCCCTGATGCATCACATTCAACAATGAATGTTTTGGAAAAATCTGGAGTAGCCAAGACTGGAGTGGTGCACATGGCCTCCTTTAGTTGCTCAAATGCTTTGGTTTCATCCTCACTCCAATGGAAGGATTCCTTCTTTAATAAAGCTATGAGAGGTGCAGATATGCTTCCATAATGCCTTACGAATCTTCGGTAATAACCTATAAGCCCCAAAAATCCTCGTAGATTCTTTAGGGTTTTTGGAACCTTCCACTCCATCATGGCTTTGATCTTATTAGGATCCACTTTAACCCCTTCATGAGAGACAATGTGACCCAAATATTCAACCTCCTTGAGTCCAAAAGAACACTTAGAGGGCTTTGCATAAAGTTGATGTTGCTCAAGGGTTTCCAAAACCTTATTTACATGATGTAAATGTTCCTCCCATGTTTTGCTATAAATTAATATATCATCAAAAACACTAAGACAAACTTCCACAGAATGACTTAAAAATAGAATTCATCAAAATTTGAAATGTAGAAGGTGCATTTGTGAGTCCAAAAGGCATTACCAAGAATTCATAATGGCCTTCATGTGTCCGAAAGGTAGTTTTATGAACATCCTCATCCTTGATTTTGATTTGGTGGTATCCCGAACGAAGATCAAGCTTTGTAAAATAAACAACACCATGCAACTCATCAAGCAAATCATCAATTACAGGAATAGGAAACTTATCTTTGATTGTGTACTTATTAAGTTCCCTATAATCAGGACACATGCGCCACATGTCATCTTTCTTCCATACCATCACTACTAGAGAAGAATAAGCACTTTGACTATGACGGATAATTCCTGCTTCTAACATCTCTTGTACAATCTTTTCAATTTCACTCTTTTGCACATATGGGTACCTATAAGGTCTGATGTTAGGTGGTTGACTTCCTGGTAATAACTGAATAGCATGATCATGATCTCTCTTTGGAGGTAATCCCTTTGGTATATTTTCAAATACAACAAAGTGTGCATCCAACATTGCTTGCATATCTGATGGTATAATGTCCTTAGAATGATGAGCCTCCAATGAAAATAGTTGTGCCACAAATCCCTTTACACCCTTTTTTATCATTTTGTGCATCTGATGAGAACTTACTATTTGTGGAGACTTTGCTCTTAAGCCTCTTAGCTCAAAATTCCTTCCTTAAGAGTGAAATCGCATGAACAAGTCTTGGAAGTTCATCTCAATGGTTCCCAAAGTGGTAAGCCATTGAACCCCTAACACAATGTCTACTCCTCCCATAGAAATGGCATACATGGGACTATTTAGTATGTAATCTCCCATGGCAAGCTTAATGCTATGGAATTTTCCAAAACAAGTAATAGTACCTCCATCAGCAATCATTACTTGACATTCAGGAGCTGGATAAATGAAGCAGTTTAGGTGCATTGCTAACTTATGATTGATAAAGTTGTGAGTACTTCCTGAATCAATCAACATTGTGACCCTCTATTTTTTTAGGAATCCAACCACCTTTAGGGTTTGGGGGTGTTAATACCTAAAATTGCATGGCATGAGATTGTTGGTTGAGGATATCCTGACTCCTCCTTTGGCTCAACCAAGACCTCTAACTTTGAATCTTCACCCTTCTCTTCATCTTCACTAGGCCTATCAATGTAGAACAACTTCTTTTCAGCACATTTATGTCCTGGTCCAAATTTATTGTCATATTAAAACATAAGCCTTTTTCTCTTTTTTTCTTCAATTTGTTGAGGTGTCAATCTAATCTGGTCGATGGAGTTTTGGGGCCAAGGTGTTGTGATCTCTAGTATAAGTGAAATTTTGTCTCCTACTTGAAACAAATTTCTCCTCTACCCTTCTTGCCATAATCATCGAATCAAAAACCTTATGAGGATTAAACATATGCACCTCATGCTCAATGTGATCCTTAAGACCCCAAGAAATAGGTCATTCAGATTCTCTTCAGTAATATTTTCCACCCATAGAGAAAGGTTTTGGAAGTGATGAATGTAATCCTTAACAGATCCTATCTGTCTCAATTTTGCTAATTGGCTGAAGTAATTATCTGACACACTAGAACTATAGTGTAATTGCAACTCTTTAGTGAACATTGTCCATGTAACATTGAGACCACTCTTCTGCCTTTGAGCACATAACCATCGATACCAGACGAATTGGTCAGGTTTGAGATACAAAGCTGCCATGGTCACCTTTTGTCCTGGTGGAATCTGATGTAGTTCAAAAAAATTCTCCATTTGGTTGATCCAATTGAGTGGATCCTTTCCATCAAACTTACGCATCTCCACTTTTGGAAACATAGTACGGGCTGCAGTGCTTGTACTTGGATTGTGCACACTCGAAGATCCACTTTGGCTCATGTGTCATTATGTTGACTGAGGATCCACCTTGATTGACATAAGTATGATTACCCATCATATATGTACTTGAAGTTTTGCATGAAATCCTCCAATCTATTTAATCCTATCCACATCTTCTTTGCTTTGCCACCCGAGATTCGAGGTCTCTCATGTTAAACTCAAATTGGCTTACTTTATGGTCCATCAAGTAAACCCTAACCCCGAAGGAATTTGTAGTTATATCTTCTATCTCCAACTCCTCAACTACTATCTCATCATTTTCTCGTGTTTTACCTGAGTGATGGGATTCTTTTTCCTCTTGTGGAAGGCCCATGCCATGATGCCCCAAAATATTAGGATGTAGGGATCACGGTCAAATTTTAGGGTTTTGTATTTTAATATGAATTTAGCCAAATATAAAAACTTAAAGAACAAACCCCAAAAAAATTTTTTCTTTACGAAAATGTAATGAATTTGAAAAATTCCACAATTTGCACCCTAGGGAGCATTTTATGAAAAAACCTAAATTTGTAATAACTTTTGCAAAATTAATCAAAAAAGTCTAAAATTTTTAGGTAACCTTACTTGAAATGTTTTACAACTCTGGTAAATATATCTCTGACCAATTCACTTTTTTAGCAATATATGGTGGAAACAAAAAATTAGGGTTTTGGCCCTAATTTTGGCCCAGATCACAACTCTGATACCACTTATAATGAAATTACTTGTATAATTCAGATCATGAGCAAAAATATAACACCAAATAACACAATATTCTAGAATAATGATCTCAATATGCAATTAGAATAGCTTCATCACTTCGAGGGGGCAACCTCCAAACCATATAATAAGACTCAAATGCTCCAAATGATGATGAATTACTACCTAAAATCCCCTATATATACTATTCATATGTTATGGCCAACACCAAGGCTGACCTACTAAGCATGAGAAAGTATAAATGATATAATAAAATGATATGGTAAGCCACAAGTCGGCTACTCATATCCTAATACAAGCAATAGGTTAAGGGCGTAGCAACTAATCAATCAAACCATGTTGATTATATGCATGGTGGTATCCATTTGAAATTATCAACTCAATTTTCTTGAATTATATGAAGTTTTTATGTAAAAAAATAGGTAAACAATAAGTGTATACCTAATTACAATTTTACTTTTGAGGATAAAAATTTAAAACACTTGTATCATGTAGAGACACATTGTAACAATAAGTGAAATGTTTTTATGATTAAGTTGAAATGAACTTAGAATGCTAATTATGGACAACTGTAAGCCTCTAAATGTGCATGTGTGATAAGTAGAAATAGGTAAACATTAGTAACATTTTCTTCCTAACTTAAGAGAGAGTTTGTAGATTTATCTTGATCATTGTATGAAAAAAACAATTGACATGTTTTCATGGTCAAGATTAGGAGGGGTGTTACAACAATTGGATCTTACTTGAGGACTTATTTTAGACTAGACAAAGGACAAAAAAGTAAGTGTGAACATCAATTATCTCGTGGGGGGGCATACCGGTGCCTTATCCATTGGGAAAATAGAGTCACATAGCACACCAACAATCCAAACAAGAAAAAAAGAACAACCAAAACAAACACACGATGGAAAGGTAAACACACCACATAACAAGGAAAAATAACCTAAATCACCTATGGTACATGTGGGGACAACCCACTTTCACTGTAGCATTTTTTCCTCTTTTAAATGTTACACATGTGCGGTAAGATGGAATGATGTTGTTCGTAAATCCATTAATTGGTTCAATGAGGTAAGTCCCATTCCTCAACGTATTAGGAAAGACAGGTTTTACAGGAGGTGTCGGGTATATAATATGAATAGCTCACTTTTCTCACTATCCCAAAATTCCATTTCAGGATATCAATCCATTGTTGCATTCACCCATGCTTGTGATTTCACATTCTTCATTTTAGCACTATCACAAGAGTTATTTTTTACCATTACCATCTCACCATGTTCACAACTAGCCTTGTTTTCTCGACAAGCAATTTCTCCTAATTTTTCATGTTCTCTATGACTATTATTTCTATGAGATGATTCTTGATAGATAGTTTGAAGTTTTTAGCATCATCATATATCTCTCACTAATTTATGTTCAATGACCACTCCATATGTTTCTCTTTCACACACACTAACTCATTATTGACCTCGATATCACTTTTTGTGATGGAGGTACTATCCTCATGAATGAAGACATCCACGGGAGATTCAAACATTTCCTTTTCCTTTCATTCATCATGAATACAATCTTCTTCACAAAATGGGAAAGAGAAGGACTCATCTTCACATTCATACTCATCAACAAATGTTTTAAAAGGGACATTGAGCTCTTCTATTTGTTTTATTTCATTATTGAACATTTGTGCATCAAATGAAGAATCAAAACCAAACTCATACTTATATTGCATATTCATAACATAGGTCAGGATTTCAAAATTCGGATGGGGGTCTTGGTCCCTTCTACAACCTTTAAAATATCTTGCACGTATTCCTTCTTCAAAGTTTTCACATACTCACTTTCACATTCATTTGAAAAACCTTCACATTGGGTCTCAGGGAGATGATTGGAAACTTGATCTTAATAATTTTCAAACAAAGAAATAATATCCATGTTGAATGGGAAGGGCACACCTTCCAATTCAGGATCCACCAAATCATCCTCATGTTCCTCGACTAGTTCCATCACCTTTGGGAACTCTTCCATCAAGATAGGAAGTTCAACATTTTCTTCTAAAGTTATGAAATAGTTACAACCTCTTAAATCTTGATATATAATGTCTGCCCTTGGATCATCTTCCTTTTGCACAGTATATTTCATTTTTTTTGGAAGGAGATTCTTCACAAGCACCCTTGACCGGTATGGTGGAAAATTACCATTCCAACTTTATCTCTCCACCAACATCCTGACAAAACTTTAGTTCAAAGCAACATCTTATCTATACAATGAGCATGCCTACCACAAGTATCTTAAGATGGATCTTCTTATCGAGAAATTCCACAAGTGCTACTTGAATATATTTGACTTGACCAATGAGAGGTACTTCTTTGGTCTCCATGGAATAAAAATTTCCAATAATAGGGACAAGAGTGAGACCAAGAGCACATGTAACTTTTACAGGAATGACATTAATCGATGATCCATAATTAATGATATAATTATTCAATTTATATCCATTGATCAACAAAGAAAGGTAGAAGGGTTATATTTTTCTAGAAGTGGAGGGTGTGGAGGCAAGAAGGTTTTGAGATATAACATTACTAGGAATAGGAAATGATTTGATACAAAGAGGGTTGCTTTAAAACTCACCCTAGTTTGAAAGTTTGAGTTACTCAATTCTTCTATACTACGAGAAGTTTCAAACACAATCCTTAGTTTAATGTACCTTCAACCTGTTCAAGTCACTAAGTAGATTTATTTACCTCCTTACATTCCTCTATAGGTGTTTCACAATCATTCGAAAGGGTCCAATATCACCCACTTACCTCAAGTTTGTCTTGTTTTGCCAACTAGTCCTATCTCAATCCTTCTAACCTTGTGTTTTTACTTTTTCATACTTAATTTTCACTAGAAACACTTACAAGATTGATCAATGGGATTTTCCACCACTCGTTATCCTCCTTCGCCTATGTTATAGGTCTCGGGTTTCCAAAGTTAGCAAGTTCTTCCCTTGTATTTTCCATGTTTCCTTAAGGTCTCTAAATTGTTCAAAGAAAAGTGTCACAAACCATGAAATGAAATGGTTTGATCTAATTCTTTGAGAATCCTTAAGATGAAACTTGGGCAGAGATTTCCTCAAATTTTCAAGAATTTGTTATGGTTCATTTTTAGTAAACCATGTTTTTACTTCACAAACCCTAACTGAGGATTTCTAATCCTACCCAAGACCGAGAGGAAAAACTTAGTATTTCTTGGCTATATTTCAATCTTCTTCGATCCTTTGAATTTCGAAAAGTTTGTTCCTACATGCAAAAGCTTTGCAAGATCAAGTCCACTCTTGAACACTCCTCACACACTCTCACCTTCTTCAATCATTTATATCTCCAGGGGTTAAGATTCAGACCTTAACAACTATGCCTCTCCAAACTATAACTACAAGCATAAATAGCGTATTCAAGCAACATGAACATGGATAAATGAAACTCTTATCGAGAATCAACTAAACAAAAATTAATCTCATGTTACCTTTAACATATTACATTTCAAAAGGAAAAGTAAAGGTTTCCATTTCAAAATGAATACATGCAAACATAACTCTCTTCACAACACTTTACAATTTGTTCCTTTAATCAGGCTAGACACTAGATGTGCTCTACTACTGATTTATACAATTTATCTAAAATTATATTTATGCTCAAATAGTGAGATCACATAGGAACTAGTGTAGATTCATAAGAAAATACCTCTTATCATTTACAATGTCATTCAAAACACATGCATGAGTTCAAGATTCACCACAAGATTGTCAAGAACCATTATCAATTGTTATACAAGAACTTTTACAAATTACCATATTTGTGTATATATAAGAAACTCCTTCCTCAAAATTCCTTAGAGCTTTTCCTGAATCTCATTTGAATGGAATGAGTAGGAATTAGTTACAACATCATATAAATACCCTTCTCAAGTAGTTTCAATCTGAAATATAACCCCAAGATCACATGCTTTGCTCTAAAGACAACATTGAGATTTTGGATAGAACTACAAAAACATAACATTTAACACCACTAAGCCCCCTAGACCTTTATAGGTCTTATTTCATGCTTGAAAACCCCTAAATGACCTATAAGACACCTTAAAACTCCTAATCCATGCCAAAATAGCCTTTTAAATTCAAATTTATAGTTTGGAGGGAAAGTGCTAAATTTGAATTTGTAAAGGACTTGACACACACAAACCATTATAGATGACTCCCTATGACCTCTTGAACCTACAAAAAAGCTATCAAACCAAAATTGATGTTTACAAGCCCTATTTACATGTTAGGAGGATGCTCCTACATCATATTCCTAGGGGAAAGAGAATGTTTCCCCATGACTTGTGTTTGCAAATTTATTTCTTTCTTCTTCCTTTTCTTACAACTGATGATGATCTTCTTGAGAGGCATCTTGATTGTGTGTCATGCTTCCCATGTCTTTATCAACTCCTCCATACTATTCAAAAACTTATTCATCCTTGTATTGATCATGTATTTGCCCAAGAAAGTGGTCTTAAGACTGTTTTGAGTCTTCTTGTCCTTATACTTGAGATCATCCACTTGTTCCATGTTCATATGAAATGAATTTCCTTCATTTATGACTATTAGATTGCCTTCACCATCCTCCTTTTTCTTTCTTCTCACTCTCAAAATTAGAATATACTAGTTTTGGCTTGAAAAAATCATCTTTTCTTGATGGTTCTTCCTCCATACTAGTTATTACACATGTATATACATAATTAGATAAGAGATTAGATAGAAAACATTGTTTATAAATCATCTCCTTGTCCACCATTGTCACTTCATGTTTGCTTCTTGTATGACCTTGTACTTTCTTTGTCTTTTGGGTTGTGTTTTCCTGTCTTTCAATATTTTTTTTACCATTTTCTAGACATGAATGCCTCTATGCTTCATTATACTCTATTCCTTATTGATCCTACTTTGAAACTTGTGCTCCTAAGAGTTATGTTTTATCTTCTCTCTTTATGCGATCTGTAGATCCTCCTTTATAAATTATCTTCCTTCTTCTTTGCACTTCTTAGCAAATGATTCACACCTTCTTTCAACTCATTCATACCTACACATTCAAAGCTCAAGACAATGTTAGAGTCAAAATTTTGAGGCTTGCATGCCTCTTCTTTCTTCTTTATGATTTTTTCTTGCTCATCCTCATTTATAGCTTCCTCATTCAACTTATGCATTGTGTGTATCTCCATCTCAATCTTCTTATCACCTCTTGCATCTTCATTTATTGATTCTTTATTCACTTGTCCTTATTTTGGTTCCTCAAGCACTTCACTATGCACTTCTTTACTCTTGCTTCCACTTTTCTCTTGTTTCACTATATCATCTTCCTTAGTTTTCCCTTCACTCTTCTTCTTGAGTACTTCTTTGTGAACTATACCATGTTTTCCATTACGGGGATGTAAAAATAATTTTAAGGATTTTTCTAAGACCTTTTCAACCTCTTGTTCACTTTCTCTATACCTCTTCTTTGCCACATGTTATTGTTCTCACTAATCTCACAAGATTATTTCTCCTCAATCCTTCTTGTTCTCCCACAAAACTGAAAAATATGCTTCTTTATCCATACCTGCATTAACATCACCCAAACAAACTATCAAATCTAATACTTAAGGCTTAACAATACTCATAATTGTCTCTTTACATGTTTCTTTTATTTGCATCAAGTCTTTCTTTGTTGATAGCATCATGACCAATCATGCTTGTGGTGTTTGTTTTCCTTTAATGGGTTAAAGGGTATGGTTGACTCCATTTGCTAGAATAGTGTAAGTGTTCTTTTTCCATCATGCATTGCTCACATTTCATCTTGTTATGGTCTTCCTAACAACACATGCCAAAACATCCATAAGTACTAAATCACACAATACCTTATCCTTATACCTTCCAATCTGAAATTCTATCTGACATTGTTCCCTAACCAAGACATGATATCCCTTCCAAGATACTTGATATGGGTTAGGGTGCATTGTAGTTTTCAGTCCTAGATTTTCTACCATCTCAAAAGAAACTAAATTTTATTTACTCCCACTATCAATAATCATGTTATAAAATTTACCTTTAGCTTTACATGTAGTTTTGAACAAACATCTTCTTTTAGTTACTTCATTCATCACTTTACCTGGTTTTAAAATAACTTTTCTAAATAAAATATACTTACCTCTATCTTGAAGACTCTGATCAGCATCTTTGTCCTACTCTCTCATCCCTGCATCCATCTCAGGGCATTCATATGCCTTGTTTCCTGCATGTCTCTGACACTTGTAGCATCTTCCTACAAACTACATTTTGTTACTTGTCTCTCTCCTCTACATAAGACTTGTCTCTATCCTCATTACTCTCGATTTTCCTTTGTATCACCAACCTTCTCATCAAAACAGCCATCATCATATCCATCTTCTCTTCCAAAGATGGCCTTCTCTCTTCTCTTACTTGCACAATCTTGTATTCTTCATGCAATCACTTCTCAAAATAATATATTATTCTTTTCAAGAATCCTTTATAGACTCTAATACCAATAATGATGCAGAGAGGTATGCTTTGGAACTCACACCTAGTTTGCGAACTTCAAGTTCCTCAATTCTTCTTTGCTTTCTGAAGTTTCAAACACAATTTTCGGTTCAATGCACCTTCAATTGTTCAAGGAACCAAGTAGATTTATTTAAATCCTTATAGTCCTCCTAGAGATGTTTCACAATCATCCAAAAAGGGTCCAAGATCACCCCCTTACCTCAAGTCTATCTTGTTTGGCCAACTAGTCCTATCTCAATCTTTATAGCCATGTGTTTTAACTCGGTCTTAATTAATTTGCATTATCAAAACTTACAAGACTGATCGGTGGGATTTTCCACCACCCATTATCCTCCTTCACCTATGTTAGAGGTCTCAAGTCTCCACAGTTAGCAAAAAAATTATTCCCTTGTATTTTCCCTATTTCCTTAAGGTTTCTAAATTGTTCAAGGAAAATTGTCACAAATATCTATCATGAGACAGAATGGTTTGATATGATTCTTAGAGAATCATTAAGACAACACACAGGCATAGATTTCCTCAAATTTTCAAGAATTTTTGATGGTTCATTTTCGAGTAAACCTTATATCCATCACAAACCCTAACTCGAGGGTTTCCGAGTCTGTCTGAAGGCCCGAGAGGGAAAAACTTAGTATTTCTTAGCTATATTTCAATCTTGTTTGATCGAATTTCGGGAGAACACTCATCACATCAATCTCAACACTTCACACAATCTCACCTTCTTAATCCTTGACACCTCCTGGGGTCAAGATTCTAGACTTTAACAACTATTCCTCTCCAAATTGTAACTTCAACCTAAACAAAGTATTCAAGTAATATGAAATGGACCAATGAAACTTTTATCAAGAATCAACTAAACAACAAATTATCTCATGTTACCTTCAACATATTACATTTCGAAGGAAAAGTAAAGGTTTCTATTTTAGAAAGAATACATGCAACACAAAACTTTCTTCACAACACTTTATAATTTGTTCCTTTAATCCAGTTATACCCTAGATATGCTCTGCTACAAATTTATGCAGATCCATTTAAGATTTTATTTATGCTCAAACAATGAGATCACATAGGAACCAGTGTAGAATCATAAGCAAATACCTCTTATCATTCACAATGTCATTCAAAACACATGTGTGAGTTCAAGATTCACCACAAGATTGTACAAGAACTGTTACCAATTGTTATACAATAACTTTTACAAATTATCATAATTGTGTATACACAAGAAACTCCTTCCTCAAAATTCCTTAGAGATTTTCCTTATTCTAATTCAAATATAATGAGTAGGAATTAGTTATAACATAATATAAATACCCTTCTCAAGCAATTTCAACCAAAGATAACCCCAAAATCACATGTTTTGCTCTATAGACAACATTGAGATTTTGGATAACTACAAAAACATAACATTTAACACCACTAAGACCCTTAGACCTTTATAGGTCTTATTTCATGCTTGAAAACCCTAAATGATCTATAAGACACCTTAAAACTCCTAATCCATTCCAAAATAGCCTTTAAAATTCAAATTTACAGTTTTGGAGGGAAAGTGTAAAATTTGAATTTGTAAAGGACTTGACACACACAAACCATTCTAGATGACTCGTTTATGTGACTAAATCCTCGAAGCTTTTAAAGCATTAAAGACTTGTTGGATTGTTAAAGACAAGTTTGATTAAAGACTTGTTAGATTGCTAAAGACAAGTTTGACTTGAGATTATTTGTAAAAAATCTTTGTAATTAAGATAATGATGTAATATGGGAATGAATATCCTGAGCATTTGATTAAAGATGCTTAATTGAGTTATGAAAAGGTATGAAATCCATCATGATGGTTCATAACTGCCATGAAATTTTATAAAAGGCATGTGACTTATTCTGAGAAAGACAGACAAGGAATTGTGCTTGTGATGCTGAGAGAGAGAAATAATTGTAAAAGAGTCTTAAGGACTTTGTGAATTTAGTCTATGGAAGTAATTCCAAGGCTAACCTGAGGGGTTCATTTAAAGAAGACCCCTCTGAAAAATTACTTTTGAATCATCGGTGAATCTCATAAAACGACTTTTGAATCATAGGTGAATTTCCAAAAAAGTGTTTCGTGGTGAAGGTGATTTTACAGAGGATCGGTTCCTTGTTTTTTCACTTTTTTGGCCGAGTAGGTTGGACGGGGTTGGACGGGTAGGTTAGGCGGGAGGTTAGATGAGTGGTTGAACATGCGTGAGTTGGACGCGGGGTTGGATGAATGTTGTTCGGGTGAAGGGGTTGGATGGGAAGGGGTTGGAATGAGATAGTTGAATGGGGGAGGTTGGTCGGGAAGCGGTTGGACGGGTGGAGGTTGGATGGGAAGGAGTTGGACGGGAAGGAGTTAGATGGCAAGATGTTGGACATGTGGAGGTTGGACGGTGGGGTTAGACAAGAAGGGATTGGAAGGGTGTGTTGGACGAATGATGGTTGGGTGATTTTATTAGACACATAACGGTTGGATGGGAAGGGGTTGACGGGAATGCGTTGGGTGGACTATGATTAAACGGGTGGATTGGATAAATATAGGTTAGGCGAGGAGTTATTCGAGAAGGGATATATGGGCAATGGTTGGTCGAGTGGGTTGGATGGAGTTCATTCGGTATTGTTACCAATGTATTTAATGTTCATTAATGATACCCCTGGACTCTATAAATAATGTTTCAAGGTTCATTTTTACACTTTTATCCATAAATTTTTAGTGCTCTGAGCTATCTAATTTTACACCCAAATTTCACTCGTCCCTAATTTCAGTAATGGCCAGTACCACATCTATTCCTTCACCCAAATTTCAATACAAAAACCTCATGTGCCCACAGATTTTAGCTTTGCTAAAGCTAAAAGATGCTCCAAAGGATTGGATGGAAAAATTAGAATTTTTCGGGCTTGTGAACATGCCCCAATTCAACACAAATTCATCCATCCTTGATTACCTACTCGCCTCTTACAACGACAAAGATGGAAAATTTTCCATTCTTGTCGTGCATCTGGCTATCGTCAAATATCTTTTTCTATCGAACTCAAGGACGTGCATCGGCTAATAGGTTTACCTTTCAAAAATAAGCCACCAGTTACTACAAAGGCAGTCCTTACAGACGAAGACAAAAATTTTTTGGAGTCTCATTACAATGTACAGGTTGATGGTAAGTTTATTATTTTCAAATGCTTTTTTTAACATTACTCGACCACACAAGATCTAATGTTTCCTTTCTGTAATTGTAGCTCCTCTTAATCGATCATCAAGAGGCCTTCTTCTACAAGGTATTACAAACAATTTCTTTCTTGCAATTGCTTCACTTTTTCAGGTAGGATTGTATTACAGGGTAGATCTACAAACATTCCCTATTGGGTAGTTCAGTATTTATTACGGACACTAGCAGGTCAACAATTCGATTGGTGCAGTTATTTGTCCAACCAAATTAAATCAGATATCTCCCATGCCCACAAAGGCAATCAAACTGATAAATCAAGGATTATATTTTCTTCTTGCAATTTTATTCTAGCTTTCTATAATGAAGCATACTACAAATTGACATAGCATACGATTCCTACTAGAATCAATGATAAGATGATTGGTCTTAGTCTCGAAGAACAACAGGTAAAATTTACATTTACTATTTACTTATTATAAAGATTTCAATTTAAATATTTAAAATAAAATACTAAGACCGATCTTGAGCATGCTTCGTTAAAATATTTAGGTCCCTCAACATGGGTAAAATACCGCAAAGTGTTAGTAAAGTTTCTATGTCAGTTAGATGGCACAATAGAGCTTTAGCTTTATCTAAATCCCTATGGTATTTAAACATAAATCCTATAAGTGAAGGATATCCATCATATATTCTACAGCAAGTTCCTACATAGATATCCATCTCGTATCTACATCTTTGAGAATTTTTTTCCCTCCGTCATTCCAATAGCAAATTTTTGAAATTCTAAAAATCTCTTAGGACTTGAGAATAATAGGCATGGAGATCACGTATCAATTCCTCCACTTTAGCTACATTTTCAAATGTGCTCACAATTTTGTATGTGAGATTCATTCTGTGAGCCATGTAGTGGAAAGCAACCATATACGGAGCAATAATTGTCTAAAGTCTAACACACAAGACCATTTCGGATCCTGCATTACAACTGCACCATTGGTTCCGACACAAATTAATTTTTTTGCAATGGCATAGTCATCCATTCCGGTGATATCCTTCAGATTTGATACCACCAATTTATAAATATTCTCAGAATTGTAATTCTCTGTCATTTTATGAATTGCCAAGAGGTGTGGAGTCCTTGTTTCATTAGTAAATGTGTAAACATGAATACATATCCAGGATGTATTATTGACTGTGTAACCTCATCTAAAGAAATGGAAATATACTTTGCCTTTTGAACACACATTTTCATATCCTCCTTCTCTACCAGAGCTAGACATTTTACAATCTCCCAGTTGGTATCTGACTAATGAGATTGTGGAACATTCTTTAAACCAATAACTTGATACAACATTCTATTTTCTCCAAAATCTGACATTGGTCTTCCCCTTTTCATTATATGAAATATGGTTACAAATTGAATACCCTTTGCTTGCATTTCTACCTCCATAGCTTTGTTCAATTTTCCTACTATGGTCCCACCTTTTTCATTTACATATTTGATACGTTTTTGTTCCTTTTCATATTCTTCTGTGTATTTGACATGTAGACAATCTTTTGCATCTTTCCATTTATGAGTTCTGACTATGCTACCATCCTTTTGCTTTTGGGAAATGTATATTTTCCCACAATGTTTTTCAATTGTGTCTAGTTTGAGCTGCATCGTGTGATCCTTCCCCTATTTCCAACCACATATTTTGCATCGACATTGTGTTGGAACATCATTACAATTTTCAGTGTGCACAGGTTCAATAAAAGGATATTTTGTAGCCCATTCGAACTAGAATTTCCTTCCAATTGTCCAGTTTGTCATCTTTATTCTAACATATTTTATTTTTTTCCCATGGGATTCAACTTCTGCATCTGGGCTATCAGCAGAAATATTTTGAATCTCATGTCTCCTCTTTCGAAAATAGACCTTGGAGTAGAAGCTTCCTCTGTTGGTGTTTCCTGGGAGTTTGATGAATTTTCCTATACTTCTATTTCATCAAGGGATGGTATGTTTGCCTCAACATATATCGGATCATCAATATCTATAAATTGATTATTCTGTGAAGGAATTTCTGAAAATTCTGCAAATAATTTTATAAAATTGTTACTTATATTGTATTAATCTTATCTATAGTTCAATTTTTACAGAGTACAAATGTCAAAGAGTTCCGAGAACAATATTATAAACATAATTATTAAATTCTATTAGATAAAATAACTAGTAAATAACACTTGCCACATACCGATATTTTTAGCCGAAGCAAAAACCGACTTCATCTTTTGTGATTTTCCAAAATAGCCAAGCAAAGTATTGGCACCCTTTTTTGAATTGACTGAATTTGTAATCTTTTTACCCTGATTTCTAGTATCCATGACTGCTTACTACTTAGGGCCTTATGAGTGGCTTTTATGTTCCAAGGCTCTAAGAATGGATGGTTAAGGGTTGGATGGCTAAGGGTTGGATGGCTACTTGAGTCGACGCAGCTAGGAATTGGACGGATAGGGGTTGGATGGTTAAGATTTGGATAGGCTGGCCCCTAGGGCTAGACGGATAGGGGTTGACAAATAGGGGTTGGACGGCTAGGGTTGGATGGTAAGGGGTTGGATAGCTAGGGTTGGATGGCTCGGTTGGACGGAATACAATTGGACATTTCAGATTGTAGAGTATTTTAGATCAAGGCTAGACAACTTAGACTCTCAGTTGGATGCCTTACGGTTGGATGGCTTAGATTTCAAACTTCAATGTTGGTGGATGATATGCTTACTTCGGCGAATATGGAAATATGCACACTATATGATTCAAAATGGTGGTGAATTACATTCATAACCTCTTATATATGTGTAAAATCTAGGCAAAAGGAATAGTATAAGGGACATGTCGGCTGAATTTTTGGTGAATAAGTTGGCTCTGAACAACAAAATATTCACCATTACAAATTTCCATAATCCTTGATTTTCGCGAGTTTACGAAAATTTGCCACTAAAATTTTCCCTAAACCCGTTTACAAGCGGGTAGTGGGCAAGAGAGAGAGGCACCAGTGGTATCCTAACTAGGGGTACAACATACTGACCTCGGATGGTTTCGACCGAGGGCAAGGTGAAATTACACTAGGTGTATAACATTTCCTCTCATAGTGTGGTCATAGTTTGGTGTTTATTAACTTGGGGGTGTATTGGAATTTTGTATTAGAATTCTTGATCATTGTCTCAGATAAATTCTCTCTTTGTATTGGAATTTTGTATTATAACTCTTGATCAACTGTCTCAAATCAATTCTCTCCATACATTGGAATTTTGTATTAGATAAGTTCTCTCTCTATGAACTATGTAAATCTCTACAAAATATAAGCCAATGGAAAGAAGTTAATTCTTCTGTTTATTTTGATAAAAGAGCAAATGAATGTATTCTATTTAATTTGCTATGTATATCTTGAAAATATGTGCTTGTGTTAACAGAAACAATAAATTACAGGAATAAAGTAATGAAAATACGAAATTGTAGATATGTATGTTTGTTTTTAAAGAAGATTTGTTTAAATTAATATAGAATAAGAATTTTTTCAAGTTTGTCGAGTTAAAAATTACATTTCATTTGGTCGATCCGGATTATTAATGCTGGGAAAAGTTACCTTTCGGACTCCTGTGATCTCCTAAACCTACAAACAAGCTATCAAACCAAAATTGGCATTTACAAGCTTTATTTACATGATAGGGAGGATGATCTTGCATCGTGATTCTTTTACGGTGAGGTTTTGGAACATGACTTTGAATTACTTCCTTTGATAAACTGGAAAATTTTATCAAATTATTTGGGATGAGTCCTCAAATACTCAAATTTAGAAATTTGGACCTTGGACTTCTTTACATGTTCAACTATGTCAAAATGAGACTCGATGAGGAGGATGAAGGAGTGGATGTAGTAGCAAGAGGTTGACTACTTCTTGAAAGGCATTAGTGTTATTTTTATTCATATCATTACATTTGAATGTAGAAATGGGGGTAGAACTTAGAAAAGGAGAGGTAAAATTACCCACATTGGAAGATGTAGAGGTAATTACGGATACTTCAAGATTCTTCTTTGTTGATTGCATGGGAGAGGGAAACGGTGATCCTCCTTTTGTTATTGTTTTTGTAGAGTCTCCACTTGAGGATATTTTAATTTGCAAGAATTATCCCTCTCTTGATCCTTCAAATGGGTGAACACCGCATAAGAATGACTATTCATATCAGCAATGGTTTCATCATCGAAGAAGGGGTATATTCACAAAATCCAATGTTTCCAACAAATTCAATCTCATCAATAGCCAAAATTCCCTCATCATTTTCATATTCAATTTGAGCTTCATCATACTCTTCTTTGGGCCTTGCTTCACATGTGGCATTAATAGGAGGTGCTTCAAGAGCTAATATTATTTCTCCTCCACCTATTTTGTTTCTATTTTGATTTTGATTTTGATTTGGATAACCTCCCCTCAGAAAGGTGGCTTGTGTAAGTTGCTTCTTTAATGAAATCACATCATTAGCTAATTTTTGAACAAGAGAATTAGTGGCACCTTCTTTGGAGGTTTGACCCTTTTTCTTACCATTTGGATTCTTCACTTTCCCAGACAAAATTAGATCATCTTCTACTTCGATGGCATATTCTTGGGCATTTTTAAGAGTTCGAGGTTGAGATCTCTATAGGATAAATCTGACCTCGAGAAATTGTGCATTTATGAAGAATATCATTTTTATCATCAAATGGTGAAGATTCCATATGTATTCTTTTCAAAATTTTTTTGAATCGGTCATAAAGTCTCTCATGATCTCATTTGATTCTTTCTTCATTTGGACCAATTAAACAAGAAGATATTAAGAGTCTTTAACTAATTTAAATCTTACTTCAAACCTAGTTCGATATCTTCCCAACTTGTTATGGAATGAGAGGGCAAGAGGTAAAACCATTCAACTACTTTTTCTTAAAGTGAATTAATGAACAACCTTATTGAAATATCTTTAAGTTCAACTCCAATTACTCTATATGAGGTAATGAAATTTGTAATATATTATTCAAGAAGTTGAGTTCCATCACCTTTGAATTTGGGAAAATTCTTGTGGGATCCCTTTAACAATTCATGGAGAGGTGGTGTAAGAGAAAGCATGCCGGTATTCCTTCCCCATGGAACAATTGATTGAGGTTCTTCCATTTCTTCTTCAACTCCTTTTGCTTCTTCTACTTCTTATTTTGGTGGAAGAATAAACATTGGTGCAACTAGAGATTCAAGAGGAGTCTTAATTAGATTTCATGTTGTGTCACTCGATGTACCAGATGGAGATGATGCTTGAGATAAGTAATATGGATTGTCTTGGATTTGACCTTGTTGAATTTAAAGAGCTTCAAACTTTGGATCAACAACACCTCTCAATATATCTAATCTAATGCATCTCTTTTCAGCTAGCTTGTGAGAAAACCTACAACAAGAATGTGAAAGGACACACTGAAAACATTAGTGGCTTTCAAGCATCAAGTTTCATGTTTTTGAGATTATTCATTTCTTTTTTTCACTTTTAATGGATTTTTAGTATATCTAATTTCATTATAGGGTGCGGGAAAACAAAATCGACCCCACGGTTGGCGCCAAAAATTGTTGCCAAAATAATTTGTTGCAGTAGGGAAAATTAGGGGCTTTCACTAACACTCGGGACTAGGTCCCTCTACTTAGGAATGAAGCAACTATGTTTATTGAAAACAAGGAAATATGTACACTACTCTAACCATTGGGGGCAACCGTTTGACCAGGGGATCATAGAGCAATACTCCACTAAACCCGTGTTTTGTTTGTGCTTAGAGATTTGTATGTATTAAATTTTGCTAAAGGATTGGGAGTGACCAATCCTTAATTAGTGCTAAAGAGAAACCAAAGTGTTAGGTGCATCAACCCAACGAGAAAAATGTGTAAGAGAACGAAGAAGAAAGAGGTACAAATGCACCCCTGCAAAAGGAAGAAGATCATATATAAAAATTATTCAATAACTATGATATCTTACCATTGAAATTTAGTGGGAGAGGAAAGCATGCCCATAAAGATCTAAGTTGCTTCACTACCTTCTATAACCCCATGCATCACATTGATGCGAGACATATCTATACCTCATTTTGTAAATCAGGATATACAGTACAAAAGTGAATGGGTGACCCCAAAATCTCCCCATATACCAAACAACTGAGTATGTACTAAAACAAACAATAGAATATGTTGAAAATGTGATAAGAGCACTAAATATTGAAGGATACCCATGCCCTAAAGATTCTTGAAAGCTGAAACGAGACTAAGTGTTGGTGTGAAGAAGGAATGAAGGATTTCATGCCCCTTCTATTGATTTGGACTATGAAAACTTGCGAAAGATGGTGTATATAAGTGGAAATATGAAAATTCTAAAATATTTTGCTTAAATTGTCCCCAGATAAGAAATGTATGGGGGTCAAGACCGTACTTAGTATAATTTTCACCAAATTGTATAGTTTTGACCATGTGTTGATTTTGCCAAAAATTTATGTGTAATTACATTTGTAAGTTCTTGTACCACTGTTAGTACTGTATATGCCCCCAAAATTTTGTTTGTCTACTAAAAATGTAAAATAAACCCAAATAGATGTCCCCTCCTTTGAGGCATGTGTAAAAACCATGTTTGAGTATATGGCTCAAAAGAAATATGTGTATATTGTTGAGGGAGGTATATGATAAGTTGTGTAGAGTGATGAAGAGGTGGCCTCCTTGGAGAACCCAAAGGAGTTTACACGTAGTGGAAACTATGGCACACAACAAAAACAATGTTAGTAGCAAGAAACAATAGTGGTAAATAATGTAACTAGTAGAAACAATGCATGTAGAAAAATGCAAACCACGTCCATGTAGTCAATTTGCAAACATTGTCATGTAAAACCATACAAAAGGATTTTTGGGTTGGAAACATGGGATGCCCATGATGTCACAAGACAATCAAGGCCTGTAGGCTGCAAACAAGAGTAATCAATTGAAAACAAGATAGGAATGATGATGCAAACATGAGATCCGCATGGTGTCACAAGACAATCAAGGTGTAGATACTAAAATATGCACTTAATATTATTACATTCCACTTTCAACATGTTATTGTATATATGATTTCCAAGTAAGAAGATTAAAAATTAGTGACATAAGTCCTTGTTTCTTATTACTTTTGATTTATTCGATTATGAATTCTTCTCGTCGTTTTGTAGACTTCTTCCTCTATTGTTGGTAGTGTCACAAGGATCCCTATCATTATGTCTTGATTGTTTTGTTTATGAGCTTTTCAGACTAGTGTACATAATGGGTCATTGCTTTATACACTATGAGCCATTCCATATGCTTTGGTCCCACCTTGATTTCTTTTAGGTATTTTTTTGTGATTCTTCATCACTCTTCTCTTATTTGAATTTTATATTTGGGGTCAACCTTTTGTGTCACTAGTGTTGAAATTTGAGCAAAGAAACTCATATATACTTATTTTACTAAGATAATTAAGGAGGCTACTATCACTATCTACTATCACCCTTTGAGAAAAAGAAAAAGCTAAGAACTACATTTGGATTGCATTATCAAAACATAGGAAGGGAATTATTCTCAATTCCATACCACACATTACATTGGTGATAAAGTAGTGTAGCCCATTATTTGTACGACACGTATTTTTGACAAACCTAGCTTTAATGGGACACAATTACAACCACACACACACCAAAACTACATAGAGTATAAAATAGAGTGTATCACTCAGTGCAATCACAATAGGGTAGCTATCGAGGTCGAGTTTGAATCAAGAATATGTATTCTTTATTTTAGGCTAATGTGTGCTTGATTACTATGCGTGTAGGGTAGTTAGGGTTAGTTTTACAAGAACAAGTGCGAAGATTAGGGTTTTCATAAATTTAGAGAGGCAAAAAAGTGTAAAGAAGGGAGCAGAGAATCGATTACACAAGAACCCATTCAAAATAACCTAAAGGGACCAAAGTGTATGAAAATGACCATAACAGGTACGCTTTAAGCCATACCATACTCCTTGGTTCAAATAACTACTCAAAACATGGTTTCAATAAAGAAGGCTCTATCGATTATTTCTAGGCATTTCCAGGTCATCAAACCAAATTTAAATCAACACAAAAATCATGATATTAGCCAAGTATTCTTCTCCCTCTCATTGTTAATATTTGGTTTCATTGTTTATCATTGTTTAACTTGTTTATATCATTATTCCTCATATCGATTAGCAAGGTTTCAATAGCAAGGCTCTATCGGATTATTTCTAGGCATTTCCGGTCATCAAACCAACCTAAATCAACACAAAAATCATGATATTAGCCAAGTATTCTTCTCCCTCTCATTGTTAATATTTGGTTGCATTGTTTATCATTGTTTAACTTGTTTATATCATTATTCCTGATATTGCTACAATTAGCCTTGAAACTAATTGATTAGGATAATCTACCATCAATTATTACCCCTAAGAGAATTAATCAATTTAGGTTAAATCATTTGGTCAACCCTACATTGGCCAAACCCTAGTTTCCCTTGTATCCCCAAGTATCTAAAACACATATCTATTTGTCTTCATGGCTTGCTTGTACATACACGTCTTCCACGACTTATAATAATCTTTTGTGTAACCGTAGTTCCCACTCCCCTCCCATTACTTCTTTTATAGATAGTTATAATTCATCCATGCATTATGAAAGTTATAACATATTTCTTGATGATAATGATCCCCAAGTGTATGCACATTTTTGTAAACACCATGACCCTAACTTTTGGTTTAGTCCTACTTTTAACAATGTATTTACTTATCACATTTCTTCTCAAGATGTTTTTATTCTTAGTGCTCTTATTGTTGTTGGTAATATAGTTGCATCTGATTTTCCACCTATTGAATATGATTGCTCTCTTTCTACTAGTAGTGACATTGAATCTCTTTCTGATAATGATACATGTCGTAATGCATGTTTAGAGGACTATTTGCATTTTCTAGATGATGAATGTTCTATTGATTATGTTGTCTAAATCAATTGTGTTTCTTCTCTAGATACTTGTGATCTAAATGTGGTTGTAAATGATACATGTGTTTCTTCTCTCCCTCCTCAAAATGATATTGTATATATTCATGCACAAAATGATGTTAGTGTTCCTTTTTAATCTTCACAACAAGATGTATTACATGCTTGTGAACATAATAATGTTATAAATGATGTTTGTATTTATATATTCTTGCTTCTCAAAAATATATTTTACATGATGATGAAATTAATGATGCTTCTATTGCTTATTCTTCTAGTGTTTTGAGATTTGTTGATAAGGGTGTCGAGGCTTCCATTTCTTCTCGTTCTTCTCCTAGTCCTCTTAGCACCTATACAACTTCTCCACTAGATGACCCGAAATTTCAATTCTAACCCAATAGTGCCCTATGTCTACACACAATGGAAAGGTGCAACCACTCAATGAGCCTCTTAATGTCTATTTTATTCCTCCATAGGAATTCCTTTCTCTCATGCATGTTGTAGGTGACTTACAAAATCAAGTTCATAAGCTTAACCTTGAAAGTAAAGCCTATTATACTAGTCTTGATCATAATTCCATTTATGGAAATCCTATTCCTAAGAATATCTTAAATTTAGATTTTATTAAAGGATTTACCATGCCTAATTTTACACTCTTTGATGGGACGCTAAACCTTACATGCATCTCAAGGCTTATAGGATACATATGGCTTCATATTACAATGATAGATTCTCCAAAAAGTATTCCCTAGTAGTCTCACTGGCATTGCATTATATTGGTTACATCATTTTCTTTGTGGATATGTGAATACTTTTCTTGAAATGGAAGAAGCATTTCTTAGGCAATTTATCTTTAATAATGGATCTAAGGTTACATATGAGTGTTTTGCAATCATTACATCAAGGAAATATTGAATTTGTTACTGATTATATCTTACGTTTCAAATATTTCATGTACCATTTAATACATCAGCCTATTGATTTAGAAATGTAATATATCTTTTGTCATGGATTGATTTTTCCTCTTGAGAAAAATTTATTATACGACACGTGTGAATCTTTTACTGCACTTTGTATTCGCATCATTAACTTAGAATGTGAACTCTTAATCTACATTATGTTGCACACCCACATAATACCTATACCACTCCTTCACTCACTTTACACACCCAAGATCCATCCTCGACACTATTATGGAATCTTTACATTCTTCCTTACCCCACACACATGAGGTCAAGGTCCTTCATCGTGGTGATACATATCACCTTAATACTCCTCCACGTAGACATATGTCATGGTTCACTCCTCATAAAAGGGAACCCTTATGCTTTTCATTTTGTTAGGCCTTATGATATCTTGCACATGATAATTAAGAAGTGATTGATTTAGTTACCTTCTAATGAGCACCACCCTCTTCATTGGTTGTAACAAAATTGTAATCAACCTTTTTAATTTTTATAGGACCCGATGAACATTGGGATAGTGATTATTATGCACTCATTACAAGTTCAAGTTACTTGAAGACAAGGGTGTCAATTCCTTTTGTGCACAACATCCTAATTGATCACATTCTCTAATGTTGTGACGTCACTCGTTAGAATCTATAACCTTGCACAATCATCATCCTACTACTAAGTTGGTTCTACGGATTCCTCCTCCACGTTCGACCCCATAACAAGATTTGAATGCACAACCTATTAGTAAGGCTAAGCTCAAGTGGATCATGAAAGAATAACGCTTTGTATTACAAGTGTAGTCATAAAATCACGCACTTTAGACATTATTTAATCCTGATCTCGTACTACTATTCATATAGATTTTTAGTGAAGAAAGTAGTAATTAACCCATGTCTTTTGGCCATTTTACTTTTCTTTCTGTCGTCACTGCCGACCTTTAGCACATACTTGCCCAATCTGTTTTGTCATTTGGCATCATTTTACCTTTGACTGGGGCATCCACCAAATCTAGGGGGTGCCCAGTGTGCCCCGTCCCATTTGGGGCACCCTGATCCTTTCTACACTTTCCTACCACTTTTTGGGCACTTTCTAGCCATTTGAGCTTCCTATCTTTTTAGTGGTTGGCCTTTTCGGGGTTAATTACGAAATTAGAACAAGAGAACCATATAAATATAAATTTATGAGACCATAATGAGGGACCAAGCACTAAGCACTACTATCATCACCTAAGGTTGCATCCATAAAAGGATCCATTTACATCCATCTAGCTCCATCACAAGGCACAAGGTTGGTTCATCTGCATCACACTACATAGAGGGAAGTTTATTTTATTCCATCCACCATTCTATTACATTTCTACACATAATTATCACTCATACTTTCACAAAGTGCAACTAACACAAGAGCACCTAGGATATGATTGCACATACAAACACATAGAACTAAATTAGATCTGAGATGTAGTGCAATGCTCAGTTAGTAAGTCCACCATTGTGGCAGCTAAGGTTAGTCCAACCCCTTCATATGCATCTTTCTTTTTTAGGGGTTTGATGCTTATCTTGGGGTTTTACAAGTCTCTTCTTCATCATTGATTACCAGTGACATACAACTGAGTACAAATGAAGCTAGTGTGATAGGAAGCGAAGGTAGGAAACCATCAAGTGATACCTCGAAGGAAGGTTACAGAGGTTTTTCATAAACTAAGGCACTCGTATCTCAGACTAGGGTGCCCACAGGCACCCTTGTACCTATCTAGGCATCCTATTCAACTCAAATTGCCCCGATCTACACTTTTTGGACTTTGAAATAGTTGTTTCTTCCTCCTATTTCTTTAGCCATCTCTGTGACACAATCCAGAAGCTCATCGAATCAGCTAAGCTCTTTCTTAACCCCTCTTGCACATTAGGGTTTACATTTCTACTTTCTTAGTTGCTTGGGTCATTTTCTTTACACATTTATCTATTATTTAGTGTTGTCCTTAATGTTATATTAACTATGTAATTAGATAAAATTCCACATTTTAGTTAATCATTTTGGTGAACCCCACGTTCACACTACCTTCCACTTAGGGCCCTCTTTCACTTCTTTACTATGGCTCATTCTTCTGACGATTTTACTGAGGCTCATCTTAAAGCCATCAATGACCATATCGTTGAGAATCCTCAAGATCTAGACTTTCTTTTACATGTTGCTCGTGAGGAAGCTACCAATTTAGCGAGCTTAATGCTTCCATGCCATCTCTACTTCCATGGTTTCCCAACCACTTGTTTCCACTCTTCCACCCATTTCTACCATTCCCATTTCTATCACTACTCCTACAAATCATTTCACACCACCTCTTGTCTCTCATACATGACAGGTTTCCTCCATTGGTACTCAATATTTAACATCTCTCTATCAAGACCTCCAAGCATAGATTCGTCAGTTACAACAGTTACTTCTCGTGCATCTCCATCTTTAGATTCCACATTATTATTACATACATCATTCACATCATTGTCTCCACTTATCCACTTCCTCCTAGTTTTGTCACCCCTAAGCTTCCCATTTTCAATGGGCATGGTGATCCATAAGAACATCTTAGAGCATTCCATGTAGCTTGTCTTGACTTTGCGGAAGATCATATTCTTTTGGCTAAAATATTTCCCCATAGTCTTCATGATTATGTGATGTGTTGGTTTTACGACCTACATGTTCATTCGGTAACTTCATTTATGCATCTGGCCGATGCTTTTCTTACTCATTTTTCTATCAATATCGGCTCCAAGATCTCTTATGCTCAATTAGCACAACTTAAACAAGGCTCTAATGAACACCTTGCCAATTATGTGTTGAGATATAAAAATAATCTAGCTAAAATGTCAAATATACTAGCGAGAATCTAAGCTTTAGGACTTGTTCATTCAAAGTTCTTCTACCACCACTTCAGGAAAGTTTTCTCTTTGAGACCTCTCCTTCATTCGACCAACTTTTTCATACTCTTAAGCTTCGTGAAACCAAACTTATATCCATAGGAAAGCTCAAATATCAAGAACAAGCCTCGTCTTCTTCACCTGTTTTCCAAATAAGACACCATTCAAGCCATCTGCAACTAAACCAACTGACACCAAAATTATTATCAATGCAGTCACTACTCCTAAAGAGGTTCAGTCACCACCACCTAGGCATACATTTACTAGCTTTCCTATGGCCCCACATCTCATATTACAACAAATTCTTGAGAGCAATCTTATCATGCTTCCTCCACCACTCAAAGTAGACCCATCATGACCAAAAGGTAGGAATTACAATGAGAACTTTTGATGTGACTATCACATATGTGTGGGACACTCGATGAATCGATGTTTCAAGCTCCGCACAATTATCCAAGATCTTATTGATAACAACAAACTTGAGTTTTCGGCACCTACCAATTCTCCACCTAACACTAACAAGGGAAAACTCAAACTCTTTAATAATCAATCTCAACAACATGATAAGAAAGCAGCTGAACCTTCAACTAATCATGCATACACATAGTGTCTCCTCCTACTTCAGGGGCCCTTGAATTTTTAGTTATGCATATCGATGCTTCACCATATTCTTTTTTTCTAACCATGACTATCATGTAAATTTTACATCTGATCACCTACATATCAATGCATCTATTGGCTTGATCCCCATCAATAATACTAAGTTTGACCCATCTTGGCCTATTAGTGCATGTTCTATTCCATTTCTTGATGCCATTGGCTACCCTCGTTCACAAATTGAATACACTCTCAAAAACCCAATGGTGTTTTCAAATTACATTACATTACGGTTGGTACCCTCACTATGTTTCTCCCTTTCCATGTTGGGAAAGCAGTTAATGGTTGTGACATGCTACTCGGACTAAATTGGATTCATAGGTCTCAATCCATTATCTCTATGAATCATTTGACAACTCAAATTCATTCATAATAATCAAGTTATCTCTATTAATGGTGTACCCCCATCTATTCCATGCTCGTCATCATCTCAAGCATCATTCACACATCTTCCACTTCATCTAGCACAATTGCAATCTATGTTACTAAAAGCACAATCTAATCCTAGTTCACCTACTTGTACACCTTCTTGTGTAACCTCACCACTCTGTTAGTCCTACACATTGACATAGGCCCATTCTTAGGATAGTTACTACATCTTGACGTAGGTCACCACCTCATTTCATTCCACATGGGTGTCCATCACCTCCACATTCAAATTCATGTAGATCTCCATCACCTACACATTTTATGATGCCTACGCACTCATCATATATCCATCCATCACATGCATATAGACTTCATTCACCTACACAATGTTTATCTACTATACCACCATTACTAGAACATGGTCATATGTTTTCATCACCACATTCATCAAATGAAGGACCTTCGTCCTTCACTATCATTGGATAGATCATTCACTCATGCACACTTGGGGGCATAACATTCACACAACCCAACCTAAGAATATTATGCGTCACAACATAACATATTTCTATCATACACATATTGCATCCTCATCACATTGCACACTCATCACACTTATACTAGCACCGTCATTACCCGATGACACACTCTTGTGCTTTGTTCACACTTGACTATGTTGAGGGCTTACTACACATGAACCCCACACACTGCACACTAGGTTGCTTCACACATTTTGCATCATATGTCTTACACTTTACATCATACACTCTACATTTAGTCTATATCATTTTGACATTTGCATCTACACATCATACATCATACTAGTCATCATTATACATGTATCACACTCTTAGGGTCTACATTATATGTTTCTCATCTTACATACCACACACCTTACACTTTTAGTCTATATACACATCTTGCATTGCACATTTATACATCATATATTGTCTACACACTATACTAGTATTTATCATACATGTGTCACACTTTTATTGTCTACAAGTCTAGCATTACTACTCATCCTACATACTACTTTGAGTGTAATCTCACATTATTAGTCCATCTACAAATCTTGCATTACACATTATACATTACATTTTACATATCTCACACATCATATGGTTATCTCTAATCATTGTACATACTACATCATATTCTACATGTTGCACTCACTACCCTATGATGCACTCTAGTTCCTCGAACCATACTTGATCGCTAAGGGTTTACAAATTAAATGGAACCCATAATACACACACACTCATCATTCAACCTTCCATCATGCGATATTCCTAGGTTACTGACATATGCTTTAGGTGAAATGGTCACCTCTTCCTTCATCTTGTAGTGGTATATGCTTTAGGATAAATCATCACTCATATGCTCATCCTATCGTGAGATATGATTTGGATATAGGGTCACACACATACATCATCTTTAGGTCACATATCATCACTACATATACACACTCATCACAACGCATTAGACACAACATGCACTTCGACCATTTCCATGATGATGTACTCTCATTTGTGGTCCATTTTTGACTCTTTGAGGGGGAAAACTAAATGAACCTCATTGCATATAACTCCATTCACTCTAGGGGCACATGGATCTTATTATCCATCTTATATTCCACTCCATCCATCCACATCATATTACATACCTTGGTTGCTTTTATTCTTGCTTACTTTTACTTGTATATGGTTGCTTATTACAAATGCTAGTTAGATCTCTTATATGTCATTATCTTCACTATACACACATGCATGTTCACGTCCTTTTCTAGTTGTGATTGTAGATATGGGTATCTCACATGCAACATGGATGCTCACCTTCTAACACTCCTACAATGGTCGTTGGGGGCATCCACATTTGTACACTACAAGTGTTATTGTTTCATTTTGTAATTAACACTTTACATTTCTTGGTTATACACATTTTTGACATACTGGTTATCTTTCTAACATGCTAATGAGTGCTTCATGTGTAGCATTTGTTTTGCAGGATTGCTTACTTCCATGGCTATGTATTGTTTGTTTTTGTTTGCTATTATATGCGAGACTTGCCCTATGTTTGGTGTGTATACTTGTTTGTTGCATGTGGCCATTATGGCATTAAGTGTCTTGCAAAATCGTGAATGGTGTCCCATGTTTACAACCAATTTGGCGGCCTATATTACTTTCTTTTGTGTTTACTTGCTTTCTAGCTTCTACATTGTTTGTGTAGTGTACACTTGTATTTTACATGCATGTTTGTTTGTACTAACACTTATTTCTAGCCACTTGTTTGTGTGTGCCTTGGTTTCTACCAAGTGCATTCCCTTCCCCCTATAGGGAATAGTTTATGCGGTTGGTCCTCTTTTGGGGCTGCATTCTCCTATCAACGATGTTGCATGCACCCCCAAAGAGGGGGGCATCATTTAGGGTTTTACACATTACATAAAGCTCTCTATCGGTACAATTTAGTTTAGTTTTACGTCCTTGACATTGTGGGTTATACAGTGAGTGGGTTCAGACTAGTCTATGAACCATGTACACAACGTATTTTATAGGGAAGATTGCCCTTAGCATCCTGGGGAGTAGTTGTACGGTTGAGAGATACAATGGATTTCCTCCCTACGCTACTTTAGCAAGGTGGTGTCGGATCGTCCAAAAACTAGGCAGTATAAAAATCTCTTCATAAAACTTTAAGGAAGCAGATACGAGTTAGAGAATAATTCATTTTTCTTCCTACACTACTTTGGCTGGGTGGCGTGAGATCACCCAAAAAACTTATAGTACATGATATCCTTTCTACACACTCTCTCTCTCATCACGGATCAAGTGCACATGTTTTTACACTTTTCATACTTCCACTTACATTATTTTTACTATACACATGCGTCTTTACATGCATTTTGACATATATACATGCGTATTTGACTACTTTATCATCTTCTCCTTGTAGGTCCATCCGTATGAGAAGCAAGCAATCAACAACAACAACAACATTCTGCAAGAGCACACATGATATTAACCATGCGGTACACCACACACATCGGCAACTACACACGTATTTCCACCTTAGGTTCACTCTCACCACTTTTTGCACTTTCACATCTTTAGTTTCCATGCTCCACTATTTTCTCACCCCATGCTTTGTCTAGTCCATCGGCACGCTTTCTATGTTTTTCTACATGGACATCAGGTACGCATCTCTATCTATTTTATGTTACCGAGTGTTCCGCTCAACAACATAAAATGGGGGAAAATGTAGTCACAAAATCATGCACTTTAGATATCATTTATTCTCGGTTTCATACTAATATTCATATGGTTTTTGAGTGAAGAAAGTACTAATTAACCCATGTCTTTTGGATATTTTACTTTGCTTTTTATCATCACTTTGTCGACCTTGACACATATTCACCAAGTATGTTTTGTTGTTTGGCATCATTTTACATTTAATCTGTGGCATCCAGCCCAATATTAGGGAGCCCAGTGCCCTAGTCCCATTCGGGGCACCCTTATCCTTTCTACACTTTTCTGCCACTTTTTGGGCACTTTCTAGCCGTTTGAGCTTCCTATCTTTTTAGTGGTCAGCCCATTTCGGGGTTAATTATGAAATTAGAACAAGAGAACCATATAAATATAAAGTTATGAGACCATAATGAGGGACCAAGAATTAAGCACTACTACCATCACCTTAGGTTTCATCCATAAAAGGCTCCATTTTCATCCATCTAGCTTCATCACAAGGCACAAGGTTGGTTCATCTACATCACACTGCATAACATGGAATTTTATTCTATTCCATCCACCATTTTATTACATTTATACACATGGTTATTGCTCATTACTTTCACTATGTGTGACTTGCACAAGAGCACCTATGACATGATTGCACACAAAAGCACATAGAACTACATCAGGTCTAAGATGTAGTGAAACGCTCGAATAGTAAGTCCACCATTGTGATAGGCCGAGGTCGATCGACCCCTTTATATGCATCTTTATTTTTTAGGGGTTTAATGCTTGTATTGGGGTTTTACAGGTCTCTTCTTTATCATTGATTACCAACAACATACATCTTGAGTACAATGAAGCTAGTATGACAGGAAGTGAAGGAAGGAAACCATCAAGTGACACCTCAGAGGAAGGTTACGAGCTTTTTCACAAACCAATGCACTTGTATCTAAAACTAGGGCACCCACAAGCACCCTTGTACCTATCCAGGTGTCCCGTCCACTCAATTTCCCAATCTACATTTTTTGGACTTTGGCACAATTGTTTCTTCCTCCTCTTGCTCCAGCCATCTCTGCAACACAGTCTGACAACAAGCTCGTCAAATCAGCTAAGCTCTTTCTTAACCCCTCTTACACATTAGGGTTTACATTTCTACTTTCTTAGTTTATTGGGTCATTTTATTTACACATTTATATGTTATTTATTGTTATCCTTAATGTTAGATTAACTATAGAATTAGATAAAATTCCACATTTTAATTAATCAACGAGATTCCAACGTTAACAATATTGCTACAACTATTATTCTACCATCGTTAGGCATCTCTCCTTCATCTACATATCCTTTTGCATTGCTCAAGATATGCACAATTCTTTGCCACCTCACCTCCATATAGGTTATTCATTGGTTCTTAGTTTGTGGCCATTTATATATCGATTACATTTTTGATTCATTATCAACATGAGCATATCCCCTCCCTACGTTCTACACATAGGTTTTTGGGCACTCTTAATCCATGATTACTCATGGATTATGCCCCATCTGAGATGGTTACAACACATCAATTTCCCTACTATTGGTACGAATATTCAATCATCTCTCAAGTAGTCATATTTTTTCACTACACCAACTAACTAATGTACGAGATCATCACATTTATGCCACTATTCATTCATCATCATACATCTAATACAAAACATAGAACACCATCATCATTACAATTCAATCTTGCTTATAAAGCATACCATCAAATACAACAAGCTACTCATCAAGAGTTAATCACACAGTCATTTATAAAATGATAGCAAAATGTAACTCCAAATGATCATATATATACAACAAGATGTTTTGATACAATTTGGCTCCATGCCCTCAATTGTTATCACTAATACTGCGTATAAAAGTAGGAGATCTCGAACTTGAGGCTTCACCACTAAATATTTTCCTTCACGATCAAGTTGGATAATCCTATAACTAAAAAAGTAATACCATGCCTTTGTTATGAGATCGGTGTGCTTTACGTTTGTAGCTCCACATATCGTATAAAGATATCTTGTGCTAGGACACCTCCTCTTACGACCTCTCTCATTCTCACTAGCTCGGTCCTTACCTCATTCCTCTCAGCCCGCACAACCACATAGGTGGATGCTTCCATTTCCAATAAATCAAATATCACTGCCAATAGATACATGCCTCTACAACCCTTGGGAATGTATCTCTCGCACGTGACATTTATTATTGATAATAACAAATGAAAGTACTATTCATATTTTACTATTTACTATATATAACAAATCCAAGGCCTTTATACAACTATATTATTATAGCCACCTACTTGGCAACTAATATGATCTTCCCTTACAACCCATATCTTGATCCCAAGTTATCAAGTTTCGACACCATCTCAGGGCGTTATGATCTTTTTTAAGTATTTATCATGCTAAGAAATCCATTCTACACTTATTTACAATATTTCAATATTTTCATCAAGAACACCCAATACCTACCTATTATTATCTATATTTCCCAATCTCTTACTATGAATTTTGCACCGCATACCTATTCTTTCTCTTCTTTTGACCCAGTCATTCGATCCTTCACATCTCGCATTATCGCGAAAAGGGGGCAAATATTTGGCTAATCATACATGACTACCTGCTAATTCAATCAAGCAAGTAACAAACTTTTCAAATCCAATATCGTCAATTCAACCAAATATTAATACTCAACACGATTCAATCACGGAAAAAAATCCAAATTCTAATCAATATTTCAAACTTTGCCCTCAAATGACCTAAACTGGGGGCAAATCGATACACAAAATCTATTTTCTCCAAAATTTTAACTTACAATTTATACCCATAATGCATTGTGGGGGAAATGAGGCGTTATTGATTTTTCAATTTTATAGGGGTTTCAATAAACATCTGGCCTAACTCCATCTACAATGGTGGGGCCCTAATTTAGGAAGCGTTATAGTGAGGGCAAACTAGAATGCTCTCTTAATCCTCTTCCTTTAGTGGTGGGATGCTTAAATCCCTTAATGAATGCATATTGGTTTGGGAATTGATCACTCTTGATCCACTTATAAACTCCAAGGATCTAAATCTCCCAAGTCTCCACAAAACATTTGTCCTCGGTTTATATATCTATAACAACATATTGTGTCCCCCTCGACTCTACGTGGACCAAAACATTGATCCACATTACACCATGTCATAGTTTCTCTTTGAAACGCTTAAGGCTACAAATTCTTCAACTTTCCACATGTACACTCTTCTTATCTCCTTTATACTAGAAAATTTTGCTTGCTAGCATAAAGAGGGACAAATGTAGACATTAAAATATGCACTTAATGTTATTACATTACACTATTAACATGTTATTATATATATTATTTATGAGCAAAAAGATTAGATATCGAGACATAAGTCATTTTTTTGTTGCTTTTGATTTATTCAATTGTGACTCATGTTTTTTTGGACTTCTTCCTTTGTTTTGGTAGTATCACAAGGATTTGTGTTATCGTGTCTTGATTGTTTTGTTTCCCAATCTTTTCATACCAAAATGTATGGAATGGGCCATAACGCCCATACTCTACGGGCATTCCATACACTTTAGTCCCACCTTGATTTCTTTTGAACATTTTGCATTGTGGTTTTTCATCACTCTTCTCTTATTTGAAATTTATGTTTAAGGTCGGCCTTTCATATCACTAGTGTCAAAATTTGAGAAAATAAACATGCTAAGAACTAAATTTGGATTGTATTATCATAACATAGGAAGGGCATTATTCTAAATTCCATATTGGGACAAAGTAGTGTAACTCACTATTTGGTGTGACGTGCACAAGGAAAACCTAGCTTGACAGGATACTGATTGCAACCACGCACACCAAAACTACATAAAGTTTGAAATGTAGTACAATGCTCAGTGCAATCACAACATGGCGACTAGTGAGGTCGATCTGAGAAAAATCATATGCATTCTTTAGTTTAGGCTATTGTATGCTTGAGTAATGTGCGGGTAGCTAGGGTTTTTCTACATGAACAAGTGCAAATATAAGGGTTTTTAGTAAAGTCAAAGTGATAAAAGTATGAAGCAAGGAATAAAGAACCAAACCGCACAAGAACCGATTCCAACAACATAAAATGACCAAAGTGTATGAAAAGGGCTATAATGGGGGTACGCTTTGGGCCATACCATATGCCTAGTCCAGAACACTACTTAAAACACATTTTTAATAAAAAGGCTCTATCAGATCATTTCCATCCATTTCCGGTCATCGACCAACCCGGATCAACACAGGAATCAAGATGTCAACTAAGTCTTCTTTCTCCCTCTCATTATTACTCGGTTGTATTGTTTATCATTGTTTGGCTTTGTTCATATGCTTATTTCTAATATTGTTTTAATTAACATTATATATTAATTTATTAGGATAATATGTCATTGGTTACCACCCCTAAGAGAATTAACCAATTTAGGTTAAATTATAAGGCACATATGCCACAAACAAGGAGAACAAACAAGCAATAACACACACAAACATGTATACATGAAACCAATATTTCAAAACATGATAATATGATGTAGTAACCAACATGGGTGAAATATATGAAACAAGAGATGTCAACACTACATAAGACACATGTGTTATTCCAATTAGTTTAAAAGTAACAAGTACACAATGTAGATAATTGAGCGTAAATGAGGAAGTGAAAATGAACTATAATATAACAATAACACTTGTAGGATGTGGAGGGATTGCCTCCAAATGATGTGAATGTAAGGATACATGAGTGACCCTATAAGTATGTACCAATCTATGTATAATACATCCAACTCAATATACCGAGTGAACACATGTGTGTAAAGCAATAAAGCATGTTATCTATCAAACCAAAATGATAAACAACATGTGTATTGTAAAGTGCTAACAACTCAAGTAAAGTGCACATGTATTGATTTAGTTTTTGTAAATACTTGAATGTTTTTGTGTTATCACAATGCATATATATGTACAAAATATGTGGGTAGAAAGAAAGATATCAAGTGTCTTCCAAGAGATCATCAATATCAGGGTCAAACCCAATAGGGGTAGGGTCTGCCATGTTATGGAGCTTAGTGTAATGAGGTCTCAGGAGCAGTCTAGTCTACCAAAAGTAGTACAATGTTGTGATGTATTCTTCATCAGTGTAAGGAGTACCTTGGGCTTTCATGGTATGAAGCCAATGTGTTTTGTTGGGTTGATAATTAGGGAATTCTCATTACAAATAACAATCATGATAGTGTGTAAGGGGAAAATAATGGTACAATTATTTAGGGTAAGTGTGTTGGAGATACATTACTGCAACCAAGATCGTCCAAAAGTCGGTGGTACGGATTGGGGATCGAAAGAGGCCCAATTTTTGGTGGTGATGAGGCAGAGACTGGAGGTAACCATGAGCATAATATATCCTTGACAAGTTGTTATGTTTGTAAGAAAAGGTGTAAAATAGGAAGGTGTAAATGCGAAAGAGGGTAATGCCTCATAAGTACGGATATTCTTATTTGTATGTAAATTGAGTGACACATGTGACCAATATTGACCATGAATATAAACAATACTATTAAACATATTAAAATGTGGTTGTTAGGAAATTTATATGTTATTTTGAATATTATTTATGTGTGTATTTGTAATATATGAGTTGTCAACACACCTAGATTATCTCTAGAGAGATATTAGGAGTTGAGTGAGAGATATGAGGGATTAGAGATAGGTGGAGAGATTAGTGGATAAGACTTGACTCCTGGTTAATAGGATCAAGCATTTGTATAAAAACTCCATCTCTACATGAATAATACATCTCATATGAACAAAAATCAAAAAAATTCTTGTGTTATATTTTATTGTTTCTACATTTGAATCTGAACCAAAAATAATATTTGGTATCAGAGCAGGTATGCAAACCTGACAATGGATTTTC
This sequence comes from Taxus wallichiana var. yunnanensis, assembly GCA_018340775.1. Classification (NCBI taxonomy): domain Eukaryota; kingdom Viridiplantae; phylum Streptophyta; class Pinopsida; order Cupressales; family Taxaceae; genus Taxus; species Taxus wallichiana. Next base: position 25,653,974 of record CM031242.1, on the reverse strand, counting down.
TGTGATTGAGCAAGAGCATTTTTTAAGAAAATCCGTCTGAAGAATAGATTGTAGTTTTCGTTCTAGGATCTGGGTTTCTCTTAAACTTATTGGGTTTCACGAAATATGGGTAATACAACTACGAAGAAATTTCAGCAGAACCTAGATAATATTTTTGGAGAAAACGCATTTCACCGAGCCTACATTATACAAGTTAGGAGTTTTTGTAAATGTTTCTTTTGCCACACGGTATTCAGTTCATGGTCAGTTTGTGGAGATTGCAGACCTGCCATGCCACATGGATCGCATGTACCTTCCTTCCAGTCATGTAGTCATTTGGTCATTATTTTTTAGTCTCTGATTTATTTTACCGTCCACGTGTTGTTTTGGTTTTTGTTTATTTTTAAGAAGAAAAAGAAACGTGGTATTTCTTCTCTCTCAGTTAATTCATTAGGGAACAAGTCTTATTTATTGTTTAGTTACGTAAGTCTAAGTTGTATTTTTTAAAAGTTATATATGGTCAAATTTTTAGTTGAGAAAAGAAAGTATACATTACTTTTTCATAAATTTATTAAGTTTTAGTATTTAATAATGGTCATAGTAATTATTTTGATTGTTTTGTTTATTTCGTTTTTAGATTATGTTTATTTGTTAATTTTATTTGTATCATTACAAACATCATAAAGTCATCTTAAGTTAAATTGTTTTGTTGTATTGTCTTGTTCATCGTCTTTTGTCTAAAGTTGAGTCAAAAAATTTAAAGTCATTTTTGTGTCATTTAGGTGATTATTAGGAAAATTGTAAAAAAAAGTTGCTCGTATTTCTCCTGGTCACATTTTCACTTGTACGCGATGACCAAGTTCAAATTGAGGGGGGAATTTCATATTGAGCTTAAAAACTACATTTTCTAACTAAGGAGCATCATAGATGGAGGCAAGAGGCAACGAAGGAAGGAGGGTGATCAACACCTCTCATCAGTCACCAATGATGGGGCCACATTTTGCTATGGTGACTTCATTTTCAGTTGTGTGTTTGCTTTCAACATGTGTGGTAGTAAATAAGAACAGATGGATAATTCATGTTCATAGTTAAGAGCATATTTTCCTATATTTTATTCTCTTTTGTAAAATATCGATAGGGAAACGTGTATGCTGCTATGAAAGTGGTTGGTGGTACACTAGAAAACCAATTTGGGAGTTTGTGAATCTCTTCAAAAATCACATACATAGTGGTTAATGGTTCCACTAGAAAACCTGTTGGAGTTGATGGTACTCTTTGAAAACCATCGTATTGTAGAACATGAGCAGGTACTAGACAGAACTCACCCATGTTCACACTAAGGGGGTGAATGTTAGGAAATTTATATGTTATTGTGAACATTATTTATGTGTGTATTTGTAATATATGAGTTGTCATATAAACAACTCATATAATTTTGTAATAGTTTAATTATATTGGTGAGTTGTGATAATAACACACGTAGATTATCTCTAGAGAGATATTAGGAGTTGAGTGAGAGATATGAGGGATTAGAGATAGGTGGAGAGATTAGTGGATAAGACTTGACTCCTGGTTAATAGGATCAAGCATTTGTATAAAAACTCCATCTCTGCATGAATAATACATCTCGTATGAACAAAAATCAATTTTTTTCTTGTGTTAATTTTATTGTTTCTACATTTGAATATGAACAAAAAATAATATGGCGGCTTGCCAAAGATATGTAAATTGGTAGGAGAGGATTGCATGGGGAGGGTGTCATTGTAGGCGATAAAATAATATGTCCATGTGTTTTAAACTCATTGATTGAGTGGATCAAAAATTGGCAATGATTTGTGTCATGTCTAGAAATGTGATGATATTGGAAAAATGGGATACCAGATTGGTGAGAGAGTTTAAGATTAGAATGATACCATTTAAAAGGTAAAATGAGGAAGTATGATCAAACAAGATAGGCAACAAACTATGTGGGGTATCAAGATGAGATTAGATGTCAATAGGGTGTGTAGGTGGTAGAGAATCCAAAGTTTTGACCACATGTTATAGTGGGACTGATTTTACCAACATTAAAGACATCATTTTTAAGAGGATAGTTTCTAGGTCGAGTAGAGACATAGAGGGAATGAAACATAGATTCATCTTCATCGATTGGGTTGAATTCGAGGTTATGCAAACTATCATCAATGAGGTCAGTGGTTTCACCATTGATATTAGTAGGATAATCAAGTGCGTCAAGCTACTGGAAATAACACCGTCCATAGGAGTGTAGTAATTATAGGTTAAGAGATTGATAAAAGGTGAGGGAAGTAGGGAAATATTATGAGTTATATATTTTTTTGTGGGTGAGGATGAAATGGGATCATAAGAGTGACACATTTCACCAACAACATAAGTATCAAGATGATCCATAGAAATAGGTTGTAATAAAGGAATGAAGGAAGTTGTGGATGAGACATATCAAGTTGGCAATCTTTGAAAGGGGTCAAGATCGACGTCATGGTGTGCTCAAAACCATCATGGAGGAACTTAACACAACAATGGAAAGTAGAAGGAATAGCCTATATATCATGTATTTGAGGGTATCCCAAGAGTAAGTTGTAATTAAGGACATTATCCATGATATGAAATGTGTTTTGTAATGTCTTAGGGCCAATATGAAGATCTAAAGTGATAGTGCTTGATGTGGAGTGGGTAATATTATCGAAGTTGTGAACTGTAGTAACAATAATATTTATTGCACTAGGGAAAGGTTTTGTTTGTAATAGAAGTGACTTATGATAAATATTGAGATTGAGGCCATTGCAATCAAGACCCTCTTAACAAGAAAATGTTGAACAACGACGGTGATGAAAAGAGGTGGCGGTATTGGAAGCGAGAGAGAGTGGGATATTAGTGGCCATGAAGGTGATAACCTACTCAAGGGCTTTACAATTATCCTTGAGAGAAGCAAAAGAAACATGTTAAGTACTTAGGAGGTAATGTAAATTATGCGAAAACAAATTGAAGAATATCCATATATACTAGTGCTTTTGGAGGAGCTCCAAGAGAGATATCTTAACAAGAGTATTATTAAGTTGTTTTAATAGGTCATATTCCTTTGAAGGTACAAATACCTTAGCCATATGGGCTATATGTGGAGTGACAAAGATGAGCTACCTACGATAGGTTCTTGAGTGCGACACGTGGTGACAACATTAATAGTGGAGACTACAGAGTCGAGTTAAAATGAGGAGGGAACCTAGTAGTAATAGGAATGGATTCAAAGTGTATATCTACACAAGCAAGGTGGTATCAACCATGTGGCAAGAGGGATTGGGATAATAACTCTTGTCAATAAATAAAGCATCAACATGGACCAGATTAGAAAGATATTGGCCAATGTTAGCATATGAGGAGAGTTATTGGACCTGAATTGACGTGCATAGAAAATAAATGATAATGACATGGTGATACGAGATAAAAAAGAATAGAACGCTAAAGAAGAGCATAAGAAACCCTTAAAGCATTAGGGTTGATAGATTAATAAGCTTAATACATAAGGAATGGATCCTAGATTATGTTAATGATTCAATAAAAAGAGGGTTCATCAAAATATATTACCTTGAATTAAATTTATAGGTCAATTTAATTAGGAGTTGATTAATGATTTAACAAGGATGATACAATATAAACACTAAATCAAATTTTACAACTCATATTAGATAATAAAATTGCCATACACCACTTAACCTAACATGCAATTGAAAGTACAAAATGGAGGTATAAAATCACTTAGTTGATTCTGATGGTTTATAAAGAGATATGGGACTGAAATGGAGAAACAAGAAAATCTAAACTGAGTAACTCTCACAAACTAGACTAAGATGCAATTGTGTTGAGGTCGGTTTTAGTGCAACTGACAAGATCAGGCTGTACCATATGGTCTAGGACCTTCTGTACGGTTTTAGACTTGCTCTGAGACAACTTCTATAACTTTCTAGGTTGATCACTTTTTCTATATTTGTTTGTCGTTATCAAACCCTAGTTGTCGCACATGTAACCAAGCTCTCTATGCTAACTATCATCATATAAAACCCTAGCCATAGATGAAGAATCCTACAAAACAAACATTATAAGGGTTGTGGGCACCCCGTGCACTACCAACGTTGCACTTTACTTTGAAGAGGCCTCAAACTGCACATCGTTCTCCACCTAACATGTGATACCTCGATAGATCAATTAGATTTGACAATCGCTTTGACCATGCTTGCTTTGACTTAGCTCTTGTTAAAAACACTTGGAGAGAGGATGTTTTGATGCTTGTAAATGAGAGATATGGTTGCCTTGACCTGGTTTTTAGCTTCATACCTAATTTAGGTGGTGTTCTAATGAGTAGTAGAGGTGCAATTCAAAGATTTAGGGAGCTTTAGATGCCTTTTACAAGTGTGAGATGTGAGTACTCTATTGCATTGTCCTTAGGAATTATAGGTTTGTAAACGAGGTAGTGTTTAATTGCTTATATAGGGTTTGATAGATGATTTATCTAAGAAAGGAAGACCCCGGAAGTACAAGACCCAATGAAAGATTTGAATTTGAAAGTACAGTTAGAAGACACATTGGTCCAAGACCAGACAAAGAGATTATGATCATATGCTACAACCTAGATTAGATTATGCGGTCTGGACAAGAGCGAGGAACATGCCAAATGACATTTGGAGCTAGTAAAAGGATGTATTTCTATAGATTTTATGCATTGAATTCTTGGGATGTCTTAACATGTTAGTGTGTAAAGATAAACAAGCTAAATAATGGACCTCAGAAAGTGCTAAGTGGGAATGGAGAAGTTGTGTCTAGCATAACAAGAGTGCATAGTCAAATCAAGGGTTTCCAAAGTGCAAATACCAAATTTGAGTGTCTACAAAGGCCCTCCACTACTTTATGGGAGTAATGGTTGTATTTAATGAATATTTAACTTTTTAGGTATGACTATATAAAACCTAAAGCTCGTGAATGTGTGGAAGGCATATAATTTCACAAAACCCCATAAACGTAACCTTTAAAAATGCTTCTTAGTAACAAATATTATGAAATCCCATAAATGCAAGTTGCATTATGTCATGCTAGAAGACCAAAACAAAACAAAAGCTCCTAAAAATGATGTGGTGTTAAATCATGTGTTTAATTGCGAGTTTTAATAGAGAACTACCTATGGACATGGTTGAAGAATCATAGAGCATATTGAAAGGACATCTAAAAATTTCAAAAATGTTAAAATTTACGCTCCTAAAAATGATGTGGTGTTAAATCATTTAGAGTTTTAATAGAGAACTACCTATGGACATGGTTGAAGAATCCTCTTTACCCAAACACAAGTGAGCATATTAAGCCTAAAGGACATCTAAAAATTTCCAATTCTTAATGAACTTAACTTTAAAAAATTTATGTGGACTTAATATTGATGAACCCATTTATAGATATTATTGTGAACATAAATAAGCATACACATGGAAAAATAGATTTTGTAATATAATGATATGCCATTTTATAAGCACATGTGATTTTTTTTTGTGTATTATTACACATTCTCATATATAGCTCCAGGATTATATAGGTGTGTATGGGCTTAATGTATTTTTATAATGTCAGCTGGTGTATCTAAGAGAGGTGAGTATAATTAAAGGCATACCTTAATTTTGTGGGGAAATTTTCTATTATTTTTTAATGGAGGAATCAGAGCCTAGTCCAAGTACGACTCTTCACAAAACCATGGGCTTAGCTTTTTGTTTTTTTAGAACAAAATGGTGTTTTTCGTAGTTTCTTTAGAACAAAATGGTGCTTTAAGGCTAAATTAGACTTAGAAGCCTTGTATAAAATATTGTATTTTTGCATTATGAGCACCATTTATAAAACCTATAAATTTAATAATATATTTTTATTATTATTTTATTATGACCATGATGTAAATTTAAAAATACAAAAATATAGACATATTTTATTTATTTACTTTATAGAAAAAAATATTAAATAAATTTTTGAGGAGGGCGCCCACTCAAACTATTGCACCAAAATCGAAAAGTCGGCCATGCACCCAAGCGCACTAAGAAAAAACAAAATTTATAAAACCTATAAACAATCCCAAACCTTAATATGCCCAAAATCGAAAAGGGAAAACAAAAAAACAACACCATCATCAATGCCCTACAATGTTTGGATTTTGACATTTCGTATTACATGTCATAATAAAATTACTTGAAGGTCTAGAAAATTATATGGATGTCATTAGACGTTCAAAATTTTATATGCACATCAATTTTTTATTATAATCGGTATTACAAAATAAGTAAATTGGGTTAAATTTTACATTCATAAAATTGAAAATAAATTTATGTCTCAAATTCTTCCCATTTGTATTCTATTTGGATTTCTATTGGCATATCTAGGGCTAACTTAATTAAATTTTGGGTTGTTTAGCATTATCTATGCGATCGATTGTATCCAATCAGAATAGTTAACCTTCGTTGTATACATAAAAAAGTTTTGTTTTTGGTTTCATTTCATCACAACACAACCTCTATTGCATGTTGCTTCTAATATCGGGGACTATGTTTTTTTTTCATGTTGCCTCTCTATAAGTTTATTTTTCCCCCATTTTTATGCGGATGAATTCTATTAAGCTTTTATATCATTATTTGCATATTTATCTCTCTATGATAAAATGAAAATGGTGTTTTTTATTTTGGAGGGGAAAATGATTAACCCTAGGCAAAAGAAAAATTCACTTATTTTTCAAAATTGTAGAGCACAATGATATTTAACGATGGATAATGATATTTGATGATGGATAAAAAAATCTTCTCGATTAATACATTTAAAATAGATCTCATTTGTGAGATTGCACATTGAAATAGGGGCAAATGTTTTGATTAACAATGGAGAGTATTGTGTTTTACTTTATAAAATCAAGCTACAATTTTAAAGTTTAAATTTTATGACAATATTAAAAAGAATTTCAAATTATAATTTTTTTAAAGAAATTGATAGAAATGACGTATTAACTTTGAGGCTTCAAATTTCACCTTTCTCGCACAAAATCTCAAATCCAATGCATAAAAAACTTTTTATTTGCCGATTAATATTTAATGGTTAAAATATTTTATTTTGTAATATGGACTCAATTTTTTTAAATCAAATAAATATATGAATATATATTTATACTTGGAAATAAATGTAAGTTATTTTAATAGTTTGAAAGATAACAAGTGTCGATTGGTAAATAATTGTGCATGATATTAATCCAAGTAAATTCAAGAAAATTTGTGCCACATATTAATTTTTATTGGAAGATGAATGGGTAAGTAACTATAATATTATTAGATTGATCTATTATTTTTAGCTTTTAATTTTTAATTTTAAATGTATTTTGTACTTTTACATGTAAGTAACTATATTTAGTGGAAGATAATTAGCGTAGAATAAATAATAAGTGTTATATTATTTTTACTTTTACATGTAACTAACTATATTTACGCAAGAAGGTGTTACCCTATGGGAAAAGGCTTTGCGGACATTCATGGAATGTGTCAAATTTGATGGCTTAAATGACAATTTTGCTATTTTTAACAATTTTGCTTTTTATTTTTAACAATTTTACTTTCACTTTTTAAACAATTTTGCTTTATTATTTTTAACAATTTTGCTTTTCTAATTTTGCATGTTATTTTGGCTTTACTATTTTTAAATTTTATTTTATTGCTTTTGCATGCATTAACCTTTAAATACTGGTCACTAACACTATAATTTCATTCTTCGGGCTCTTTAAGTTTCATCAATCCTCTGCGTTAAATTGAATTTTGCAGGTATGCATTTAAATTATGTTTATACTTGTATGTAGTAGTAGAACTATATTTCTTAGCCTCCTCTTATGACCAGTTCTACAGCTTTGGTTCTTGGTCAATGAGGTTTTGTTTTGTGTTGTGCCTATTTAGCTTTTGAGTCGTTTTTACCATATCTCCTCACGCTTCAAACATGAATACCTTAAGCTGTAAGATTTGATGATGGACCTTGAATGACCTTTTTTCTTCTGCAACTTTTTAATTCATTTTCTATATTGCACCATTCAAGTGTCATGGAAATTGTAACGAAGACCTGTTTTTTCTTGTAAATGGTTAAAGTTACAAGATGATATTTTCTCAACTACCCTACACAGACTTAGCCCTTGATCAAGTGTCCTCCAACGTGTGTACTGTTGGATTGCCTCCTCTTTATTTCTTGCATTAATTCTTCTTACCAGTAGTTGTTTCTTACCCTTGTTAGGCTTTCCTTTGTCCTACACTTTTCTATTCTAAATTAATTTGTTAGCTAGGGTTAAGTTGGTGTTGATAAATTTAATTGCGAAGAGGGTAGGAAGAATTGTTGGCATTGCTTCTGTATTGCAGTTTGTGTATTCTATACAATTATACAAAGATTAGAATACCCCATATTAGTAAAAAGTAATAAGAGTCAGTGAAACACAATAGTTGAAAACACCTACAACATCCACAGAAAATCAAATTCTGAATTGACTATCAAAACATCCTCAAAAAGGAATTTACCATCAACATCGACAACTCTTGCCATCTGAAGTGCATCAGAATTTGCCAGGTATACATTGGCGGGTGAAACAACTAGAATGATACATGTTTCATGTTTGATATATGACATAATCATTGTTCTAAACACGAAAGATAATAATTAGGAGGGTAGTCATATCTTCTCACTCTATTTTTAGCACCATGATTTCCAGGGTCAGAGGACAGACACATGTGAAAGAGTTCCAATAAAATAATTCTTAGCCTACTTAAGAAAACATTAGCTTGGAGGGCTACATGGAGTGAGGTTTACCAGCGAGGGATATACATGAGTCTAAATCCCGAGCATTCATAGCTTCAAAATGAGGTTCCATCTATTTTGGATCCTGATTGATCACTTTTGTGCACCTCACCTTATTTTTGTATCAACGTTGATTCAAGTCGATTTTCATCTAGCACTCTGCTCATAGATTTTTATTTGAAAAAAGTGTGATAAGTTTCAAGGCAATTAAAGAAAATTTGAATACGGGGTGAGTTGTACATCTTTAGAAGCCTGTGTTGATGCCCCAGTGGATTGTGGGCACATTTGATTATTCTGATTTAATATCAACCTGAGTTAAGGAGATTGCGAGGAAAAGAGGTGCATGCAAAAAGAATGGGAAAATTTAAAAGATGATACTGTAAATTTGATTTGATTTGATTTGATATTGTAGGTTAGAGATTGATTGGATTCTTCTATTTCAAAATATGAATCTACAATGTACAGATCCATTTTTCTTCATAACATAATCATTTTACTCATCGTGTAGGATGTCCCACAGAATTTTGTTTACCATGTAATCATAAAACAACAGGTTTCCATGTGGAGAAAGTGAATATCCATGTAGAATCACAAGATTCCTATGCTTGATGCTTCCAAATGTTTGAGCTCAGTTCCAACTTCATGCAAGATTTGTGGGTAGTGATTATGCAGTCTCTTTATAGCAATTCGATTACAATTCTTTAGAACACATTTATAAACAATGCTTGTAACACCATAGCCATAATCATTTTACTCATCGTGTAGGATGTCCCACAAAATTTTGTTTACCATGTAATCATAAAACAACAGGTTTCCAGGTGGAGAAAGCGAATATCCATGCAGACTCACAAGATTCCTATGCTTGATGCTTCCAACTGTTTCAAGCTCAATTCCAACTTCACGCAAGATTTGTGGGTAGTGAATGCGCAGTCTCTTTATAGCAATTAGATTACAATTCTTTAGAACACATTTATAAGTAGTGCTTCTAACACCATAGCCAATTATATATTTCTCATTTATATATTCTTTGATTCTAATTATGTCATCATACATGTGAAGAGCCATGTTCATAAATCATTCCTGCCAATGGTGCGAGGTTTAAGACCATAATTGTTCGTTATGTTTCTTTTCTCTTGTGCGAATCGAAGCTTCTTCAAAATCACACCTAAAGACATCTTTTTCAGTCACACTATTCTAGAAGGCAAATATGCCAGTGACTGCATGGTGTATGGGTGCAATATATGTATAGAGTGTAGTGTAGTGAGAATATGTGAAGTCAATGAGAGGAGGTGTAGTTAGTTACAAAAGCAAGGTATTTGTCAACTCCTTTGTGCCTTAGTCTCAAGAAATCATTGGGAATCATAAGGTTGGAGCTCTGAATGTTGTTTCTATTCACTTACAATGAATCATTAGGCCCCAAGTTAGGCAACCAATCTACATGTGAAGATAAAAATTGGTATTTCGGAGCATGAACAAAAGCTTTGGGGAAATTGAAAATGGCCAAAGGCAAACAACCACCTTTGAAACAAGATATGCAAATGCATCAAAACATAATGAAAGAACATTTTTGATAGATAACATAGTTTCAAATTCCATGGTAGCCCAAAAAATGCTCGACATCATTGCTCATTTCTGGATTTTTACATTCCTCCTTATCAATTTAGGCACAACTTGAGATAATTGTTTTCTTGAAAGATGTGCATTCAATATTCATGTGTATGGATCAACCATACAAATTGCTTTGGTACAAATACCACTGGTTTTAGACATCTATCAATTTAACATCAGCCCTCATAATTTACCCCCTTTTGTCAATCACAAGGGGTTTTAGTAGGGTTTTCCTTGATAATTTGTTTTCAAATTTGTATTATGTTTAGTTGTCTTGAACATTTTTGGATAAGTGAATTAGAATGCTAAAAAATAAATATTGAGAATGAGCTTAAGTATCATATAATGCAAAAAAAATTATACCTTTGTTTTGTTGGTATGGAATGAATGAAAGAAAGATAAGATTTTAATAACATCTACAATCTAGAAAACATTCTATGGAATCGGGGCTGCCATGAAAATTATCAATCTTACAAACTTTACTGACCCTTTTTGATATTGGATATTTTCTTTGTATATCTATCTTGATCTCACTAAGCATTTGAAGCTTCTCCTACTCAAACAAATTGTTTGATTTGCATAGAAACATGCATAGAGAAGAGTACGTAGATAGACACATCTAATAATATCCATTTCATCACTCAATTTGTATAGTTACAATTATATACTTGATAGAAAAAACAACTGCAGTTATGCACAACTTTAAAGGAGCGACAACTATGGACTAATGTTAAATCAAGGTAGCTCAGTAGAAACATGACATTATTAAGGACCTTCACCTATCAAGCTCAGATACAAATAGATATCAAGTGTACACAAATTTTTCTAAATCTTATTACTTGGTCACTTTTTCATCTTCCCCCACCCCCACCACCTCTTTGTTGTCCATGTTCCAAAAACTTCATGGAGTTCATCTTTAGTGTATTAAATGTGCCCTTGTTTATGTTCTAGAAGTGTTTTGAACTGCACTGCATATATAATTCATTTAAAATATTGTAAAATTACCTCTATATTAATTTGTACCTTTGAAAATTGGTGCTCAACTATTCATTGATCAATTTATAATCTTGTCGAAAATAGGGTTGTTTTTTATGTAACTAATTGAATAAGTATAGATATATTTAGTTTTATTAACTTCTTTTTCACTTTTTTGTAGGGTATTTGTGATTCTCATTCTCCTGCGGTAAAGAAGAGAGTGTCGTCTCTAAACGAACTTCAGGTGGGTTTCAATATTGATTGAAGTATTTATTCATTTGTTTTGTTTATTGCATGTTATGGATTAAAAATTATTATAGAGTGCTTTCATGTTATTTGCTTTTGATTGTTACATTTATATTTAGACTCCAATCCTTTTTTGAAGTGACATGTGGGGGCATGTGCCTTCGTCAATGATAGGATTTATTATGTGTTGAGGGGCTTGTTCCCCAATAAGGCCATTTTGAAGCATCCCAAGTTGGACGTGTTGGTGCTCAAATTAGTCTCGCCCCATTTGTCATTGAAATTCCTCAGTTTGTGGCCTCTGTTATGTTTTCTGTCTCCCGGGCTCAAATGGTGGTTCTCCTGCATTTTACGATTTGACGGGTGTAGTTTCCCGGTCAAAATTACTTCTCGGCATCAGTTGAAACGTGGCCCTTTCTAGTTGGATGTGGCTCTGCAGGGCACTTTAAAAATTCTAAGGCTCACTTCAACCCAAAACATGTCCACGTGGTGAGCCCGTGCTCATTCAGGGTCTCCGCTCTTGGGGACCATCTTGAAGTTGCGCCATAAAGACACGTGGAGGTTTCCGCTCACTCTTGCCTTTTTGTTTGGACTTTTCAACGGTGAAGAAGATTGTCTCGAACCTTAGACAAATGGTGCCTTCATTGAACCTTCAAATTTTTGTGACTGATTTTGTCGGAATGAGACACGTGTTGAGCCTGCGCTTGTTTGGGGTCTCTACTTTTTGAAACCATCTCAAAATGCGCCATTGAGACACATAGCGGGTGGGAAATAGAGAAACGAAGCTTCGGGTTATTTAAGGTTTTTCCTTTTGTAAAGGGATAAAATGTAAGTTGATGCGTGGCCCCCAGACAGAAAGTAATGCCAGCGTTGAATAGTCAAAAATGGAGGTGCGAGCCCACGGGAAAATATGGAACTTTTTCCCTTTTTGGAAAATAAGTATAAAGTGAAAAAATGAAGTGCATGTTAGTTTCCAATCACATTTTTCCACGTGGAGGGTTCGATTAAAAGTTGAAAGGCAAGATCAATAGTAGTTGTGCATTTCATTTGTTTTTGCCACCATTAAAGCTCCAGGATGTTTGGAGATGCATTTTTGCATCATTCTTCATCAATTTTTAAAGCAAATTTGTGTCGTTTTGGTCTATAAAGTTTAATTGAATCAATTTGGGATCTCAATTTGTAAATCTAAAGTACTCTTGAAGTGGATTTTGCTTGGGCTCATGTAAAAACGCAAAATGCCAGATCCAAAAGTTACAGAGTAAAATTTCAGAGGAAAAGGAGGGAAAATGGATGAAATTATGAAAGTGCAGCAGTGTAAAGGTGAAAAAGGCATTGCCTCGAGAGAAAAAGGGATGACTTGTCAAGTCTAGCTATGTAGAGGCTCCAAAAATGATTAAAAAGGGGATTTATTGCATGACAGAATCAAAATGATTAAAGGGACTCCTAGAAAAGTTGTGGCATGGCATCCTAGTCATTAGTCGAGGGCCCAAGAAATGTGATCAATTCACAATTGGTCCACCTGGCAGATTTCAGATTTGAATTTGTTAAGCGTCGTTGTCTGAAACAAATTGGAAACAAGCAAAGGTCCCTCGAATATTCTTCTCTTTTGGGGGAAAATTGAGTGGGAAAAATGTATAAATGCAATGAGAATACTCTTGCAAATGGTCGAGTATGAATTCTTGAGAAAAAAATTGAGAAAGTCATCTTCCCGAGAGACCAAAGTCGAGATTACCTGTTATTTTCTTTTGTGTTATATTTTTTGTCATGTCAAGTTGGTTGTGAGTGTATAGCCATTGACAAGCACTAAGATTGCTCTGGAAGCTTTCCCCTGCTGATGAATCTAAGCAATTTTGGAATTAATTTCTGTCTAATCTCTAGCAATGTTGTGTCTCGCTTTATTTTCAAAATGTCTGTAAAGAGTTTCTTTCGTTCTGTTGCGATCTTATACTAATTTTTTGTGAAATCACACAAGATGTCATCCTTGTGATAGTCTAATGGTATTTGTAATTTCATTTCAAGAAGAGCCTTCATCTTGGATGGGATAAACAAATTTAAAATCAATTCACTTTGTCATTTGTTGATAAATATTGTCTATGTAATGAACCGTTACACCAAAACCTCGAGGTGTTAGTGAAATCCACACATGAGGATCATAACATCCCACCACGCTTCCATAGCCTGGACCCCGGCTAGGTTTGTGCCCGTATAGCGGGACCACACCTGGCCTATATGAGCCCCAGGCAAACACTGCAATGCCGACGTAGCTACCCATGCTAGGACTCGAACCTAGGTGGTTGCTCTGATACCAAATGTAACAAACCATTACACCAAAACCTCGAGGTGTTAGTGAAATCTACACATGAGGATCATAACATCCCACCACGCTTTTGTATCCCAAACCCCGGGCTAGATTTGCACCCGTATAGCGGGACCCCACCCTGCCCTATACGAGCCTCGGGCGAACACTGCAATGCTCGGCGTAGCTACCCGTGTTGGGACTTGAACCTAGGTGGTCGCTCTGATACCAAATGTAACGAACCATTACACCAAAACCTCGAGGCATTTGTGAAATCCACACATGAGGATCATAACAGTCTATAAGTCTTCGAGTGTACCTTAGGCATGATTGATTGGAAACTTTAGTGTTTAATTGAGTCTTCTAATTCGAGCCTTCATGTTGGAGTCTCAAAGATTATGTGAAAATGTGTTGATCTAGGCCTCCATTGAAGCACACCTTCTGGTTGAAGGAACGTCTTGATTGTTCTAAAGCTTTTGTTGTGAAGTTGTTCATTATTGTGAAGTCCCTCCAAAGATCCGGTATAATCAACTTTATCCTGCTTCATCTCCCACCAAAATCATTTAAAAACCATTGATCCACCCTGAACTACCCCTGTTTGCCCTGTGTATCAACAAAGGAACAAAATCTACTTGCAAAAATATGCAGAACAATCAGGATTTCTTAATGTCTTTAGTAACCTTTGCCTTGTATTGAAAATATCTCCATAATCTGGAAGTGACAACTCGTGAGAGTCAGATTTGGTGTGTTGATCATATTTTCCCAAGGTCTTCTCTATAAAATTTGTGCAAAAGAAGGATTTACCAACATTCTTCAATAACAGAGGTTACAAAATAGGTTCTCTTACCTTGGTTGAAAGGCACAACCTAAAATAGTTAGGATAAGATCACATCCTTTTAAGGTGCTACCCACTTCTTCAAAGCCTGAGTGCTAAAAGTCCAGATAGATTGCTTCCCTAGCTACAAAATGACATACATAATCATCTATCTGCCTTTGAGTGTCTTGTCAAATCCATGATATTACTCGGTTTGTGAAGAAGAGTAAATTTGGGTACCAACACGACGTTAGAATGATCATTGACAAGGCTTTTTAAGTTTCCCGTCATACCTAAAAACATCTTCTAGAACTAACATACTTCTTTTCCCTCTCTAGTTTAATATGATGCAGACTAGAAACACAATTCCCCTCCCTACAATGGGACAGACATTAACTATGCCTCATTTGTAGAGGGAAGAAGATTTAAACATCTTCAATGTGTTGTTAATGTTTTACATTGCAAAGGCAAACCGAAACCACCTAAAACAATGATAGCTGAAATGATCAGAGATCACCTCCACCTGATGCCAACATCCCCAATTTTCTCTCCAAAATTTGAACGATTGGAGATCATTCACAAGGCTTCTATTTGATTTATGATTCTAATGAAGATGCACTGAAATATGAACCACCCCACAAATTGAGGAGAATGGGAATTCTAATCGAGGCATCTGTAACTAGACAAAAATACAAGAAACGTGCAAAGAAAATTACACAAGAAAAAATAAGAAATTTGATTTTAAAAAATAGCTTGTAGTGGTTAGTTTATAAGTGTTTGTCTATAAGTGTTTTTGAAACAAACTATAACTCGTTCCAAATAATTCCATGTATGTATTGTGGCAGTATATATCCGACAGAGAATCAAACTTATCAAACACATGTTCATTTTTGTTATCCAACAACTATGCATTCCTAATTTCTTTATCATTGTGTCTCCATACAAATACCTATAGTTTTCTCACTTCAAGTGTACATATTGTTCTTATTATTTTCCATTCTATTTGCTTAACATAATAATATGTAATTCATTTCAAATAAATGCATGTATATATTGTGGCGGAACATATGGAACACAGAATCTAACTTTTCAACAAACGTGTTCAATTTTTCCTTTATACAATTGCAAGCTACTTTATGTAAACCAACAACAACGCATTTTTAATGTGTTCTTCATTATATATTTCCTTTATACAATTGCTTGCTTCTTTATGTAAACCAACAACAACCATTTTTAATGTGTTCCTCATTATATCTGCACACAAATACATATAGTTTTAAAATGCCAGAAAGAATCATGCAATTTTTAGTTATTTTCATGCAAAGCTTTGTACATTATATCACTTTTTTGCATATTGAATTGTTAAAGGGTTAGACCTCATGTTTGCGCTTTTTAGAAAATATAAATGAAAAAGGAAGCAAACTTTAAAGGTTCTCATTGCTTACAAATGCATGCTTTCCAGAACACATCCTTCATTTCATCTTTGACTACACTACAAGTTTACATTTTCCACCATACATTTGTAGAACTCCGACTATCTTGAGCATCTTTTAGTTAACATGGAAATAAATTTGACACACAAAGGCATTTCTCAATTGATTAAGGGTGGTTCCATTGTTGACCCCACATTTCAGATACTGCACTTTTACTCCCTAAGGTCCATTCTCAACACGGTTGCCCAACATCATGTTGACCTTTCAGATGGGTAACATTTCTAGACAACACTTCGACCCTCCAAATTTGCAAGTTGTGTAACCGAAAAATCAATACAAGAAGGCTCCATTGTGTGTTTACACAAATCCCGCATTAGAATAATCAAAAGTGAACTGTAAGCTTCATCTCCTACTCAATTACCAATGTATATAAACTCCCTATATTAATTATAATTTCTTTATGTTTTTTTTTCATCCATTGCTCAATTCTAATTCTATCATGATTTTATTTTCCACTACAAGATTGTTCTTATCATTGAAATGGATGTTCTTATCGAAAAACATTTGATAATCGGTGCTCCAACCCGACTACCAACAAATTCTCTCCAAGACAATCAGTTGCCTCAAACAGATGCAAGTGCCAATTAGGTTAACAAATATTTTGTGAGAACACCAACTAAAATAAGTGGATTGAATACATCTATGCACATGTGGTCCGTAGAGGGTCGTGCCCTAGCAAAAACAACCCTTCGCAAATATCACAATGCAAGGGGAGATGGTTCCGTGTTTGGGTTTGATTTTTGGATCGGAAGGAGGGGAAATCCACATCACCTATTTCAATGAGGCCGCGGAAGCATTCTAAGAGTAGATTGAAAATGGAAAGGTATATCCAATTTTCAATGAGAGATTGCAAGGATTGCGATGGAAAGATATGTTACAACCATTTGAACAATGCTTTAGAGATTTTCCTCCAACCTTTCTCAACCATATCTCCACTCATAGAAATGAGGATACAATACCTTCCCATCACTTTCACTTCACCAAAATCAAGGACATACCTGCAAGTGTTGAAGGTTCTACAGTTGATTTGATTGGCATTGTTCTTACGATGTCACCATGCTCAATAATTCATCGGCATGACAAGTCTGAAACAAAGAGAAGAACACTACAATTAAAGGACATGTCAGGATTTAATGTAAGTGTCACATTGTGGGGACAACACTTAGATGAGATAAGCAACGAACTTGAAGACATGCTTTCTATACTACCTCTTCCAGTCCTTGCCTTGAAAGTTTCTCGCGTCTCCAGTTTCAATGGAAGCTTAGTTGACATTGTTTCAAGAACCAAATGTTACGTCAACCCTCTAATTTCATAAACAAATACACTTCATGGTTGGGTTGATTCTGATGACTACTCCCTTCCGGTACCCTCTATCACAAGCCAATTTATGGGCCCTCCAAAAATCTTGACCTCTGTAACAACAATTTCGGAGGTACTACATATGGGGAACACAAAGAGAAATGAATGGGCCATGGTTACTACGAAATCACAAATATCAACATGGACAACTTTTTTTACAAGGCATGTCCTCTTCAAAAAGGTAACAAACAATGTAGGAAAAAGATGAGAGAGAATGATAATGGTTCATGGTTATGTTTGAGTTGCAACAACATACAAGTTCGAACTATGATTAAAGATATGCACTCGTGGATCGATCTAAATGACCCAACAGAGAACTCCAGTTAGTTACCGCCTTTGATGAGACAATTGAGTCAATCATGGGTGTTGAAGGTATCTATATCCACCTATTTGTCTATAGATGAAGACGCGACCAGTGAAATTACAAGAAATTTCATCGACAAT
Organism: Taxus wallichiana var. yunnanensis; assembly: GCA_018340775.1. Lineage (NCBI taxonomy): Eukaryota > Viridiplantae > Streptophyta > Pinopsida > Cupressales > Taxaceae > Taxus > Taxus wallichiana. The sequence continues at coordinate 25,635,916 of CM031242.1, read as the reverse complement.
GAATACTGCTTCACACTTTCCCGGAAAAAAGAGACATACTGCAAAAACAACAAATTGAAATGTGTCATCCTCAATTTTAAGAAAGTGGATAACAATGCAACTCCTCCGTAACCTTCTTTACGTAAATACTTCTAATATATCCATCCCTTCAAACTTTACACCTTCACCCATCCCATTCTATATTTCGAACTGTCATCACTATGTTGCTTATTTCATATATGTGTTTCCCCTTTTCCCCTTCTTCAAAATAAAACTTTTGTAGTTCCTTATTGTCACCTACTACTATGTGGATTGTAAGTAATTTTAAGAAAATAAATGCATTTAACTTGCACTTTTATTATGTACGTATTTTCATCCTTGTATAGTATTAGAACGTATTGTATCTTTCCATATAACAAAAATTATTTTCCTTAGGCAACACATAAAAGTTTTTTATCCTCAAATTGTTACCTCTTATGATTAGTTCCCATTAGAACTCCACATGCATTTCAAATGTATATAGTTTATTGATTCTGACATACTATTGCCTCCTACTACTATGTGGATTGAAAGATATTTTAAGAAAATAAATGATAATTACTTGCACTTATATTATGTACGTATTTGCATCATTGTATACTATTGGAACGTATTGTATCTTTCCATATAACTAATATTATTTTCATTAAGCAAAAATGCAGATTTTTAATCCTCAAATGATACCTCTTACACGTAGTTCCAATTGGAACTCCACATGCATTACAATTGTATATAGTTTATTGTATAAAGTTTTTTTGTATGTCAACAAACAATGCATCATTCATTACTGACCGACACATTTTTTCCCAATAGGTGGTACTCCATAGGTGTGTCACTTCGCAATCATGGCAACTTCTACAAAATGAGCATGATGAAGAGAGAACTACAAAAAATAAAGTTCACATAAATTCTGAGCAGAGACGTCATCACCTAGAGTGTAGAACAATGACAATCTCAAATATTTGTCAACTTACATCGACCAACAACCTACCATTCCATGTCATTCCAAACTTGCCACAAATACAACTACTGAAGGATTTCCACCAACATTCCACAAGTAACTTCCATGGAAACAAATTTGCACGAACATACAAATTCCTTCCGTATGAACCCATATTTGCTAACTACTGCCACACCTCACCATTTTATTGTGCCGCCACAAGAAACGGTCTCAAGTACCACTTTGCTTTGGTTCCTCACGCATGTAAAACCAAATCCTCATCTCCTTCTATCTACTTTCCACCTTGCAATCCACAATTGACCCAAACAGAACACCCCACCCCTCCCCATACAAAGAGACTTCCCATATTGCCACCCTCGTCGCAGACTATTGAAGCCTAATGCTGGTTTCACAAAAGAATAGATTTTTTGGAAAGCATCCAAACTTTCTCAATCTGTTTGGAAAATTACCCTAGAATTAAAACAATTTCCTTTGAAGGATTTCCCTCCTGTAGCAGATGCAAATCTGAAAAACAAGACCATCGCTTCTCTTCATGGAACAACATGGACCTGAAAAGAAACCTACCATTCTTGTGTCTTTAACCCAAATAGAGGAGATGCTTATCACACGAGTCAATCCATTACTATAGGTCACCCAAGTATGTGGAGGACAATACAAATACTCAGGACACACCATAAGTTTCCCGCAAAACATTACTTCAATAGAAAAGTACCTACCACACCGCCTTGGAGATTTGGACATAGTACTCATACAAAGGGAAGGATATAATTTACAAAAGTATGATTTCTACATCAGTAGATCTCATGTTTGTACAACCTTGCAATATAAAATCCAACATGATCCCTATTACAAAGATGTCTTAATCAACCATGACGCCCTTTCCTCCCTACCATCTAAGTTGTCAAATTTTTCCTCATCTCTTAACACAACCACAATGGAATTTCCCCAAATGCAAACTACCTCTAAACTCATGGTATTGATGCTTCCAATGACTCTAACAAAACGTATGAACACTCATCATCTTTCATGCCAACACCCCACAATTCATGAACTAAAGAAGAGGAAATCGAATAGTTCTTGCTCAACCACGATGGTAACACCCCATTTACCATGCCATGGCCAGAGCTTGGGCTCTCACCTATAAATGAATACAATACGGAGGGCTTGTTCTCAATGGCCTTCCCAACTTTTTTTTTGGCTGGAAAAGTAATGTGGCAACAACCCCGCATAAAAGAAGTTCCAATGCATGAATATGATCTTCATTTGATGTGCTACCATGATGGTCACTTCGGTTCACACCCAAGATTTTGCTACTTCCTTCTAAACCTCATAATGCAGTAAGCAGGAAGCTTGATCCACAATGCAGTTTTTCATGAAACAAAACATCGAATATGGAATCCCTACAACAATTGGAGATCTACGAAGACAACTATTGGAATGCCCCAAAGATAATATCCTAGACATATTAATGTGGTTTGGATCGAGCCTTCAAGGGATGCGTTCATTCTGGGCAAAAAATAGAAGCGATATTTCAAATATGGTCGAACAAATGGGGACACCAACCTTATTCTTCACTCTAAGTGTCGCAGACACTAAATGACTAGATCTCCACAATATTATGTATGGTGAATGCCCTACTGATCCTCGAGCCGCACATCATTTGGAGAACACTTAACATTGTCTCAAACCCTCATTGAGTATCAACATACCTACATCACAGATTCACAATATTTCATGAAGAAATATTACAGAAGGAACTTGGAGCAGTAGACTATTGGTACATGTAATAAAATATACTATTTAATAAGTTTTTTCCAGACTACATAGCTAATATTTATGCTCTCTCGTCTCGCAGGTATGAATGACAACATAGAGGCTCCACACACGTCCATGGTTTATTGTGGCTCGAGAACGCACCTAAAGTTGACGCAATGGACTGGGAGGATACAACAATTATTGAGGCAACAAAACAATACTTTGATAAGTTCGTGTCTACCTGAACCCCCATCCGGCTTGCAACCGCTTGGATTTTGTTCGCAGGTCATTGCTAGACGACCCTTGTTTGCTAAATACAACACAAATACTATCCTCCTCCCCACATGCATACCTTGAAGAATTGCTTAATCATGTTCAACGCCACACAAAATGTTTAGAACAAACATGCCTACGTAGAAAGCAATCACAATCAGTAGTGTGCAGTACAACGCACCATGGGCCACACAACCTACTTCATCCCTACTCATTGAAAGTGATGGGAAAATTAAGTACCTCCCTTCAAGAAACGATGATAGACTGAACATACACAATCAAACTATGATATCCATATGGAGAGAAAATGTCGATTGCCAACCGACACTTTCCCGCCATGCAGTTCTAAAGTATATTGCAAAATATGCTTCAAAAGCATAGCAACATTTAGAAACCTATCACCAAATGCTATCCAGATTTTCAAGAGATGTTGATGCGGATTCACCAACACACATTGCAATTCAAAAATGCTCACAGAGAGAATTGTTGAACATGACATAAGCGCATAAGAAACATGCCACATGCTGCAAAAATTGCCACTTGTTATGTGCAACCGTTCATTTGTATCATTAAATGTTGGCAAAAAATCTTGAGACGTGTCATTGAAAGTGACGTCAATGTACAAGAAACAACCACTTTCTTGGATGCATATAGAGTTCACCCTGCAACCATGGAACACCTACCACTTATTTAGGTTGCTCGAGATTGGAGCTACAACAGGAACCATAAAGGAGATAAATGGAAACTATGGTTGACTAAAGCAATTGTTCGGGTCCACCCGAGATTTATGGATGTCCCAACTCAAGATTCAACATCATATGACCTTTTCTATTGGTCAGAACTCCTTTTATACAAGCCTTTCAGAAATATTACCTCCGAATTTGGCTCAAGCCCACATGACATCAACGACACTTGGGACATGTTCAAACACAACTACAGACCATGACATGTTTTATGCACTACCGCAGACACATGACATGAAATAGATGTTAGTTATGACTCTGAGGTCAAATGCAATATTCAACACGAACCATTGCAATAAGGCAGGTCTTCGCACAACTTCGTCAGGAAACAACATGGGTCTTAACGATCTTGAAATGTTGGGAAATGATATTTTTATGTACACAATAATCGGAACATACATGGCGTTCCGCATGATTTACAGATAATTGGTTCATCATTCATCAAGAGAGAAAAGGTAGACACAAATAACACCAACATGTAGGCCACACCACCATCTACCACACTACCTTTGTCTTCAGAACAACAACTAGCTCTTGATACCATACTACACCATTCAACAAACAAAACACTTCTACCTCCATTAAGATTGATAATTCAAGGAACAACTGGCACATGAAAATCATTTCTGATAAATAAAATCCATAATTCATTTACAACAACATCAACCACATCTCCCTCGCCTCTCCTTCTGCTCACCCCTATCGGTGTTTCAACATTTAACATCTCCGCACCCACAATCCATGCAACCCTCCATATTCCAATCAAAGAATTAAAACCCCTTAAAGGCCAAGCATTATTGTCTTTTTAAGAGTCATTGAAACATATAGAATATTTTCTTATTGATGAAATGAGTTTCATCAGCCCAAAGTTGCTAGGAAAAATTGACAGTAGGCTATGCGAGGCTTTCCCACACTCAAAAACATCTGAATTTGGAAACAGATCAGTCATCCTCCTCGGTGACCTCGAGCAATTACCACCGGTTATGGACAATCCTCTTTATGCAAGTAAATCCTATGGAGCCACCCTTTGGAAGGGATTTCATTCTTCCATTACATTACAAACTATATTTCGACAACAAGGAACAACCGATGCACAAGTTTCATTCCGAATTTACTGCTCAACATGCGAGATTCAACCCCTCTTATTGAGGATTAGGAACTCCTAATGTCTCGCACAGACACACACCTAACTCAACAAGAGCTCAAAATTTTTAAGGATGCACCACATTTGTTTGCAAAAAATGACCTCGTGGACTCCCACAACCTTCAAATGTTGAAGGCATTGAATGTTCGATCACCCAATCCATTGTTGAAAGTAACAGGTGGGATGGACCAAGAAATCTTGATGATGATCAGTTAGAGCACAAAGTTCTGTTGTGCAAACAACAAAAATCATGCTTATTGCAAATTTATGGGTTGACGCAAGCCTCGTAAATGGTGCTACAGAACAATCACCGACATTGTCTACGACACATCAATGCCACCACCAACATTACCTTTATTTATTGTTGTCAAATTTGATAGATACAACGACCCATGTTGGGATCCCTCCAACCTGTTACATATTCCGATACCCCTATTTCGAGAGGGAATCGAAGACAATTTCCACTTAAAATGGCCCAGGCATTAACTATCCACAAGTCCCAGGGACTTACTATGCATAAAGCAACTGTCGACATTGGAACCAATGAAAGGCAGGGTCTGACATTCACAGCTTTCTCCAGAGTTTCCTCGCTTGCAAATCTATGCATTTCACCTCCTTTTTCATTCAAAAGGTACTAAAAAATGGTGCACGTAGGAACACTTGGAGAAAGAAGAAAGGAGGAAGTAAGACTACTATCACTCAACCCTTCGTAAATACTGCACTCTACTTTGATAACACCTTCGCTACTACTTTACTCAACACTTCTTCTATCCTAGACGCCATTTCCGTTCAAGGGGTATCAAATGTACTCATGTTTACCGGAAATAAAATTACCCTCAAAAGGCTACCATTCATGATATAATTCTTCTCATGTTAAGTTCAAATAAAATAATCCACAAAACGATACCACTCATGATATGAGATTTGTAAATGTATATGTACGAATTTGTAACAAGTTTGAAATGAAGAGATGAAACCTTTAAATGAAGTGGTTCGTCTACAATTACAAAATTACACTTTTCAACATACATGTTCAATTTTTCCTTTTTATTGTTTCCCATTTCTTTATGTTAACCAACAACAACACATTTTTAATGTCTTCATCTACACACAAATACCTACAATTTTAAAATGTCGAGAAAGAACAATGCAATTTATAGTTGTTTCCATCCAAAGCTTTGTACATTATATCACTTTTTTGCATTTTGAATAGTTTTAAGGGTTAGACCTCATGTTTGTGCTTTTTAAATGAAGTGACTCATCTATATTTCTACACATACAAAATCAATCACCCATAGTTTAAACAAACACAACTACAAAAGTAAAAACTATCCCTATAACACAAATAACATATACCATTTTTTGTTTGCAAAATGCCTCAAAGAAATGTGGTCTCATGGAATGCTATGATTGTAAGATATGCACAAAATAGATCTGACAATGATGCTCTCAAACTCTTTGAGGTAATAAAGCACTTTGGTTTGTATTGGCTTTAATCATTTTATCATTATTTTTTCAACATAAATTTTAAAAAAGAACAATTTGAATTTTTCAAGACTTCAAACCCATTCTGCAAGAAATAGTCATCAATCATAGCATAAAGAGGCTCTCAAGCACGCTTTAATCTATACAACACCTTTTTGAGGCAGAACAATAGATGCTTTTTCCTCTCTTTTGCATATCCACATGGCTACTCCATATAGACTTCCCAAGTCAATTCATCATTAACCAAAGCATTCTTGACATACAGATGATGGACATTTTACTTAAACCAGGAAAACAAAGCAAGGACACATTAGAGGGTGATCGCTTTAGCCACAGGTGTTAAGGTTTCTGCATAACCAATTCTTTTTTCGCTTGTGTACTTTAGCCACTCATCTGGCATTCGATGGCAGGTTCCCCTTCTGATTCACACTTAGTCTTTTAGATCCATCTACACCTAATAACTTCCTTTCCTTTTGATAATTATGTCCTTGTCCAAGTATATTCATGTGAATTGGTTTGATTTCTTAATCCATTTGCAAGTCTCCCCTTTGCACCTCACTTGCCTCAAAATTGGAAGGCTCCTCTGCAGTCAACACTTGAGATATGAATGCATAATTAAATGTTTTGCGCGCTCATCTTACTGCCTCTTCCCTTCTTGCTCAAGAAGTTGTGTCTCGAAAACAAGCTACAAGTATCATTTTGGTATACTATTATGTCAGGGATTTGCTGCAATCTCCTTATACACCAGCTCATCATTGTCATGTGCAATAGTACTCAACAAATACGACATGTTATTTTTCCATTGAAGTGTTGGACTCTGGTTATTCTGGATGTTATTTTGCCCTTGTACATTATGTTAGCATACATAAGGCATGTGAATTGTATGATAAAATGCCTCAATGAGATGTGATCTCATGGACTTAAATGATTGCAGGATATGCATAAAATGGGTTTGTTGAAAATGCCTTCAAAACTTTTAGGTGAATGCATTTGACAAGTGCAAACCCAACCTCCACAACCTTTGTCAGCATACTCCCTTTCTATACCAATATGGGAGCCTTAACACAAGGTATGAACATCCATCAAAGTATAATGGAAAGTGGATTTTTGTTTGCAAAATGCCTCAAATAGATGCGGTCTCATGGAATGCCATAATTGTAGGATATGCACAAAATAGCTCTGACAATGATGCTCTCAAACTCTTTGAGGTAATAAAGCACTCTACAATGTACCCTAGCCATTTAAGGTTCGTTTATATTTGCTTGCATATTTTGTCTCATTTATGTTTCTTGGAGAGCTAATATGTTAAAGCATTGAGTGGTTCTTTAAATCTACTTTGACGTCAACACTTCATATTCACTACATTCTCAAGAGTGAGTGTTAGCAAACTTACATGTCTCACTTGCATTTGTATTCAATTATTACACAACTAATTATTATCTAACATCCCTTCTAATGTATTTCACAACATTTGTTCTGGGTTTAATAGAAAATCAATATTGTCAATCACACCCCTTATCAACATCAACTACAAAAGTAATAATTGTCTTTCTAAATCTAATAACATATACCATTCGGTGTTCACATTGCATTGTACACATGCGATTGCTAGTTATTTTTACTGAAAGATGTCTCTCATGCGTATTAATATTCTCGATGTATTTTCGATAGATGTATTTAAAATATCTAAACTAGTTATTATAAATTCAATATATATAAACGGTTAAATATTAAATATACATGTCATTTTCACATTTATATTTACCTGTCAATCATGAGAGTCATATTTCAAAAGTGACTGTATTTTCGCATCTAAAATGACTTATAACGTCTAAACACGTTGCAAAATCCGACACTCATTGCCGTATAAAGCCCAAAAACAGAAATTTTATAAACCCTTTCTTGCACAAACGAATACCCAAAAGGATCAGAAAAAGAGCCCCATGGCTTCAATCTCAGGAGGCCCTCCGTGTCTCAAATCCTCTCTGCACAACTCTAAACCAGATTTCTCCTCCCTATGTAAAAGACCCACATACAGTAAACCCATCTCTCAACACATCGCTGCTTCATCCGAGCCTCTGTTTCATTTTCTGCTGCAGTAGCTCAGCCCGTGGCTGACGAGGACACAAGCTCGAATCCCAAGCTGAACAAGTACAGCTCCAGGATCACCCAGCCCAAGTCCCAGGGAGGCTCACAGGCAATTCTATATGGAGTAGGCCTCTCATACGAAGATATGCACAAACCCCAGGTTGGCATATCCTCAGTATGGTACGAGGGGAACACCTGCAACATGCATTTACTCAAGCTGGGGAGGCTGTTAAGGAGGGTGTTACTGATGCTGGCTTAGTGGGCTTTAGATTTAACACTGTGGGTGTGAGTGATGCAATATCAATGGGCACCAGAGGCATGTGTTACAGCTTGCAGTCCAGAGACCTGATTGCTGACAGCATTGAGTCTGTCATGGGGGCCCAGTGGTATGATGCCAATGTCTCTATACCTGGTTGTGATAAAAATGTAAGTTACACTTTAAATTGGTTTGTTGGACAGCACTGGATTTTGACGTTCAATGTTGCATGTCATAATAAAATTACTTGACGGTCTAGAAAATTATATGGATGTCATTTGGCGTTCAAAATTTAATATGCATGTCAAATTTGTTTTTTTAATAAGTATTAAAAAATAGATACATTGAATTAAATTTTACATCCACAAGATTGAAAATAAATTTATGTCTTAAATTCTTCCCATCTGTATTCTATTTGGATTTCTATTGGCATAGCTAAGGCTGAGTTAATTAAATTTTTGGTTGTTTAGCATTATCTATGTGATCCAATTGTAATAGGTTAACCTTCGTTGCATACATCAAACAACTTTGTTTTTTTGTTTCATTTCCTTCGTTGCATACATCAAACAACTTTGTTTTTTGTTTCATTTCATCATAATACTGCCTCTATTCCATGTTGCTTCTAATATGAGGAAGTATGCATATTTTCCATGTTGCCTCTCTATGAACTTTATTTGTTCCCAATTTTTCTGCAGAGGAATTCTATTAAATTTTTATATCATTATTTGCATATTTATCTGTTTATGATAAAATTGAAACGGTGTTATTATTTTGGAGGGGAAAATGGTTAACCTTAGGCACAAGAAAAATTCAATTACTTTTTCAAAAATTTAAGCACAATAATGTCTAGTGACGGATAAAAAATCTTTAGATTATTAATAGATTCAAAATGGATCTCATTTGTGAGATAGCACATTGAAATAGGGGAAAATGTTTTGATTAGCAATGGAGAGTATTGTGTTTTATTTTATAAAATCAAGCTTTACAATTTAAAAGTTTTTTTTTTTTGAAGAAAATGATAGAAATGACTCACTTAGAATCACTGGTGCAAATTTGCAATTTTGGAGAAAATGAGTTCCAACTTCTAACTTCCAACTTCCAGCTTGCAAGTTCAATCTTCAAATTTCACCTTTCTTGCAAAATCCCAAATCCAATGCATTAGTCCACTATCCAATCTTTATTTGTAAGAAATAAAAAAAATAAAAAAAAAAAAATCAATTACAAATCAAAATCAATAAAATAAAGCTAAACAACAAATCAAATAAAGCTAAAAATAAATCAAACAAAACTAATTAAAATAAAAAATTAATAGATGTTTCTATTTTATCAATGAGATATGAAAATGTTTATATTTCATTAATAAGATATATATATTTTTTGATTTTTAAACGCTTTTGACCGGAGCTTAGAATCGGAGGGATGGTGGGACCCCACCCGAACAAACACAAACCAAGCAGAAATAGCACCAAACTACAACACAAAAGCCCAACATTGGCTTAGAAGAAGGGACGACAATTAAGAGGAATTATTTCCAACCCTGAGAAGGGAAATAATCTGAAATGTTAGCTATCCCTCCCTTCTTTCCTTTTCTTTTCGAAACCTCTTGCCACTTGCCTTGATCTGAGCTAACAACCAACATAAGATTGTTATCCTCTGCAATTTCTGCGCTATTCGATAAATTGTCCGATTCGAGTCGACTTTCCGGGTGAATGCCCACGCTTCGTACCACCAACAACTTCCTTGTTATTCATAACTTCAACTGCTGTTTTTTCCGCGCCATCCTCATTGCTCTCTTTACCCGGATCTTCCTTGAATGTTGTGGCCAAAACTAAATCTGGACACGAAGTTCTCCATCTGTAGCACCCTTCTTAGCATGTTTAGTGTTTCATTAAACGGGCACGAGGCATGCAGATGGCTTGGGTTTTTACAAATTCGACACCGAAAGGCGGTGTTCTCGTAGTCCAAGGGTTGAACTCGCTGCAAGTTCCCAAATTTCAGATTTATGTGATCCGACAGACCTTTACTCAAATCTACTTCAACACACAATCTTGCATAAGTGCACATTCCGGATTGAATTTGTTCCATGTCTTCTTTTATGTATTTTCCCAAAGCGTTTCCGATATCCTCCAAGGCATACTAGAGATACAAGGGTAAATTGGGTAACCTTACCTAGACTGGTGTAATTGTGACTGGGTGTGTATTAGGGTTGAAGGCTGGGAACCACGGGGTTAAATATAAACCAACATTGCCCCAAAACCAAGGGCCCTCAGAAAAACATCGTTGATACTCCTCATGATCTTTGAAATGAACAATGAAAAAACCTTTTGAGCATAGTGAAATTTCACACTTACTTGTCCAGTTCTCAAACACCCATTGATATAAGGCTGAAGAAGAGGGCCAAAGACCATTAAATCAGCCTATAATGGCATCCTTTGTCAAAGTCTTGTAATAAGCATCCACAGTCGGAGATAAACTTGTAATAAGCATCCACAATGGATTTTTAATCTCCGTATCAAGAGTTTCCTTTGCTAAATCGACTACCCGCTTGGCTGCCCCCATTAAACCCCAACGCCTCTTTGAAGGAGTTGGGAGAGGGGACGACACCCCTGGTATTGCCGTTTTTACCTCCTCCTGCCTTAGCCTCCGCCCTGCATCCACCTCCTGATCCTACTCCACCAGCCGGTGACCGTAAGACTCCTTCCTGTTTCCTTCTAGCTCCGCTCCTTCCATCTCGACGCTAACATCCCTATGCTGGGATCTTTCGCCACCAAGCGGACTTGGATTCTGCTCATTTCCCTACCCATCAACTATAAATCGCCGCAGACTTAGGGTTTTCTTTTCCATCGTGTTAGGTATGTTTTATTTTTCAAACTCCACCGCATGTTAATGATACAACAATTTTTCGTTCGCCTTCTCAAAAGGTCATTAATAAGATATTAAGATAATTCTATTATTTTGATTTTATTTACATTCCAAAGTTTCCATTTCCATTTATGTTGTATTTGTGAAGAATCTCACAAATTTTAATGTGTACCTAGTGTAATTTTCAATTTATTAACTTTCTTAATTATTATAAATTTGATATATATATATATATATATATATATATATATATATATTTGACGGTCAAATTTTAAATATACGTGTCATTTTGACGTTTGAATTATATATTTACTTGTCAATCATGACGGTCATATAAAATACCTAAAAACGTCTAAATACCTTGCAAAATCCAGCACTGGTTGGACCTATCAAAGTATATCTATTTAGATAGAAGTTTGCTTTTATTTTGTGGTCCCATGTGAGGAGAGTTCCTAATTTTTCCTAGCTGTTGCTGCACATTAATTTTAGGAGAATTCTTAGGAGAAGTGGTGCCATGGTATAAGAGTTTTTTTTTTTAGTATGCTGCAATTTTTTAGGGGAGATATTTAAAAATGTAATATTTTAATTTGCAATTAATTTAAAACAATTTTTCTCATTTATAAGCTGACATTTGGCATAATATATTCCTACAAAATAGAAGTGGGCGGGGAAAATTTCTAGCCCCTCCTTTTTACCATCCGCATAAACTCTCCTCCTAAAAACTTGCTTGTTGCTCCTTGTTTTAAGGAAAATATTCTAAAATTTCCTATTTCCCTAATTTTTCTTTTTCATGGGGCCACCCGCTCAATAAAAATAGGAGCAGCAGCCTCTTCCATGGGACCCCTGCCTTAGTATAATTCTTTGAGCTTTGTATAATTGATCTGTATGTATTCCTGAAAAAAAATCCCAGCACACCGTTTGACCCATCGTCAGGATAATTGATTAGATTGCAAATTCAAGCTTTTGTCCACTTGTAACCAGTATAAAGACCTCGAATTTTCAATTTAATGATCATTATGATTGGTGAGGCAGCGTGACCCCAAAGGTCAATCTCAATTCGCCTACGCAGTTTCTTTTGAGCCAATGCCCAATGGGGCAGCACAAACCCTCTTGTCAGGTATGCAGAGGAGATGGATTCGGGCAGTACGATTCACTTGCATGGGTGGTTATTTTAGGGGTGGACTCTGGAGGGTTCTCATCTGTGATTGGAGAATTGCCCAGCTTGTTGGGATGCAGGGTGTCTTTCCTAGCAGTGGACCCCTGTGGTGTTCTCATCTGTGATTGGAGAATTCCTCAGATCATCAGGATCATCTGTGATGCATTCCAGATGTGACCAGTGCGGCAGTGTACATTAGGTGTGGCAAACTGTGTTTTGAGCGTAGAAAGTTCCCTTGGTGGTTGAGGTTTGAACTTGAAGGATGCTAAGAAGCCTGCACAGGTGTTGATCCCTGGGTGTCACTGGTTCACAATTTTTTTTTCTTTTTCCAGAAGATATTTTGGTCAAAATGCAAGCTGTTATAGATTGTAATTCTAATCTAGTTAATTGTTTTGCAATGAATTATTCTAGGCTTAGATTTTTGGAGATCAAGAGTTGGTTCCTTTAACCTTAACCGACTCTAAATTAAATTAATTGACTGTAAATTGAAAATTCTATGTGAAATTATGCATGCTTGTGGGTATTTGATGGAAATTAATTCTGTTTTGTATTTTCTTGAAAATAATTCTGTATTGTTTTTGCCCAATTTTTTTGACTCGAGCTTATTTCATGTTTGTAAACCTATCATATTTTGTTTTCACGAACATGGCTATTACACTTTGAACTATTTCTAGTTCGTTGAGTTTTTAGGTACTCGGTACTTTTTGGGGAAAGATGTTATGGATTTTTAATTTTAATTGGTTATGGATTCCACCTAGAATGGGGCATCATAGAGATGCCCTCTTCCTGACTAAAGAAGAAGGGATATCATGTCAGATGGTGCCCCACAGTCAAATCTACAATATACAAAGCACCGCACCAGTCTAGAGGGTCACCGTACCAGCATAACCATACCCAACTGGAAGGGGACTTCTCTTGCTCGCTACACAATTGGCTTAGAATGTGCCCAAGAAAAAAAGGATTTATTTCATATGAACCAAAATACAATTTATTTCATCACTTATATTCGAAAAAGCTCATGCCACGGTGAAAACAGATAGCCACCACGAAGCAGATTATTTCTGGATTTGTTTTTGCATGAGTTCCCATAATAAAATCATTTGAGTTCCATAGAAATTCAATTCAATAGACTACAAGAGACGGCAAGGGCTTAGGACTTACCGAGTAGTAGTGAGCGATATGGCTTAAAGCAATCATGCTGCATGCAGGATCACATACAATATTACGAGTACTGAAATTCCCACATAAAACATGCAACTGTTAATGTAGGCAATCCTCTGCAGAAATATGAGCCCATGCTGGACTTAAAACAAAGGCAATGCTTGCTTGAAGAATATGGCAACCAGTCCAGCAGATATTCATTCCTTCGTGCTAAATGATCTGAGGCAGTTACAGGGGCGATACCCTTAAATTCTAGTTGCGTATGCCACATGTAATCAGATCTTTAACCTGACCAGCGTAACTCATATCATGCATGTCACCTATTGCATAATTCTAGCAAGGTCTTAGTATCCCAATCTCTGTAGCTTTAATAATCAAACCAAGTCTTAAAGGAATGTGAACAATGCAGGAAAAGTTTCCTGTCACCCGCTTTTCCCAAGAAGTGCCTTCTTCATAGTTTCAGCTGCTTTATAACATAAGTATCACATATCACTTGTCCTGATCTACCAAATCCAGATGCCATTGACTTTACAAGTGTTGGTGAAGGGCCTAGTTTTGATCAGTGGTCTTCCAACCTCTGAGGATTACCTTGTTGTGTTTCACATCCTGTGAATCCAAACATAATATGATTAAATTTTACCTACAATTGTATTTATATATACTAGTTTTGGTTTGAGACTTTCCTTGTTTGTAATGATTCAGAGCCATTCTTCTATGAAAGCATCCTGTTACACAAATAAGTACCCGAGCATCTTACATCTTAGTTTTGAGTAATTCTAGACAAGACTTGTATAATTTCTGTCTTACCATAGTCATCTCGTTTCCAGAAACTGTTATATGCCCTTGCATTTTCAGTCAATCTTTGAACTTGATGATTCATACAAGTGTGGCTTATTGGGTTAGCATTTGAGACTCTAGCCTCAGCAGCTCACAATCAAAATAGAAAAATCAAATCTAGTAGTAAGATGGAACTACAATGACATAGGCTCATCCTCTTTTAGAAACTCTCCTGATATTAATGAGGTTGCGATAGTGGAACCACCTGGACAAGGCTGGGTGCAACTCTCTGGTAAATTTCATAGAATAAACATCTCTCAAACACAGCTTCAAATCTGAACGGTATTCTATGCTCGATAGGTTACTCCTCATGTACATTAACCGATTTAGTTTACAAGATAAAATACAAACCTGAGTACTGAAATCATTTAGCATCATATTATAATGAAAGTCCATGTTATTAAAATCCACTCTGGATTTGTCATGTTCCTTCGACAAAAGAGAGCAGAAAATAAGGTTACATATTAAAAGGGCTACAAGGACAGTCTACAAAACTAAGGATCTTCAAATATGTTTGCCCTTCAATTAATTAGATTGTAGATTTAAAAATTGTGATAAGTCGTGAGTCAGAGGCTGGCCGAGTAATTGGTCTGAAAATTGTGATTCAGATTTGCCGAGTAATCAGCGATTTTTGCAAGTTATCTCTGCAATTACTTGGCACGAGTTGCCCACGTCCGTTAAAAAAGCACATAATGGAAAAATAAAAAATAATTTTTTTTATGCTTATTTCTGCATTTAACTCTGCATTTTTTTCCCATGAATACAGTGCACGGTTAGTGAAGGCTTGGAGGCCATTGGAGGCAATTTTTGGCAGTTTTTGAATCCTCCATATTGCTTTCTTAACTATCCTGAAGTAAGGAACTTACAGAAGTGTGGAACTCTCCATAGTTGAGCTTTGTGTAGTTCTAACATAGTTGTCAAGATACTTTTGACTGATTAGTTTTGGTACAGACCAGTGCTGTGCTTTGAATCTGTTTTGTGACTCCAGAACACAAAGGGATCTATCAAAGACATGATTGCCCAAAACAGAAAATCTGTATGGGATAAACTGCAATCTGTCCAAGCTATAAAAACCGCTCAGTCGAAGACAAATATCTCCATCCAAACTCATGCTGTAGAAATTAATGTATCCATCTAAGTTGAGATTACAAGTACAACAATAGGGACAAGAGAATTGTTAAAGGCCAAATTTAATACTTGAGGTCTGAGCATTAAGGAGTGGACGAGACAGCCACAGCAGACTCATAGTAGGACAAGGCACCATAAATGAAATGTAATATGTATATTTGATATTTCATATGACTCTTTTTTTTCAAGTTACAAACTCGCTGGAACCCCTCCGCATACACCCCCAATTAGTCGAGGAGTGCATTTGGGGTAAACCGTCAGTACCGACTTACAGCACCTAACTTGGTGGGGACACCAAGTGAGGCCTACCACATAGATGGCCAGCCCAAGGAATCGACCTTTAGACCTACCATGTTTGGCAACTAGCTGTCAACTGCTTGGGCTAGCCCACCAGGCTATTTCATATGACTCTATTAGCATTGTAGTTTGTAACCTTGTACTTTGTACTCTTATTTGGTGGAAAATTAATTGAAAAGATACTTATATATCTTTTAACATTCATTTCTCATGTCATTTGACAATGTTTTACATTTTATTTAAGTTTATTATATGAATGTATAAGTTTTTAAAATAGTGATAAAGTTGTTGAGTAATACCGAGAAACTCCCGAGTCCTAAGTATGAGTCAAAATTTTGGGTTGCCGAGTAATTGCTGAGTACAAGTTTTTGAACTATGAATTAGATAACAAGCCTTGATTATATTGCATAGTTTATCCGATAGTTCCATTATGTTCCTTTTGAGGGCAATGTCCTTTTGGTCTGGAATATCCAACATAGATATGAGTTTTATGTGTCGGTGTCACCTCTTTTTGTGGTTGGAAAATTTGTGTTGGTTAGAGAATCAGCAAATACTAAATGGTTTCAACAAGGTTGGCATATAGTGAGATCTTATCAAATTTGATCGTAATTTCGATTGTCAGATCAGGGTATGAATTTTATGAAAAACATCTGAGAAGTTTACATGTTCCATCCTGTTTTGATTTGTTCAATGAGATTTTAGTATGCAAGCATTGCCTATAGGTTTTGAATCTTGATCTTCTTTGGATAGCCCTCAAAACTCACTAGCCCTGTCCTCTTTTAAGAGATGGTATATTTGATCATTTCCCATTGTTATATATTTTATTTTTGCAATGGAAGAGGTTGGTGTAGTTTGAACTTAGTTTCTGTTAGAATGCTAGAGGTTTGATTAGCAGAGTCACATAAAATCTGTATGCTATAACTTATCACATTTTTGTGGCTTAACTTCCATGCTTGTTTCATGCAAGTTGCAAGATATGTGAGCAGGCAAATCTAAGTTAATTTACAACTTGGTTTGTGTCAAGTATAGCTATGCATCAGCCTTGGTAATATATCTACAGCTTTTGATGTTGGTCGTTGATTGTTGGGAACTGATGCACTTCTATGTTGAGCAATTTATCTTGTGTCGTTAGGGTTTCTTGGAACCGGAAACATTGATAATGTCACTATAAAACACTCAAGCATAGGTTTTATTGTCTATATTCTTAACTTACGCTGTCATTTTAGTCAACCACTTTTCAAAATCTCACCTTTCAGTATACTAAACAAAATGATGCTTTATTGTAAGCTCAGAGGATCTTTTGGCTCTTGCATAGACTGTTTATTGCACCTCTAATATTGAGGTATGGCTAGGTGTCCCTCGCTCTCCCGGGAAGAGGAATGGGAAATATGTCAAGGGGCGGCTCAAGGATGGCTCATCAGCATCACACCCTGTCCCCTAGGGGATGTTAAAGGCATGTGTGATCTATAGGGGACACAGGTTTCAATTCGAAGGGGGTAGGGTTGTACACCTTGTTGAACAATCTATAAGGTAAATGGAAAAAAACAATTCCCTTGTGGCCTTCCACGAGTGGGCTCTCATAAATCAAATTGGTGTCTTGCTTGGCGGGGAACAAGAAACTACTTTTACCTTTACCTTATAGTGCATCTTGCAACACAAAGGGCACATTCTCAAGAACCACCAAAAAATGTAATATTTTGGATGTATTCTACGAGGTTTTCCTGTAAATGGCTTGATGTTTCTTTGTTATGCTAATATTTTCAGAGCTTTGGAAGACATTATCTCTTTTGGATACAACTTTTAATATTGGTAATTTCTGTTTTCTTTCTCCAATGCAGATGCCGGGTACCATTATGGCAATGGGGCGCCTCAATCGACCTAGCATCATGGTTTATGGAGGAACCATCAAGGTTAGGTTTTTCTTTACAGTGTCAAGCATCACTATATAGTATATTCAGATCATTTTGAAATTGCTGGTCACTAAATTAAGTTTTTATAAGATAGGGAAATTCTAAGCATAAAAATATGATGTATGGAAGCATTGATAGAACTTTACGTTTCCAAATCTAATTTCAAATCTCTAGATAATTGATTTTTTATGCTGTAGTATTTGTCTAAGCAACGATCTATGAAGTAGTCTAATGTCTCAAGGAATATACTCTAGTTTTTTTCTGTCATGGTATATGATGATTCTGAACAAAGCCATGTAAAGAGAATATTTGTGGCAACTTCTCTGCTCTTTTCTATATAAGAAATTTCAACAGTCCATTTTCAAAAATAAATGGTAAAATTGTCAGAGCGTTCAAATGCTCACAGATTTGAAAATTTGAAAAGAGTAAATAGTAAAATATTAGTTCTCCAAAATTAAGTTGAGTCACAAAATTTGAGCGAGTCTTCCTTCTAATTCCTCACTTTATATTTGTTTGCAGCCCGGTCATTCCCAAGGTGAAGCCTATGATATTGTATCAGCCTTTCAGGTGCATTTTTATAATTTTCTCATGCATCATTTTGGTAATTGTTTAATGTATATGGACCTATTCCTTCAATATTGTTATGTTTCTCATTTCTTCGTGGAAGTGTATTCATTTCATCTGAAACAATTATAGAATTATGTTCGTTGTGAAGTTAGGTAGATCAAATCTCACATGGCTAATAGGACATCATTACCATGTGTGGTATAAGAAATAAGCTGGTTTGTTTCTTGGAATCTAACTAGATAATCATCAATAAAATAATAATTAAATTACTTCAAGTAATATGTTTGGTTTTCTCCTCCAGCATGGGCAGTTGATGCATCGAGTCCACTAAATTATGATTTTGTTTGAGTGATTGTCAAATATCATAATATGGTTCCCTTAGGCCTAGATCATCTGATTTCACTTCTTTATATTAATTCCTTACTCTGCCCTGCATCATTCCTTGGATCCCAGGTTAGACCAGTTCCTTTCAGTTATGAATGAGTTTCATGCTCACTTTTAACAGCAGTTTTGTCTCTGATATGAGTGGTAGGTTTATGGGGAATATGTTAATGGGTCAATCACCGATGAGCAGCGGATGAATGTGGTGCGCAATTCTTGCCCAGGTGCAGGAGCATGTGGTGGCATGTATACAGCCAATACCATGGCAACTGCAATTGAGGCCATGGGCATGACCCTTCCATACAGGTATCTCTGGCTGTTTTGAACCGTTAAGTTGTAGTCATTACAAAGAATTTATTTATTATTTTCTTGTTGTGTTCTTCCCCTTATATTTGACTATGTTTTGTACTTCATTGATCCCATAATAATTGAAACTTTAATTAATTAATTTCCATAGAGAAATATTGGCTGTGCAAGCCTTGTTTTTCAAGAAACTCAAGTCCACTTGTGTTCTCTCTCGACCGATGATTTTTGGGTAGCTGGTTTTTGGCACAGTTCTTCAATACCAGCGGAGGATCCACTGAAGCTGGAGGAATGCCGTATTGTTGGCAAGTACCTTATGAAACTACTAAATCTTGATTTGAAACCGAGGGATATCATCACTAGAAAGTCCTTACGTAATGCAATGGTCATCACAATGGCCCTTGGTGGCTCCACCAATGCTGTCTTGCATTTGATTGCAATTGCCAGGTGATTAGAACGTTTTTCTCAATTTTAGTTGAAGGATGCATTAGAGCTTGACATCTCTACAAGATATCTGTAATATACTCTGTCCAAATTTTCTTAACACATTTTCCCTTGGCATTTGTGCTTATTATCACATACTTATTCTTCCATTGCAGATCGGTGGGCTTGGATTTAACTCTGGATGATTTCCAAAGGATTAGTGATCAAGTGCCTTTCCTTGCAGATCTCAAGCCTAGTGGAAAATATGTAATGGAAGACCTTCATAAGGTATTGTAGGTTTTTTCCATATGGATGTAAATTGTTTTCTTGCATTACACAACTAATATCTTGTTACATTGAATTAGGTTACATAATGTTTTGGACATGAACTAATTAATGATTTTACGTTCTATCCCTCTAAATTGATCATAAAATGATTTCCAATTAGGTTGGAGGCACACCGAGTAATTCGTTACCTACTGGAGCTAGGGCTATTAGATGGTGATTGTATAACTGGTGAGCATTCCATTTTTAACATCAAACGAGGGCCATATGATCTCCACTAGTGTCCACTTATAAAAACATTCATAACCATTGCAGTTACAGGAAAGACACTTGGGGAAAATGTAAAAACTGTCCTCCTCTAACAGAGGGTCAGGTAAGATACAATTTAATCATTTATGAGGCATAACTTTGTGACTGAATTTTCTTTAAAAAAAGAATTCAGATCGTAATCTATTATCTGGTGCTAATGCAGCAAATAGTAAGGCTCATAGAAAATCCAATCAAGTCAACTGGGCATATCCAGATATTGTATGGCAACTTAGCACCAGATGGGTCTGTTGCAAAGATTACAGGGAAAGAAGGTCTTTATTTTTCAGGTGCCAGTCTTAGATGGAGCCATCACATAAGTTCATGGAATTTACATTTTATAGGAAATGTGCTATTTGGAGTGTATTTATGGTAAATGTTCCAGGTCCTGTTATCAGTTATGGTCTAATGTTTTAAAAGAATTGCAGGGCCTGCTCTTATCTTCGAAGGAGAGGAGTCCATGATAGCAGCTATTTCAGATAATCCACAAAGCTTCAAGGTATGCATATTTTGGTTCCCTCATTTTCATTGCTCGTATTTAATATGTAACCAAGTTTTAGGAATTATTAAATTATAGCAATGCAAAGTTGTCACCCACGAAAGCAATTGAAGTAAAAGATTAACCAAAGCAGAAATGTCTTCCAGGGTTGAGTTGGAACTGAATCTACAGGAAGAAAACTGCAAATTGAGTGAAAATAGTCTATAGCACTCAACATCTGTATTGAGCAATTCTAGATAAGAGTTGCTACTAGAAATCCACTTGGTAACAAAAGCTACTTTAATTCTGATTACAATCTTTCCCCAAAGGCGCTCTATGGCTGGAGCATACTAATTAAGAATGACACACACACAAGAACTATAGTGGATTTGTTGAATAAATTCCTGAAAACGTGAATCTTGACCGCGGTCAATTTCCTCGACTAAAACTCCTTATCCCACCATGTGCTCTGCATTATACTGAACCCCCTCACTGAATAGTGTTGATTTTCTCCTACAGGCATGTCCTTGCTTGACACTGCTTCTTGATTTTGTGAAAATGCATAGTAGTGTTAATATAATAGCTCAATTATATTAAAACTTACATCGCATTAGATGTTATATATTAAACTTAAGTGTACATTATATTGAACTTTAGTTAGTTTAAGAATTATCTTTAGTTTTAAACCTTATATTAGAATTTAGCTATTGTAGGTTCTATTTGCAGAAAATAGATTATTTAATATTTTTTTAATTTTTTAATGCATGTTCATGATTTAAAGTGATAATAATGCATGTTCATGTTTATACTATTTTTTTATTTAAGATCAAGATTTTTTATGTTATATTCAAACTATACTTTATTATATTTTAGTGATTTACAGATATAATTGCTTGTGTGTCGAGAGGCACCTTTTACACCTTGCATCAACTTGGACTTTTGGTGTGTGCATGTGTGCGTCCTTTTGAACAGAAACTGTATGCGTGTCAGTGTGCAGCCCATAATTCCTCTTCCATGCCTATAAACCTTTTGTTCATCCTTGTCCTCTTGTTTGTCTCACGTGTAGCTTGTAAAACATTTTTTCCTTTTTGTAGTCTCTAGGAATTCTAATTTTCCTTTACCGCAATGCAGCCATCAATGTGAGACCATATGTCACCCTTAATTTTTCCAGCCAGGTCCAAGTGTAGATCCTACAACCTCCTAGATAAAAAGCAGAGTTTTTTCTTGATCCGCGAATTCTTATTTCTGTTTTCGGCGATGAGTGAAGACAGCAAAGGTTGGTAATAATTTACAAATTATGCATCTTTTAGGATGGGCAATTCTGCAATTTCCTAGGATGATTTCACCTTTAATTTCTCAAAGATACTTAACTCGTTGCAAACCTAACTCTCATATAGGAAAAATATTAGACTTTATAAATTTTCCTGATGATAAAGGTTTTGTAAAAATTCTTTTGATCCATCAAGTTTGAAGAAACAAAATCCCATGTGTTTAGTGCCATATGTATTCACAGCCTCAGGGATCAAAAGAAAATTGATCTCACTCCAAGGAAGAAAAACTCCAGAGTTTCCCATTAATAGTTTGGTCCGATGTATTGAGTGAAGAAACCAGATACTAGTCAGCCCTCAAAAACATATTATCTAAATTCAATGAACCAACATTGATAATAACAAATTGATTATTTAATCAACCTTATAGATTGCATCAACTAATAAAATACATAGCTAGTCTGATCTATCATCAACTTGATTAACAAGTCAACCAAACTAATTCTAAATTTCTAACTAATCTTTCAAATTTCTCACCCGAATCTATAAAAACTCAGGACTCATGAAAGTTTTTTATTGTTTAATCAAAGACTTTATATGATCAATGAACCAATTTAATTAATTAGCTAATTATAGATACTAATATATAATTAACCGGATAAACTTCTTTGTTAACCATTTAAGTTTCTTATGATATGGTTTGAAATTGGTTGCCATGATCGACCTATTCCCAGCCCATTCTCTTATTTAGATTATCACGTTTCGACGAGATCAATTCTAAACTCTCCATCTCCAACCACATCCCCCAAATAGACAAGTGATTGTTGCATGCAAAGCACATTTCTTTTCATTGAGCAGCAGCCTATTCTCTTTCAAAACTTGTTTCAATGCATTAGATGTGCATCATAAGTCTTGCTTAAAACCATAGTTACCTAAGTCTCGGGACGGGTGGAGTGGGGGTGCATCTAGTTCTAGGGTAGTTATAGCCTCTAGTAGTGAGGAGGATGTATGATGTATATAGAGGGCTTGGACCCTAGATTGTTGTATTGTAAATGATGATAGTTTTGTTGATGATGTAATCTTGAGTTATATCGAGTTGCTTTGCTTATGTGATGCATTTTGATGTTTTGATGAGTGATGAGAATAATAACATAGATGTTAAAATGATGTGATGCTAGATAAAACAATATAGACATGCATGTATGTTGAATATGGATTGACACTTTGATAAAGATAGGTAATAAGTAATTGATCATGTGCTAATAATCATACTAGTATAGGATAAGCATGAAAGTGTATAGTATGAAATGAACATATCGCCTCTAGTGAGAGAGAAGGTGACGACTATGCACAAGTGACTCGATGGATGTGATATCCCGAGTATAGGTGCCATAAGATAAACCCGAAGTGATCAGTAGCATCACTAGAAGGATGTGGACCTAAGATCGATGAGTGATGTTCCTTCGGGACCCACTGGGGTCGAACAAGAAGTGGGGCATATGGCTCATGCATAATCGTAGGAGACAAGATAACCCGGGAGAATGAGTGGTAGTCAAAGTCATAACAGCTGGTGTGCGGCGCATCATGGCACGGAAAGAATGAGATCTATCAACATGGTGTGCGCGATAGGTAATGACACCCTGGTCCACTAACAATTGAAGACGATCATGGAGAGCATAATAATCATTGTCACGATGACCATTGATCCTATGAAAATTACAAAATGAATGGTTACGATTGCATGCATAACCGATGAGAGGATGATGCTCATTAAAAGGTAAACAAATCAACTTCTCATCAAGCAAGGTGTGTAAAACATCATGTGGCCTAGCAGAATGTGAAAAGTATAATGGTTCATGCTTAGGAGGTGGAGTGAAACGAGGTGGAGGCCTACACAAGGGTGAGATCATGCATGAGTATATTTAGGAGGAGATGGTGATCATGAAGGTGGTGTAATGGGTGGAAGAGAAGAAGTGCTATGTGGGGTAGGAATGGAAGAAGTGCTAGGTGGGGTAGGAGTAGAAGAACTAGAAGTATGTACAACAATATGATCATTAAGCAATTATTTTTCTAATGTATAACTTTGAAGCAAAGAAGAGTAAAAGATTCACATGTATCATATAACAACTTTTCTTTCAAAGGACAAATTAAGCCACAACAAAAGATATATTGCATTTCTAGATCAATAGGCTGAAAAAGTAAATGATGCATGCAAGACTTAAAATGTAAAATATAATCCTGAATTGGTTCATTCTTTCCTTGATGCAAAGAAGGTAAACGCTCAAATGTAACTTTAGGACCATTATTAGAAATAAAGCATCTAAGAAATGCCTCTTCCATATCAAGATAAGTACTAATAGATCCACTAGGCAAATGATGAAACCAATGAGAAATAATATCAATAAGACTACTAGGAAAAGCTTTGAGTAACAATCTATCATTAGAGAATGAAGCCATAGCTAGTCTAAAAGCCTTAAGATGTAAATAAGGATTACCCATCCCATCAAAAAGTGAAAAAGTAGGCATAGTAAAACCCTTAGGAAAGGCGGAATTATGAATCTTCTTAGGAATGGGATTGCCATGAAGGGAATTATTATCAATACTACTTTCAAGAGTAAGAGTATGGAGCTTATTTTGCAAATCACCAACAACATGCATAAGAGAAAGAACTTCTTGGGGAGGGATGGCATACACATTGAGGGGCTCATTAAGGGGTTGGATTTTTCCATTGTAAGTAGCCATAGGGACACTATTAGGTTGGAAGTCAACTTTAGGATCAGCAAGAGGGTAACTAGTAGTAGGAATGGAAGGAGCATCAATAGGAAGGGAGGTTTGCACACATTTATCAACAAGCTCAATCAAAGGAGGAGAACAAGCAACATGCACATCTTCTTTAACATCATTATTAGTTTATACATTATCTTTAGAAACATCAAGAGTAGTAATACATGCATCATGACTAAAATCAGATTGTAACACATTATGAGAAGTAATGGGAACATCAGCAATAGCAACACAAACAATAGAAGGAGTCATGCATGCAAGAGAAGAAGAAAGATAAGTCTCTTTAGGCACAATGGTCAATGGACAAGTAGAAGGTGGAGGGGAAGGATCTGAAATAGGAAGATTAGCCTCAACATGATTAGTCCCAAGGATTTGTGCATATGTAAGGGGAAGAGAAGAAGAAGAAGAGGAGGTTAAGGCCATAGAGGATAAAATTGACAACATCAAGAGATTCAAGAGAGAGAATCATCATTAGCAAGGCCTTCTTCATCAGAAAAATTAACTAGGTCCTCAACACATGTCTCATTAGTAGCAATAGACTCATTATCAAAATCATGAACACTAATAACCTCTACAGGAGTAACAATACAACATTAGGGCAAGGGTTATAAAGCTTAGTAAACACACGAGGTATGGCGGGATTGTAAGTAGGGGTAATATGAGACTTGCGATAGAAAGCGGCTTCATCCTCAACATTGGTGAAATAAGGCTGAATACTAGTCATATGAATGGAGTCATACTTAGGAGAACTAGACTTGGATTGATGGTTTCACAACATCTTTTGATAGGCCATGAGGAATATACAAAAATGAAGGAGCCTAAAGCAAGCTAGGTTTCGATCAATAAACGGGTTCACCAAATGATTTAATGAAATGAAATTTAAGATAATGACACTATTGATCAAATAAAACAATAGTAACATGCAAAATCTAGCTAATAGAAGTGCAAGCAAGAAGAGTGATATATGGGGTCAGAGAATCACTTAGCTTTCCACTGTAGGTCTGGACTGATTCTGGCCGGTGAATGATCCGAAATTTTTATTATGATTCTGAAATTGACATGTGACGATCTCAGGAATAGGAGCGCTGTGAGAGGACATGGGCACTTGGGTGCTAGTGTCAGGAGGATAACTCAGATATGGTTCTTTCTTTATCGCTTCTTATCGCCTTGAGTTCGCTGTAGGTCGCGTTGGGTTGCTGCATTTCTACTCTGTCACACACGTACCTGCAAAATAAACCCTAGCCACTTGCTCAAGACTCAAGTGCACATTAAACTGAATAAAAATGCATATGAGAGAGTCGGACTAACCCCGACGGTCACCTTGATGTGATCTTGTTTCCAGCGTTGCACTACATTTCAGACTCCATGTAGTTCTTGTGGTGTGTGATTGAAATCGTGTCCCTTGAGCTAGGATGCCCTAGTGCCAGTCACACAAAGAATAGTGGGCTACAACTACTTTGTCCCAATGCAAGAATGTGTGATATGGAATTCAAAATAGCCTCCCCTATGCAATGAATAATGCAGCCCAAAATGCAGTCCCTTGTGTTGCTCTTGTGTATGTGGTAGATATAGAAATGATAGCCCCAATTGCCCCTTAGAATAGTTAGTAGATTGTGTATATATGTGTTTTTGTTTGAATTTCGGCACATAGTGACACCAAAAACGACCTAGGTCATGAAAAGAAGATACAAAAAGATCAAAAATGCCAAAACAAATTGACAAAGGAGAAAAACAAGCAAATATGACAAGTGCCTAGAAGGACATTAGCGTTTGTGGCTACTATCGTCTGTTTGGGCAACAACTTGTCCTACGACAAGCAAAAAAAAAAATGAAAGACATGAACAGGATCCCTGTGACTTGACCAAAAAGATGCAAATGTCAGACAAAAGACGTAAGCAAAGCCAAACCAAGAAAGAAAAGGACTAAAGAGGTGTCACCAGGTGCCTAGTTTCCAAACTTAGAAATCATGTATATAACAACATACTAGAGGCGTAATGTAATAGTAATAAGTGCATATTTTAGTGACTACAAATTTCTCCTAACGCACAAGACGGAAGAAAATACTAGAGGTCCTAACAAGCTTTGGGATATTCAACTCTGAAACCACTGACTTTGAAGCTTTTGCTACTTGTTTGTCCAATGTTTCACTACTTGGCATTGATGATGAACATACAGGGAGCCCTTCACAAGGGTTGGACAGTGGAGCTGCAAGTGCCATTCATGGAGATGATTTTGAGGATCATCTAGATGATATGTTCTAGGAAAGTGAAGCAAGTTGAATGTATTATGTTTTGAACTTTCATGAATTAATACAAAGTATTTGAAATTTGTTTTCCATGAATGATGAAATTATGAATCCATATGATTTTATGAGTATTAAATTTTAATAAGTATGCATTTTTCTTTATATATATATATATTTATATTTTTAAAATTTTAAAAATATATTGTAAGAATGTACCCACAACATATCATACTTGGGGTTTTAAAAAAATTTGCCATTTCAGCGAACCAAACCTATACACGTACCCTGATAGTCTAGTCTTTTAGCATCTTCATGGCTTTGCAAGACTCATTGATTGCTCTGACCTCTTCCTTTTCCACTGTTTTAACTTACCAACTTTTCCATTGTATTTCTGCCAGGGGCTTCTACCTCTTATCTAGACAATTTACTTTCTTGAATCATTACTTAGTCTGGATTTTGAAGTTGAATATGTCCTTTCAACAACTCTTTCGTTGGGCATTGAGGCCCTTAACATTCTACGAGCAACTCTTCATTTCCCTTATGGATAGACTTTGACCCTCCTATTTCACATCATATCTTGAATCTGAAGTTGGGTTCTAGATACTACCCAGTGCCTCCCTTTGTAGCCTTTTTGCTTTTTTTGCTCTACCTCCTCTTTTGGGATTAGTCTATATTCAAGACTTTCTTTTTGTTTTTGATTAAGCGAAAGCTATCTTCTCTTTGCCACGAGCTCTTTGTAGGCTTGAAGCTATTTTTGGCGGTTGGTTTTCTTTATCATTTGATAAGCTTGTTGGGATTGGCCCTTATTGGCCTTTCCTTATATGTGTGGGGTTACCTCCACCATTCCTTATTGGGATAATTCGACATTGTGAAAGTTCAACCCTACCTCATGCTTAATCATGTTGTGTTGTGCTTATTTTCTCTTCCCACCGCAACTTTGACTTTGCTCTGAAGCTCACCCTCTTGTTCCTTATCTATATCACCGGTTCAATCTAATCAATTCACTTAACAACCCCGCCTTTTAGAAGCTGTTTGAATTTTTCATGTTGCTTTGCTTTCATAGGAAATTTCTGATCTTTAGTGAGCATCTTTGCTTGACAAAACACTCCTTTCTTCCCGTATTAGGATGAGGATGTTCGTGGGAGTGAGCAGCTTTAGGGCTTGTTAGGGCACAATTGTTGGAATTGCGCTAGAGAGTGACAATAATAGCAATAAAATGGGAGGCTTTAGAGTCTATGCTTCAAGTAGCGATCTCCTGGAGGTCTTGGTTTTGATTTCTTTCGTTATTAGGACGAGGATGTTCCCGAGAGTGAGTAGTTTAGGGCTTGTTAGGGCACAATTGTTGGAAGTGCGCTAGAAAGTGATGATAATGGCAATAAAATGGGAGGCTTTAGAAGTCTATGCTTCAAGTAGCGATCTCTGAGGTCTTGATTGGTTTTGATTGCTTTCGTTATCGGTTTGGGCCCCCTACGTCCCAACAAAGATAAAACTTAACAAAAAAACTCAAAATTAATAAAAATAAAAGGGATGTGGGGCCCACAAGGACCCCCACACTCATTCCTAACTAACCTAAACCTAAAACAACCTCTCTTACAACTAAAACTAAAAAGGAGCTCATTTTTGTCATTTCCCATATTGTGAAGGAGAAGACAAAAAAAACAACAGAGAGAAGAAAAGAGAACAAGAATGAGAAGAAGGCAAGAGAGCATTATTCTACACCATTTGAGGTATGTTTCACATCCATTGTTCATTTTGCAAATTTACACAAATTATTTTCATTTGTTTTTGTTTTTTTTTAAAGGTTTCAAAGACTTAGGGAGGTTTTTTGTTTGCACTTGCAGTTGGGTTTTTTGCATTTTCAATAAAAACAATGAGCAACAAGTGAGGGTGAAGAGATTCAAATGCAACATAGAGGTAGAAATAGGGTTTCTTTAGGGAGTGAGAGTGTTGTAGCAACTGTGGGTTCAAATAATCCATTTGAATGCCCTTCTCAACTCCTCAAAATTTATGCAAAGGCCCATTCAATCCTAAAAAGCCCCTTTCACAATTTACAACAGCCATTGACAAAGAAAAAAAAAAAAAACTTAGGGGGAGTAGAGTGTGGTTGTGTCATATTTGCAACAAAGATTTTAGGGGCAGCTACACAAGGGTTTATTGTCATCTTTTGGGCATAGTTGGATAGGGGTAAAAGGTTGTGAAAAAATAACATTAGCTGAGAAGGCCGAAGTGACTAGGTTGCACATGGAGGGTGAGGCAAGAAAAAAAAGGATGCCATTGGAGACTATGCATGGTACACAATTGCCTACCCAATTTGTGGATGTTGAAAGTCAAAGGGGAGAGGATTCTACCAAGGAAAGAGAAAGGCTACTATTGCAGGGGAATGTTCAACGTGCAATCACAGGAAGTAGCTGATTCTTCTATTTCAAAATTCTTCTTTGCGAATGCAATAACATTTCATGTGTCATGTTCCCCTTACTTCAAACAAATGTTCAAAGATGTAATTGCTGCTGGTTCCTCGTATGTCCCTCTTGGAGAACATAAACTATGGACCAACCTCCTTAATAAAGAATATTCTAAGGTGAGTGTGGTGATGGAGGAGATGAGGCAAACTTGGATACGGTGTGGCTGCTCTATCATCATGGATGGGTGGACCAATATTAGACATCGGCCACTCATCAATATCATTGTCACATGTCTTGTTGGCTCTTATTTTCTTAGAGCTATTGATTGTACAGGGAAGAGGAAGGATGCAACCTTCAATTTCAAATTTTGAAGGATGCCATAGAGGAGATTGGGCCCTCAAATGTTGTACAAGTGGTGTGATTCAACTTGTGTATGTAAGTTAGCTAGCTTGATGTTTGAGAGTGCTTACAAGCACATTTTCTAGACTCCATGTTGTGTTCATGCGTTGAACAACATTGAAAGACATTGGAAAGATAGATTGGGTGAAGATAGTGGTGGCAGAGGCTAGAGACATACAAATGTTCATTTGCAACCATCACACCTCACTTGCTCTATTTAGGAATTTTTCGAGGAAGGAATTCCTCAAGCCTGTGGACACTAGATATGCCAAGCTATTTCATTTTGTTAGAGAGGATGCTTGAGGTGCAGGAGGCTCTACAATTAATGATGGTTAATCAAGAATGGGGTAGATGGCCAGAGGCAAACATTTCTAAAGGTAAAAGTGTGAAACAAAAGATCCTCGACGATGATTGGTGGTCCACAGTGAGGTAAGCAATTGCTGATTTTATATATTTAATATTTATATTTTAATTTTTAATTTTTAATATTTTTATCCATGTTTCTAACTTGTAAATTATTTTAGTTTTTCATTCTTTGTAATAGCATTCTGATTCACTCTTTGAGTCTTAAATTCTTAATCTTTTTGAATTTTTTTGTAACTTGTTTGCAGATATGTTTGCTCCATCATCTCACCTTTGTGGGGGTCATAAGATATGTTGATACAAACTCTCCTAGTCTTGGAGAGATTTATGAGACATTTGACAACATGCTTGGGTAGATGAAGCAAGCCATTTGTAGCAGGATCCTACTTTGGGATTTTATGAGGAGCATATCAGGCCCATTGTGACACAATGGTGGAACACAATGAACACCTCGCTTCATATGGCAGCCTATGCTCTAAATCCCAAATGGTATGCAACATGGCTTGGGAGAATGCCTCCATCTGATGATGAAGAGGTGAAAGAAGGGCTCATGAAGGCCTTTCAAAGATGTACACTAATGAGGAGTCCACTTTACTTTGTGGACACAATGGCTAGCCTTTGTCAATCTCTATGGTCCAACATTTAGCAAACCAGAGGCAAGGACAAATAGAGCTACATTAGCTCAAGTAGACCCTATTGGATGGTGGACATGGCATGACAAGGATGCACCAGACTTGAGGATTCTTTCCACTTGCCTCCTTTCACAGGTTGTCAGTTCCTCTGCTGCAGAGAGGAATTGGTCCACATATGGCCTCATCCACTTAGTTAAGAGGAACAAGCTTACCTCTTGATGAGCAGAGAAGTTAGTGGCCGTGCATAGTGCCTTGCGACTTCGGATCGACAAACTCCTAAGTATCGTTAGACTCCAGCTGCACGTTGGGATGTTGATCTTGAAGATGCCACACAAGTTGATGAGGAGGAGGCACAAGTGGGATTGGTTGGGGTTCCATTGGATGAGGCAATCCCTCATAGTTCTAGTGACTCAAACTCAAGGTCTGATTTTGATGCCATTTTAGCGGATTTTGATTAGGGGCAGCAATAGATTTTCATTTTCTATGTTTCAGACATTTTGTAGTTGAAACTTGCAGCCCTTGGGCATTTCATTGTAATTATTATTGTAATTGAAACTTGAATCTTATGTGAAATCTCAATTCAGCTCCAATTTTATGTATTAAGGTTCTATAATGTGTGTGATGAATGCTTTATCAATGTTATCATATGAATATTTGAAATTTCCTATATTTTAAAAAAATTCCTTATTTTTTAATAGCCATCCCCTAAAAAAAAGCCTCCAAAAAAATCTGTCCCAAAACACGTCCCCCGTCCCCTGCCATCCCCATCCCGGAAACTTGGTGTAACATAGGTTTTCCTATGTGATCAATATTTTGATAGTGCCCTAGCCCAGCTAACCCTCCCACGATGTTGCCTTTGCTTTGTTTCCCTTCTCTCTACGGAATTTTTTTTTCTTCAAATTCCTCGTTTCTCTCAAAAACAAAGCTCCTCACCTTCGATTTTAGTCCGCTCTCTTACCATCTATTTGCCATTTTTCAATTCAAAAGTTAAAACCCTACCTATACAGAATATTTATTATAATAGAATTAAATAGGTTAATATAATCACTCAATTGTATTAACACTTCTATGCATGTTCACAACTGCAAAAGCAACTTCAAACATGGACATATTTGAAAAAGCCCGAGGGCATAGAAAAAATCAGCAACATCTTATGAGAGGGTACAACATAGATGCTGAGGCTCTGAGCACAAGATGGAATAAGGGGTTTGAGACTTTGAGTAGATGAAATCTACTAGAGGTTGAATTGCATGTCTTCATGAATTTATTTGGCAAATGCTTGATGTTTATTGTATTTCTTACTAAAAATAAAATTTTAACATACAATAATAGGGCATACCTTGTAAGCAACGACAATTCCACATCCTCTGCAACTCCAAGGCCTCTACAAGTTTGCATTTCTACACTTCATGCATAGCTCTGCACAACACAGCTCAACGTTGACCTCATTCTTCACCTCACTCTTGATCTGCAACACCCCACTCTCACTCTCAATCACTCAATTGTGTTTTGAGGGATTGGCTGCTGTATATTTATGGTTTTTAAAGTGGTTTTTCCTGATTATAAATGTTTTGGTTAATCTTAAACTGGATATGGCTGCAGACAGATTTGTACTGCATCTGGATGTATCTGATGCTACCCAGGTACAGGTTTGAATTCAGAATGTCTGGAGACTTTACCTGGGTCATATTGTATATGGACCCAGAATGCAGATAATCATATATGGGCAAGAGGGGTGTATCCTGCAACTCTGCTGTCAGGTTCTGATGGCCAACAAATCCTTGTATCAGTTGTAAGTCAAGAGCATTGCAGATGAATGGCACACACAAGGAATAATTAAGGATCAAATGAAGTTTAATGAATCTAAGATAGTTGGCTTAACTCTACATTTCATAAAATAAGAAATGTACTTATCATATGCTTATTTTTAATAAAAACATAGAAGGTACTCTTATTACCTCTAGTTTTTGTAAATATACTAAATTTAGGTGCATGCATCTAATATATACCCGCAAACTGATGCACAACCATGCAATTATTTCTGATGTTGTAGTTTGTTTTGGTATAATTCATGGATGGATAGATACAGACATATATGTAATGTTTAGAATATAAACACACTTGTACCTTGCACACCGAAGTTTTGGGGTTCGTTGTCAGTGCTGCAAAGTTGTACCCTCTGCACTTGCACAGCCTTACACGCAAGTAACCTTGGGGTACATTTTATATAAAAATTTGGCTATTGTTTTTGGGAAAGTTTACCAATTAGCAAATCTAATTTTCAGAAATGTGTTAAACAGTAATAATTGACCAAAAAAAAAAAGCTCATAAACTTTCTCCGAGAAAAATGTTTTGAGTCTTCCACACTAACAGTTTGGCAAATTCATATGTCATCCGTCTTTGCACTAAAAGAAACAAATAATTGTCAATTCTTTGTTTTGGCTTCTTTCCTCTAGAGACCTCTGGAGCTGTAATTATGCTGGCAATTCTACTCAAACTTTCATTTATCTTCTTAAAAAGAGTCATGCTTTAGAAGGGACCCTTCCGATGTATAAAGTATTTAGTAAAAATGATTAAATTCAATTGCAATTGTTTTTAAGGCCGATATTGACAACCCTCACATTGACAATCAACTCCTTTGTCAATCATTTCCTTACAAAGCATTATTGACAAGCATCCTTGATGTGGTCAGGTTTAAGCCTTAAGGTGTCCAATGAAGGACAACCTTGACCTTGCAGCCTACCACCTCACACTATCAACACTTGACATCCACAAACTCCACCAATGTGACTGGAAAACAAAATACTCTTTTCTTTATCTTGTTTTAAGAAATATAGAAATTACACACCACACACTCACTCTCCCCTCTCTGGTTACAATACAAATGGACAAACACACAACAGTCCGTCCATGGACTGAATTCTACTCTCTGCTTCTCTAGACTTTGTCAAGCATCTACACTTGCAAACAAGTCCTCTCTCACTCCAGCCTACCTTCTTGGAGCCTTTTCTTGCTTTTTATCCCTATGAAGTGGCTCTCGGAATCTCCTTTGATCTTGAAAATTGCTCAAAAATAAGAATTCAATTGTTTTTGGGCTGTTTGTTGGCTTGTGTAGTTGTTGCTTGCAAAATTTCCACTAAGTGTAGACCAATGGTTGTGAAACTGCTTCCCAAGGTTGCGAAACCACCACTTGGCTTAACCGGTGGGTTCACAACCCTAAAAAGTCGTCTAACTTCCATAGGCCATAACCTTTGTGTATGAGCTCAGAATCCAGTCCTTTTTCTTAAAAGTGCATAGCTTTTTGAGGAGAATCCAAGAATGCAATCAGTTATAGCTTGGAGGTATTCCCCATGAGATTTTTGGCTCTTCACAAGCACGTATCAATTTTCGGTCACCAACAGCGACAACTGCTCCCTAAATCCTTTTGACACTTGACCCACTCAACCAATTAAATTCGATGTTGATTCTGACTGAAATCCATAATAAAACACTGACCCATTCACCCCAACCCACAACTGATATTATTGTTTGATGCAAGATTGCTTGTGGATTTGGATGCTCCTGCATCATACATCTCCGGTAGGAATTTTGTGAGAGCATAGTGCTCACAAACTTGGGCTAGGTGGTAGAACCACACGTTTGCCTGATGGCAAGACCACAATGTTCCCTTCCACCAAGTGAGGTATTTCCATATTTTCCAGCCACCTGCTGGACATAGCCTGTCCTCCTCTTCCAAACATCTCCCCATTTCTCTTTCAACCCTCTTGTGGGTTTCTATCCACTATTATCCATCGACCTCCACCAAGTGCCCTCTACACCATCCACATATACTCCTCTCTTCCCAGAGTACATCTCACCCACCACCTCTTCCTTCTTAGCTTGCTTGCTGAAGAATTCACTGCATTCTTGGGCATCAACATTACTACCTATATCCTCCATTTTAATTTCTAGGATACTCTTTGTGTCCTCTTCCACTGCCCTTATTACAATATCAAACAAATCCACTACCTCTGCCATAACAAAACCTTACTCTGTTGTTTCTACCTTCAAGATGTCCTCGAAGAATTCATCCATCTCCTTTTGGAATGCAGTCCCTTTCAACCTTTCTTTGCCTTCATCACCTGTGGCAATCTCATCCTCTTCTATACTTTCCTGGGCTAATACTATCAGCTGCTGATTTCTTATTCCCCAACTCTTATGTTGGCTGCCCCCACATCTGCAAAACCCTGTGCCCTTTTTGTTACTCCACTGTTGGAAACCACCACAAGACCATAGTCTTCAAAAGCTATGATAAGGAATCGCATAGCTGTCCCTCTTAAATGTGCAAGCTTTTGTTGTGGATAGGGATCTACAAGCGTTAATTCTACAAACTCTCCCTTCGGGGCCAACACTACAACATGTGACATTCTTCTCCCCGTCTCACATACCACGTGCTTGAATGCAGAAATAGATTAGCAAGGTTCACACTACTTTGTATTCACAATGGCTTGCCTTTAAATAGGCCTTTACAAGTAAAAAACCTTCCTACAATCAAGGAAGTCACTAATGTAAATTTACCTGTACACTTTTTACACATGGTAATACACATGAGAGTGAAATACAAACTATAGGCCTTTAGCCTATCCTAAATATCCTCATGATCCATACCAAGCTACTACTTCATTCTCTCTACCTCCCATGGCAATCTTCAGTTGCTCACAAGGCAGCACTTCTCTTGCAAGGTACCCTTCAATAAAGTCTTCTTCCTCATATGCCTCTCAAGATGCTAGAAACATATCTTCTATTTCTTTCTCAGCTGCTACACTTTCTCCATTTCCTGCAACAAAGTCAGGATTAGGAATCAAATATTCCCTCAATCACCCTCATCTCTTTTTCATGTAAGAGATGGTCTTCTACTTCTTTGCAAAGCAGAGATCTTCATGAACCACTACCTCAGCTGCCACATCTACTCTTGCTAGAATCTCCTCATCTTCCTTGATTCAAAGGTCTTCTTATTTACTCAATGCTTCCTATAGATCCACATCATGTGCATTCACTTTCTTCACATCTACCTTCAGGCCCTTCAAAAAGACATTGTTATGTCGCTCCTCCTACTAAACTCCGCAATCAGCTTTAAAGTTCTCTTATTCTAAGGAAATTTCATCTTCATTACTGCAATGCATGGTGTGATCCATACCATCTTCCTTCTCTTTTTTCACTCACCATACTACAAAACAGAGTCTTCCATGATGTCTATGTTATTGTTAGCTTGCATAGTCATTAACTCCTTCAACTCTTCAATTTCGAGCATGATTGGTATAGAACCACCTTTCCTTCTCTTTTCCTTAGCTTCCACTTGGGCTTGCATTCGCCTCAATATATTTGTCAACTCAACCACCTGGGCTGCACTCTTCTCAACTATCTCTAACATACTTCCCTCACTCGGACATCTAATCCACTGCTGGAATCTTTCTATTACAATCCTATCTAGGTCATACACCTCTCTTTACCTCTGTCTTAACTCTTTGTTCTCAACCCATTTACACAAGATGGAGAACACTCTATGCACCCTCTACCCATTGTTCACTCAATGGATGATGTACCTCAGTTCTCTACCCATCTGCACAAGATGAAGAACACTCCTTTCTCACTGCATTCTAGCCCTCTACCCATTCTTTCTTAATGGGGACATTCTCTCTCACTCATCCCAGAGTCATTACTAGCTCTGATACCATTTGATGTATGTAGGGTAGGGTGTCCAATGAAGGACAACCTTGACCATGCAGCCTATCTCCTCACACTCTTGTCACTTGACATCCACACACTCCAACAATGTGCTTGGTAAACAAAACACTCGTTTATTTATCTTGTTTGAGGAAATACAGAGATTACACACACCACATACTCATCCACTCTCCTCCCTTTGGTTACAATACAAGAGGAAAAAGCCACACAACGGTCCCTCAAGCACCTCCCACTCTTAAACAAGTCCTTTATCTCTAGCTTGCCTTCTTCAAGCATTTTCTTGCCTGTTATCCCCATGAAATGGCTCTTGTAGTCCCCTTTGATCTTGAAAAATGCTAAAAAATGAGCATTTAATTGTTTTTGTGCTGTTATTTGGCTTGTGTAACTATCGCGGGGCGAATCTGCTGCTTTATACGGTCCAGCGGTTACTGAAACTGCTTTTAAGTGCAAACCGGTGGTTGTGAAACTGCCACTCAATGTTGCAAGACTGCCATATCAGTTTCAAAATCTCCACCTGGCTTAGTCGGTGGTTTCACAACCCTAAAATGTCCTCTAACTTTTGGAGGCCATAACTATTGTGTACGAGTTTGAAATCCAATGCCCATTTTTTTGAAAGTGCGTAACTTTTTGAGGAGAATCCAAATATGCAAACAATATATATCTTGGAGGTATTCCCCATGGCATTTTTGCCTCTGCACAATAACCTATCAATTTTAGGTCACCAACAGTCACAAATGCTTCTTGAATCCTACTAACTGTCGCCCACTTAACTTACTGAATTTGATGCTGATCCCAACCCAAATACATGATAAAATACTGATCCATTCACCCCACACACTATCCATATTTTTGATTGATGCAAGATTGTTTGTGAACCCGGATGCTCCTACATCAATCCGTAGCTGTTACACATTTAAGCTTATGCAGCGTCCATTTCCTTTGTAGGTATCCAAGTGCATGTTTTGTTTGTATGTTGAAAAACGTGTTTCAAATGTTGACATATTTGTATGACTTGATGACATTTGAATTACTAATATGTTGATATCTAGCTTAGATAAGACACCCATGATCCATCTAGATCATTCAAGATATTGTACAATTTAGCTTGTAATTGAGTTTGAACAAGGAAAAGGGGGCAAACTGTCTACGAAGTCGATAATGATAAGTAAACATAATAAAGGCAAATAAAGAGGTTAGGGCAAATCCTTTTCTCAGGTATGTACAGGTGATAGCATTGAGCCTTTACGATTTGCAGGCCGGAAAGTTATTTCTAATGGTGGAGACCCTGTTCTCGTCTATGGTTGGAGAATTCCGAGGTCAGGGGATCGCATGCAGGCTGGATGCGATTGTTGTGGTAGCACACACTAGGGGTGGTGAACTGTGGTGTGAGCTTAGGGAGCTTCCTATTGGATGAGGTTTGGACTTGGACGATGTTAAGAACCATGTGCAGGCATTTGAGCCCTGAGCATCACCAGCTTCAAAAAATAAAATAAAAAATCTACCGTGGCCTAATAATGACATAAGAATAAAGTATAATAGGACAAAAGAGAGGGTTCTCTCCTCGAGGGATTCCCAAGGAATGATAAGGACAATGAAAAGGTAAGAAGTAAAGGGATGCTCCTGCATCAATCCTTAGCTGTTACACATTTAAGCTTGTGCAGCTTCCATTTCCTTTCGAGTTATCCAAGTGCATATTTTATTTATATGTTGAAGATCACATTTCAAATGTTGACATATTTGTATGACTTGATGATATTTGAATTGTTAGTGTTGATATCTAGCTTAGATAAGCCAGCCATGACCTCTCTAGATTATTCAAGATATTATACAATTTAGCTTATATCACAGTTTGAACGAGGAAAAGGGGGCAAACTGTCTATTAAGTCGATAATCATAACTAAACATAATAAAGAAAAATAAAGAGGGCAGGGTGAATCTTTTCTTAGGTATGTAGAGGTGATAACATTGAGCTTTTACCATTTGCAAGCGGTCAAGTTATTTCTAGTGGTTGCAGAATTCCTAGGTGAGGGGGATTGAATGCAAGCCAGATGCAATAGTTGTGGTAGCTGGTACACACTAGGGGTGGTGAACTGTGGTGCGAGCTTCCCTATTGGATGAGGTTTGGACTTGGACAATGTTAAGAACTGTGTGCATGCATTTGAGCCCTGAGTGTCACCAGCTCCTTAAAAAAATATAAAAATAAACCACCACGGCCTAATAAAGACATAATAATTAAGCATAATAAGACAAAAGGGAGGGTGCTCTCCTCAAGGGATTCAAAAGGTATGATAAGGGCAATGGAAATGTGAGAAGTCAAGTGGTTCGAGTTCTTGTTTCTTTTCAAGAGTCACAAGGGTTCAATGACCATTTGGATGTTTGTAAGAACCCATCTAAAGTTCATTTCCAGCATTAACTTTGACGGGTGCACTGCTTTTATGAGGATTATTGGAAATGTAAATCCAGGTATTGCATCATGACCAAAGTTACAAGGGTTGCATGCTTTCATTCTTAACAAATAAATGGGCTATGGGAGGGAAAATTGAGGACATGACTCAGCACTGAGTGTCACCTGCTCCTTAAAAAAATAAAAATAAACCAGTACGGCCTAGTAAAGACAACAGTAAAGCATAATTATTAAGACGAAAGAGAGGGTGCTCTCCTTTAGGAATTCAAAAGGGATGATAAGGGCAATGGAAATGTGAGAAGTCAAGTGGTTCGAGTACTTGTTTCTTTCCAAGAGT
Source organism: Taxus wallichiana var. yunnanensis (assembly GCA_018340775.1). NCBI lineage: Eukaryota > Viridiplantae > Streptophyta > Pinopsida > Cupressales > Taxaceae > Taxus > Taxus wallichiana. Next base: position 25,596,541 of record CM031242.1, on the reverse strand, counting down.
CACAAGGGGCTCAATGACCATTTGGATGTTTGTAAGAACCCATCTGAAGTTCATTTCCAGCATGTACTTTGATGGATGCGCTGTTTTTATGAGGAAGATTGGAAATGTAAATTGAGGTATTGTATCAAGACCAAAGTTACAAGGGTTGCATGTTTTCATTCTTAACAAATAAATGGGCTGTGGGAGGGAAAATTGAGGACATAACTCAGCCCTGAGCGTCACCAGTTACTTAAAACTAAAAATAAATCACTGTGGCCTAATAAAGACATAATGATAAGCATAATAAGACAAAAGAGAGGGTGCTCTTCTTAAGGGATTCGAAAGGCATGATAAGGGCAATGGAAATGTGAGATGTCAAGTGGTTTGAGTTTTGTTTCTTTCCAAGAGTCACAAGGGGTTCAATGACCATTTGTATGTTTGTAAGAACCCATCTAAAGTTCATTTCCTGCATGAACTTTGACGGATGCGCTGCTTTTATGAGGAAGATTGGAAATATAAATGCAGGTATTGCATCACGACCAAAGTTACAATGGTTGCATGCTTTCATTCTTAACAAAATAGATGGGCTATTGGAGGGGAAATGAAGACATAACTCACCTAATAGTTTATTGACTCATTTTAATTTTTCGTGCTTCTAAAGAAGAAAATAACCATGTTACCTTTTTCTTTATACATTCGTTTTTTAGCAGTCAGCATTCAATTATTCGACATTTAAATCTAGTTTCTTGAGATATTATCACTATATTTCTTTGAATGTATAAGCCCTGAGAAGCTATTTATATTTGCAATCATATTGTAAAGTGAGGCATCCATATGTCAATAACTCAGAATTCCTCTAATGACCTTAATAGAAGAGCTTCTGATATTGCCAAGTGTTTCTACTATTTATAACTGCAGGGAAAGGTGGTTGTAATAAGGGGAGAGGGCCCAAAGGGTGGACCTGGGATGCTAGAGATGTTAACTCCTACTAGTGCCATTATGGGTGCTGGTCTTGGCAAGGTAATGGAGACAATATTTTTGGCGATGGTAAATGTTTTCTGTTAGTGGAATGCTGTTTTGATAGTGTGCATTTCTTGCTTGAATTCAATTCTGTCTTTGAGGGTATGTTGGAATTTGTATACATTTGATTGTTCGTTGCTTGTTTCAATTTGGTTAGTCTGGTCTTCTCATATACTGATTAGCATATAACCGCTTTTTCTGGACAGGAAGTGGCTTTGTTGACAGATGGAAGGTTTTCAGGTGGCTCACATGGTTTTGTTGTTGGCCATGTGTGCCCTGAGGCACAGGTATAACTTTTTCCTTGTGGGATTCATGTTTGTGTACATCTTCTTAAGGTTTATCAGTTCATTTAAATCTCCGGAGGAGATACTTACAGATGCTTTCACAATTTATGCTTAATATATTTAGGTTGGAGGCCCCATTGCGTTGATACAAAATGGAGACACAATCACTATTGACGTGCATAGAAAGAGAATAGATGCGGCTTTGACAGAAAAGGAATTTGCAGAAAGGCGGGAAAAATGGTCTCCTCCACCATACAAAGTTAATAGAGGAACGTTGTACAAGGTATGCTTTTGCTTTGTGGATACATGTATTTTGGTCTTGCCTTTCTGGCTGGTTTTATTTGTTGAAATGCATTATTCTCACATAGAACTACAATGTATTTGCAGTACATCAAGAATGTGAAGTCTGCAGCTGAGGGATGTGTCACAGATGAGTAATTTTTAAGTATTAAATCATGTTATGCAAATATTCAAGCACTTACATGCATATAGTGCACAAGGATTTTCACCATTTAGGATTAAAATTTTACCAGCAAAGGAATTTTTGAGGCTTTTCATTTTTATTCTAGAGAAGGTTGCGAGATTTGCAAATTTCAATGGGACAATGAGGAATGTGCTCGTATGAGCACTTACATGCATATAGTGCACAAGGATTTTCACCATTTAGGATTAAAATTTTACCAGCGAAATAATTTTTGAGGCTTTTCATTTTTATTCGAGAGAAGGTTATGAGATCTGCAAATTTCAATGGGACAATGAGGAATGTGCTCGTATGAGAATTTTCAGTAGTGGCTTATATCATTTAACCAAGAAGATGTTGAGTTTCTTTAGTGGGTTGGTGATCACTATTGGGCCCTGCAACAACGTCCATTTACATTAAAAAATAAGAGCTATACAAAACACTTCTTGTCTCTTAGTTTTAATAAGAATTAAAAGGAGTTGAGTTTGTTGCGATACAGAAAGTAATTCTTATATCTTATTTGATAAAAGGTGTTTTCAATTGGGCGAAAACACATCCAGTCTTCAGAATATAATATTCCTTTCAAGTCATTTTACTTCCTCCAAGTCACTTTTCAATTAGTAGTTCATGTTTAAGAATAAATAAAATCTAATAATGTCATAGATATCTAAACTCCAGATAATAATGTAAGTTATTATGCCAGAAGGCATTTCATTGTGAGGAATGCTTTACAGGCCACTGTCCGCATTTCCCAAAAGATTTCCCCGGCGAAATTTTTCTGGCACAGTTTCTGACTCAAGTATCCTCACGTGACAATTGGTGCGTTGGCAGCATCGGCACCGATCCTTTATTTCGATGCAAGTCTGATTTTCAGGTCTGCCGAGTGAGGATCAAATTATGCCAATGGGCAGAAAGAACACATTTGAGGCAACCCCTCAAAATGAAAAATCTAGGGAAATTTCACCAACAGCAAAATACAAACTGACAGTAAGTGCTTTAAGAAACTTATCAGCAGAGATTAAAAAAAAGAAAGAGAGAATAAAGAAACACATATTTCTAACCCATCTAAAGTCTTACTATGTGGAAGGAAAGCATTTCACACCAGATAATCTACTGATAAAAATAACTCAGTGTTCTGTATCTGAATGTAAACTGACCTGCGATGCCATCTCAAAGGTTTTGGAAATCCTGAGTTGGATAGTTAACCAACCCAGCTCTTTGTGGCTTTGGGCATATGACAACTCCCTCAGATTTATCTCTTGTTAATGCAGCCCTCAGCCATCCCATTTCCTTCATTTCTGTTGAGCTTGCAAAGCTATTTTGAGCAGCACACTGCAACATAGATCCTTGGTTCCTTGAAATATTTTTCAAATCTGGAGTTATGTCACAAATTAAGTTATTTGCAATGGAATTTTGCATAGCAAATTATAATGGAAAGGGGATTTTTGCTAGATGTTGCAGTTGTAAATACCCAGATAGATATGCATATTAAACGTGCAAGCATATACAGGTATAGGAACTGTTTGAAAAAATGCGTCAAAATAATTTGGATTCACACTGTTACGATTGCAAGATATGTACAAAATGGTGATTCTTTAGGACATGGTATGGACAACTGTCAAAATATAATGGATGGTGGATTTTTATATTGCAGTTATAGATACCCATATTTTTATATATGCATCAAGTGAAAACATGCACTTGGCATGTGAAGTGTTCGACAAAATGCCTGAAAGATGTGTCCTTGTGGACTGCAATGGCGGCAGGATATGCAAGGCATGGTAATGCCGAAGTTCCTCTTATACTCCTTGAGCTAATGAAGCACTCAAGAGCCCCCAACAAAAGAATGCCATAAAATATTTGCCTTCACTGGTGGAAGAACAGAAGATTCCTTCAGTTTGCATTGTATGTATTGTCATCCCTTCAGGAAGAACGAACGCTTCTTACCTACTTTTTCTGTGACGAAGTATGTAATGTATGTTTGTATTAGTAGGGAATTTGGTTGAAAAAGTTGAGCAAATAATGTTGTATGAAGTGATGGTTCAAGCAGGGCCATTGGCAGGAGCATCCGACCCAAGAAACACTTAAACAATTTAGACAACTGTAGCTAAACACTTAAACAATTTAGACAACTGTAGCTAAACACTTAAATTGAATATCCAAAGTTAAAATTTAGATTGCTTGTAGACAAACAACCATACATATTTGGCTCCTAGGTGTAAGATGGAAATGATCTGGATGGCAAAATAAAGACCACTTCTAGGAATTATATGCTAATTGAACTTATCAGAAGTCTAGCTTAGGCCATCAACTTCTGAAAAATACTAAACATGTTAAATTTACTTGAATATGAATTAGAGGTCATATATTTGGTTCACTGGTGAGTTTGGTAGAGTTTAATATTGCCCTTTAAAGTTTCATTCTGGATGAGGTCTGCCCTAGGGAAATGAAGTGTGGGGAATGAAATGTGAAAAAGTGTAAAAGAGAAGCTCAGGTGCAAACCCCAGATAACTTTGGCAGAATAGACACCCACCGATCCTTATATATAAGCCATATACCAAAAAGATGTCTACATTTCCAAGTCAAATCAAGTAAACAAATGGATCTTATTGATGGTTCAGTTTAGATCTAAAAACTCGAAGAAATTGTTGAAAGACTAAACTATTTTGATTTTGTAATAATGATAAATGTGATTGGTGCCATGATTCCATCGACAAATCAGTGACTTACACACCAACCACCAGAATTTGTGCCTCAAAGAGATATGTTCTCATGGAATCCCATGCTCGAAGGATATGCAAAATATAGATTTTGCAAGGATGTTATCAAACTCTTTGAAGTAATACAGGTTTGGTGGATGAAGGCCATGAATACTTCAATGGCATGAGTGCCTCTTATAAAATTACGTTTAGAATTGATCGTTATGTTTGCATGGTTGTTATGTGGATGTGTTTGCTTGGCCCCTATAAAGCACATGAGAATAGAGAGCCATGATTAGTTACAACTCTTCTTTTGAGTTGGATCTTCAAAATGCCACAAGTTATGTTTTTCTATCAAACATCTATGCAAAAGTGCGTTGGTGGGGTGAGGTTCAAATGGTAAGGAGATTGATGAAGGATAGAGGAAAAATAATTACTCCTCTGCCACCATAGTGAGAAGTTGGTAGTTGCATTAGGTGAAATAGTGACAATGCTTAGTGAGGATGCTCGTGTCTTTGTAAGATGGAATTATGATATTCCATGAGAAGTGGTTACAATTTACAAACTATATATATACACACACACACACACTTGCGTGTGTGGGCGTGCGTGCGTGTGCACATACACCTGCACATACGCATACATGTACATATATACATAAACACACACACACATGCACGTACACACACATATGAAACCCTAAACTTTCATTGAAAATCGAAAAGCATAGAATAAAGAAAAATAAGAAGACAATTGAATAGGGGAACTATTGACACAAATGATCTCCATTGGCATATTCGACCATTTCGTTTATGTAGTGCCCACATTTTACGCACCCAAATACAACAGAAAAATACCAGGATAATTTTTTTGACTTACATTGCTCACGACACACAACACAATAAACATGGGGCTCCAGTACAAAACTCGACACACATGCGACAATCACATAAGTCATCGACTCACATAGACACATGCAGGCGACATCGACATGTCGATACCACACTCTTCCCAACGAACGAATACTAGGAAAGACTCAACCACAAGAAACGTGTCTAAAGGAACGGCGAACCCACAACATATCATTACTTTAACTGTATTTTTGGTTAAAGTTAACATTCCAAGGACATTTCGAGCAAGGATAAATTTCCTCGTTTGTCCACCTAAATTTTCTTAAGTTTTGTTCCGCGGTTAAAAACAAACAATTCCACCTTCTCAAGTTGGCTTCTTATACTTTATATAAATTTCCATAACTGACATACATATTTGGCATAAATCAAATTGCATACAAAGTACTTAATTATCCTATTATTATGCAAAAATATTCTTCTCCAATGTTTATTTGATGCCTACAGTTTTACCCTTACAACTCAAACGAAAGTGACTTGATGCCCAAAACGCAATCAAAGGATTTGACGGAGATATTAGATACAAGGCAACCTTGCACCAAAATGATCCTCGATTCACACTGAATTTATTTCTCTACCATTGTTATTATAATTTGAAAACTTATTGAATTCCAACAAGATTTATATATATCTATATATACATATCTTTTGTTTTCTCATAGTTTGGTAGCACCAAGGTGACTCATATTCTTTGAAACATTTGATTATGTTTAATTAAGTTTTAAGGACTTCATGAGTGACCTCCATCCTAATCTTAAATCTCGTTCTCATCTTAGGATAAGCTTATACATCGCACTATGGTCTCGTTCATAGCATTGTTGTGAAATCAGGAGTTACATAAGTATTTGACTACCATCTTGAAGAGGTATAAGGTCGGAAGAATTGTAAACCATACACGAACCACAAGTGACACCTCCTAATCAGCTGAGGTTTGGTTTCTTCCATTATGCACTCAATGATCTACGCCTCATCTATATATAGAGTTTAAGGTAGGTGTACAAAATTATACTAAACCCCATTCAAGGACATACCAAGGTGTTATTTTGATAGAATCCAGGGTTGCACCGCTTAGTCGATCCTTCGAACAAGAACTCATAAGGTGACTCCTAAGGCGGTCTTCAACACTCAGCCTGGTATCGGACCTGAAGAGGGTACATTCTTCTCACGACTACCAAATCTAGAAGGAAACCGCATACTCCAGATAGGTTGGACCATGACATTCCTAAATATGGGTTCGCAACAAAGTCGCTAGTCAAAAGGACTATGACGGTAAACTCCAATGAGGGGTTTTATTTACCTAACCTATGAGGTCTCATCAGGTGCAAAGTTTAAGGTCGTTCTTTGGTTTTAATTTTCTTATATGGTAGGAAAGGATCACACATACAGGCGAGTCATGCATAAACATTTTATTAGGGTTGAGTGTTCCCGTTAAAACTCTTTAATGTGTCTGCAATGTAAGAAGGTAACCCAATAATTAATTTAATCGTTTATTGAATACTGAGAAGGCACCACAATATCTTAACTTCAATTTCAAAATTGCTTTATATAAATCAAACCTCTTTTTTTTATACACAACTAAAATCAAATTGAACTGGTGATTAGAGGCACATTTCCTAAGTATCCCTAAAACTGGCATGTCATACATATTAACAAATTTCATTTATAACTTTTCAATAACAAGAGACTACGATACACAGTCATTCATTTTACAATGACCTATAAAAAAATTACAATAATAATAATTAAATTACACATCGCCCTTTGCGTCGTCATTGATCCATCTGCGCAAAACCCACATGAGTATGATATCGGCGATAAATCGCCGGTATGGCATCCACCCTAAAAAAATCATAATTATCATTTTCGAGTTCCATTTACATCTGACAATAACTACAATATGCAATCGAAATAAAAATAAAACCTAGAAACATGTAATCATTGCATTTCGTTTTTTTTTTTTTCCTTCATTTTATAAACTCAGAAGAGAGAGAGAGAGAGAGAGAGAGAGAGAGAGAGAGAGATCATTTTGTCTAAAGTTCCACTACACCCAACGAGTTTCATTCTAGTGTTTTAAACAGTTATTTACGTGTGATGAAAGTTTCCAAAGGGGATTTGGCAACCCTACGGGTCCGCAACTTTCTACTTTTACATTTTCTCACTAATTACAAAAACGTTCACAACGGGCTCGGAGGCTAAGAAATTGCTTCCAAGAGTTACCTTCAATGAATGAAAACGCCCTCCCAATCAACTTGCAACGTGTTCCGGATATACCAAGAGTTCATAAAGAATCGGCGGAATTGAAAAAGAGCGCACGGTTTGCGTTTGGCAGCTAGTTTTCCGGGACCTCTGGTCATAGTTCACCCAGTTGTAAAGAGACAAAAGCTAGCTCGAATGGCCCAGAAACCGTGTCCCAAACGACGTTCGACGGATGCGCACACAACGAGACTCTTCCTAGTAGTTCCCCTATATAAGGAGAATTCGTCAGAGTCGACGGAAAGGAGAACTAGAAAACCAAGTTCAAACGGCGACAAGCTTTCTGGAGCGACAAGACAAAAATGGACCAGTTTGACCTCGTCAAACTGCGATCGGAGGCCTGCAAAATGGCTTCGCCAAACTATCCCGAAAAGTTCTCTTTCCTATACTGAATGTCCCATGCATTTATCTAGTATAATCGCTAGAGGTTTGTGAAGACGGGAAGTGATTTCTCTTTCCAGTTTTCAAATGGCGATCCAAAACGAAAGCCAACTTTCTAGTTTTAACGACTTTCTACTGTTGTAAACCAGTGTTGCAGGGCTCCTATAAGGGCGTCAAAAGGATGTCACATGATCGTTTTGGGACAAACCAAAAATCAAGGCGACTCCTCGTATACCAAGGTACTCGAATGAAACTTCACATCTCGTTTCCAGAGTTGCGAAGGGTACTTAGTGAGTCTCTAAAAATAGCAAAATTTAACTATTTTAAGTAGGAAGAAGGTCATCTTAATCAATGAAGAGTCAAATTTGTCTGGTCGATAAAACGATATTGAATAGGTCAAAAGAGTAAGAGTTTTCTAGGTCATCTCGAAGCGAGGGTGATAGTTTGTGGTTTAAAGCAGGCGAGTTATAATGGCTTCAAGAGTTGCAACACGACACTATTGTTTTGAAAGAGTTGAAGAGACATTTAACTGTATTTAAAAAATCCTAATAATTTAAATTTCTATCTAGTTGCAAAAGAGAACTAAAACACGAGACTTATGAGAGGTAAGGGAAGAAGGACCATGCCTGAAATGGACTGGTGAGGCAGAAGTCGAGGAGTTGACATCGCACCGATCGATTTCACTTGCTTGCAGCCACGGCAGGAAAACCCAAAAATAGCATCCACAATAATGTCAAAATTGGTGCCCAGTTCTATTGGAAAATCCTCTGGTGGCAAGAAAGGAACAACAAGTGCCTCCAGCTGAGTAACAAGCCCACGGTAAAGAGGCTTATCAACATGTTTGGGATAGCAAACAATGTCATGTGTACCATGAATCCATTATGTGCATATCTTGCAATCCTGGCATTCGATGAGACAACATTTCTTTGAGGCACTCTCCCAAACAGTTCATGCACCTTCTCAACAAATCCTTTACATATTCAAATGTATTCATCGGGAAAAGTTCATATGCAGCCCATGTATTTGAAATATCCCAAAACCATTGCATTCCAAGAGATGAAATATCTGAGGCATTTTGACGAACAATTCACATGCCTTGAATACACTTCCACATTTTCCACGCATATCAACTATGACACCAGCAAGCACAAAATAGTACAAACAAAACCACATTCTATTGTTCATACCATGTTCTAATATTTCCATTTTGGCACAGGCTGGAAGCACGCTGGCAAAGGTTGTGGATTCTGGCTTTACACAGACCAAATGCATTTGCTTGAAAGTTTCCAAGGCCTTTTCAACAACCTACCATCATTACAGTCTGAAATACACATTTCTTTCAGGCATTTTTGAACAGTTTGCATGCTGCCACGTTTTGGCATATGCAAATCTACTAGGGCGCGTGCAACAACAACAAATGACACATTCCTCTGCGTTTTTGGAGCCCACGCAGTCTGGGCGCGTGTTGGAAGAGTGTTGGGCGCGTGCAAAAAGAACAGACCCAAAAACGCCTTTGTTTTTGCACCATTTTCCATGCGGTGAGAGTGGCGCGGCCTGGGCGCATGCTGGGCATTTTGTGGAGTTTGGTTTGCCTGAATCGTTGCATTTGCATGGAAGTTTCCAAGGGCATTTCAAAAAACTCATTTTTTTGTGTGTGCAGGTCCTGCGCCCCCCCAAGCACATGCGACTCCAAAGACTGTCAAAACCCTCTCTCCAATGTGGCGGCGCTTGGCTTTACTCAGCCAGAGACAAAACAACAAAAAAAACAAAATGAACCCCCTCCTTTTGCCCTAGCCGCCCCCAAGAAATTCACGGTTTATTTATTTATTTAATTTTTTTAAAGAAAGGTGGAGGCATTACATTCTCCTCCCCTTAAGAAAGCATCGTCCTCGATGCGACATACAATGAAGAAGGAGAAATGGTAAACAACAAGGAACGAATAAGGCAAAGGCACGCGCTAAGGTTAAGATTTCAGACACAAAGGCATGGCCACGGGGTGGCCCTAGGAACATCAGTAGAAATTCTTAACTTTCAAGGTTACAGTGAAGATTGGCAGCTTCTCTCTTATTCGTTATTTCATTAATCTCTCTCCATTAACATTATTCTTAATTTAAGTCCTTTAAATTTTATTTTTGTTTATATATCTATATATATATTTGTTTTTATTTATTTTTTTATTTTTAAATTTTAGTATATTCATTCCCGTGGGTTCCCATCATGAACTACAATCATAACACCCTACCAGGGTCATACACAACACCAAATTTTCACAACATACTCTTACATACTTTCACGACCGTACCACATTACAAGGGTTTTCACCAAACCATGGAATGACAACAAGCAGACCACAACAATTAATTTCCAAAATTTACGTCCTAGACATAGATCTAGTATACACATATGACTGACATACAGAATCAACACGTTGATACATATACAACGGGTATCACATGACTCACGAAAATCCATGACTATATTACCCCACAAAAGATTACTCAAATACGGAAGGGAGTAGGCACGATCCACATAACATAGTACATGTCACACAACCAATATCCAATAGCCCATACAATTGGAAATGTCAATTCTCAACCATAACAAGGTGTCAAAAGACTCACAAGGGTACACATAACTCACTATACCAACTCCACACATAACAAGACATCACGAAACAAACCCCCGATATCCCAAAAGTACCAGGTAAAACTCCATATATCTCTTGAAGTATCATAAAGCAACTCCATATACTCCCCAAGGCATCACCAGATAATCTCCATATACCTCCCAAGAGGAAGAAACATAGTGCCAGAACCAAGTCGGGTCACTCAACCATAGAGCCCCATCAAGAATAACAGGTCATTCAACCATAGAGTGCCATAAGAAATAATATCGAATCTCTCAATCATAGAGGCCAATCTCCTTTCTCCTTTTAATGAGGCCGGGTCACCCTATTGCCCTGGACACATAGAGCCCCGTCACCCCCAACCCAAGTGACATAATAACTCGTGGTTCAACAACCCGCTAGTTATCTGTAACTCCTTGGGGTGTACCCCTATACAACGAAGCGGGTCCATAGGTTCAACCACTCCATGGTAAATCCCATGACCCTATTCCAACACATTACGACATTAGAACCAACATAACAATCCATTCAAATGCCAAGTGGCAAAATCAAAAGCCTTGGGCTAGGCTACAAAACATTTCAAATATGAAAAGAAAGTTTTAAAACCAAGAAGAACAAGTGGCTAATTAGCCATGGTTAGTGTAAAATCCAATTGTTAGTGCAACAATCAAATAAATGCCCCAAAATATAAGAACATGTCAATCAAGAAAAGGTTGGTTCTAGCTAAAAGAGAAAGCAATTTACGAATAAAATACGTAATGAGAAAATAGCACATCACAATCACTATGTGGCCTCATAACGCCACCAAAGGGGTACTCATCGAGTTCTTTGGCACTCGGACATGAGCCTCACTCGTGAAAATATACATGTAACCAGAAATGAGTATATCAAATAATGTATCTATCATCATCTCTGCCTGAATCATGACTCCAAACTCCCACAAGGATCAACATAGTCAAAATCACATAGGATTATTCAATGAACAATCCAATAGGAAAGAGCAGGGGACACAAGGTTGCATAAGTTGAGCCTAAGGTGGTGCGCACCCACAATATACTGAGCAAGCTCGAAGTATACTAAACAAATAGAAGTGGATTTTCAGTCTATGTAAGACTCCACTTCCTCACTCGTACTCGGCTCAAGATTATGAAAACTTGGTCCACGCCTCCTCTCTCCACACATACACTCTTGACAGTTTATCCCCTTAGGGTCGTCGAGTGTAGGGTCCACGACATACACATAACTATGTCACTAACACAATGGTAATTCACACACGACAACCATAACGTATTACGCATGGTTATATATACAGGGTATAACACAATCACTACTTTCACGGGTTACGATACATCACATTACCACATCCTGCACCCAAAGTGCAAACACTGTACAATAGGGTCCATAGCCTCACTGTATGCCCCTATATCACCACATGAATCATTACATATGACACAAATCATACATACAATGGACATAGTAACATCACAACATAACATTCATTTGCTACATACAAGGTGATACACACATTTCTTCATAACATGGCAAAACATCATGATACAATTCAATTCACTTTACACCACTTTTTTTTTCACGCAATACATCAATACATCATCACATCACATAAAGTCAAAATGTTCCAACACTCTGTAATTCACAATATCATTCCATTCACACAAAACATGGCAGTACATCACACACGGATTCCTCATTGGATCCACGAAAAGGAGAGTCAATACTCTCTCTGCAATTCACAAGCAGTAATTCACACGTGGACTCTTCATAGAATCCACATGAAGGAGAGAGAATACTCCCATCCCTAGCACCTCGACATGATAACAAAAGCGCACTAAGTGACATACACCTCATGTGTGTTCACACTATCACAATTACGACATAGATCACATCACTCTTAAAACACATTACCCTTCCAATATTTATCACCATCACGAAACACTATCACTATCATGTAACCCATCATGTAACACCATCACTATCATGCAAAATCATCACAATCCAATCCATCCCAGAGGTTCGAGAGCATGAACCTCTGCTCTGATACCATTTGTAGTGCCCACATTTTACGCACCCAAATACAACAGAAAAATACCAGGATAATTTTTTTTTGACTTACATTGCTCACGACACACAACACAGTAAGGGCTCCAAGTACAAAACTCGACACACATGCGACAATCACATAAGTCATCGACTCACATAGACACATGCAGGCGACATCGACATGTCGATACCACACTCTTCCCAACGAATGAATACTAGGAAAGACTCAACCACAAGAAACGTGTCTAAAGGAACGGCGAACCCACAACATATCATTACTTTAACTGTATTTTTGGTTAAAGTTAACATTCCAAGGACATTTCGAGCAAGGATAAATTTCCTCATTTGTCCACCTAAATTTTCATAAGTTTTGTTCATGTTAAAAACAAACAATTCCACCTTCTCAAGTTGGCTTCTTATACTTTATATAAATTTCCATAACTAACATACATATTTGGCATAAATCAACTTGCATACAAAGTACTTAATTATCCTATTATTATGCAAGAATATTCTTCTCCAATGTTTATTTTTGAGAGCCAAATATCATTAAATCTGCAAATGAGGGCCTTTTTTCCTAGTTTATTTTTGAGAGCCAAATATTCTTTGTTGAATGTTATAGTTAATGCTGATCTACACATGTATATAAAATTTTTAAGAATACACAAAGCATGAACTGTTTGACAAAATGACTTGGGGAGATGTAGTCTCATGAAGTGTGCATTTCTTGATATCAATTCCAACACAGTTTGCAACTTGTGCAATTGCTAGTTATTATATTGTTATAAATATTTCTGGATTTATCCAATGGTCATCAAAGATATTTTAAGGCCATTAAAGTATTAAAGAGTTTCCACATTTATAAAAAATTAGTTTTAAGCTTCCATTTAATACTTTACATGTAATATAAAAATTAAATAATATAAAATGGGTTGTAACCCAATGGTGCAGATGATGGTATAAAGTGTGTTGCTTCATCATCGACCAACGTACAAATTTTAGTAGATACCAAAAAGGATTGAATATGCGTTTGGGAATTTAATAGAATGGATACTCTTGAGTCCCAAGAACTAAGCCAAAGAAGGTCAATTGTTTATGCAACGATATTAATAGATGTAAAATTTCTTCTAAGGATATGGTTCTTCAAATAAAAATAAAAATAACTAAATCTCTATACAAATAAAAATTAAATAGCAATTTTTTTTTAATAAATAAATTTAGTGTTTTAAATGACCTTTACAAAAGTCCATAGACATAGTTCAATGATATTTAATTTTTAATTTCAAAGAAAGAATATAATCTAAATAGTAAATATAAAAATAATAAATAAAATATTTTAAAGAGGTTTATATGAAAGTCTATAAATGAAGCTCAAATTTTATGATTATTTTGAATGGAAATGGGTATCTCTATTAACAATACATAATAATACAATGCTAGGGAGGACTTGAATCACACTCAAAAATGCAAGTTACATAGAGTTAAACAAGCCTTGATAAACTAAAGTCAACTTACATCAAAGTATAATTATTTACAAACAAATGTGTCTATGTATTGGACATGTATTGAACGAATATTGGTATACTAATTTTTGGAGAGCCTTTCTTTTCTCTTGTAGAACTGTGGAGTGTTTCATGATCTTTTCTTTGGTGCCCGATTGGATACGAGATGTATTGGGTGAATAACTTGTGTTTGGATTTTCTTTTTGAAACATATTTTTGGTTTTTTTCTTTGACCATTAGTTGGTTTCATTTTGAATGCTTTATAGCATCTACTTAATGTAATTTTGCTCTTCTTGGAATAAAATTATGGCTTCTCTTGGTGAAAAAATGATTGCTACAAACAATAAAATTTTCTCAACAAAAAGTTATGTAAGAAGCGTCAACACAAAAACCAGAGAAAAAACTAATTAAGTAGCAACAACGCATGTCAATCGGTGAAAGTGGAGGATAGTCAAGTTTCTCCCCGATTCTTTGCTTTGTCGGGTGGATCATCATGTCAAATATAGGTTCTTAACCAACATTAGCATTCTTGTTTTCTTCTTTCTCACCTTGTTTGGTTAGTAAAATTGTAATTGTCACGTGAGAAAATTTACCTTGAAAAAGTGGTGTGCAAGGATTGAACCTCCCATGACACACGTCGATTATGTCAAAAACTTTAGTGCCACTACCACCACCTTTGACGTTTGAAGGCTGAGATGAGTAAGGCAAGAAATTTCCTATGCTTTGCGAGCGGTGTTGCCCATGATAGCCCAAACCACGTATTTGTGAAGGAGAGTTGTGGCAAAGGGAATAAGGGAACACCTCGTGACCATGCATGTGGCATTACCCAGGTGGTTAAGGAGCCAAAACACCTATTCAACATGCACTTGTATCTAAAACATAACATTGGAAATAACAACAATTTTTATGAGGAGAGGGGCTCTTTCAAAACCCTCCTTATTGAATAATAACAAAACAAACATTTATGTTAGTCGCACTTTTTTTTTATCCATATCTAATTTATTAAAAATAGTACGATTCCCTTTTCCAAATGTGAAAAATAAAATGTGCACAAAAAATATGACAAATGTGGTTGAATTTTGCACGTAACATGGTAGATTTCTAGGAGTGGTTGGAACATGGTGTGAATTCGCTTTGTAGGGTAGGGTGGGCATGAAAACAACCCCAAATTCAATGCTTGATGGTCTCAACTTGGTGGAAAGCAAGACAAGTGGGATTTGAAACCTCCATATGCTTTAACGGATTGCAATTAGACAAACCTTGGCAAAGAATAAAAATACATTAGACAAAATTGTGCTTATTTGGGCTCTATGATGGTTTTCCATATATTTGCAAAATGCCTAGCCCAAGTAGAATTCATAGGTCTTAATTGCCATTGGTGGTTTAGTGTTTCTATTAAATGTGCTGAGGGAGAAGAAGTTGATAACCAAGTAGAGGTTTGTACTGGGAGAAGAGGGTTTCAATTGACCAGCTCCAATCTTTCCACTAGGGAACTTTTGAGAAAATCCCTTCATGGAGGTGATCATCACGGTTGGCATTTTGAATCACATTCCCTTTTTGAAAAGCCCAACACTTCTTATCTAGGGAACCATAACAAAAGGGACATAGTGAAAATTAAAAACTTGAAACCACCAAAAAAAAAAAAAGAATTAAAGGACAAACCATCCTTGAATCCATCCCCCACCTAGATGAGATTGGGTTTTGACAAGCTCCCATGCCTTCCACATGTATTTGGCGACAAAGATTCCACCAATTTTAAGCGCTGGCACAACGGTGATAAGAAGAGAATGAAGCCTTATGCCATTCGAGGCCTTTTTGATAAGAGATACAATTTTTGGAGAGAATTCTCTACGACTTAGTACCTTCCAGTTTCTAATGATCCAATCATCACTTAGGGTATGTCCTTGAAGTTTGGTGACAATGAGACCAAGCCCTCCAACTTCCTTAGGTTTGTAGTATATATCCCAAGAGACTTTAGGAAAGACTTTGCTCCCTTTAGAATTGGTCCATTTAAATCCTTCAAAAGTTTCTCTAAATTGGCATAATCAATTTTGGATTGTGTCCAACATGAGGAGTAATAAACATGAGTGACAACAAGCATTTTAGAACATCTTGAAACATTTTAGCTAAAGAGAGAGGTTTGGTGTTCTAAAAGCAAGTCTTTTCTTAACTCTCTCGAATCACATAAGAATATAGCCTAGAAGGTGGCGAGGCTTGAAAAGTAAAGGGGATGCCTAAAAACTTGAATTGTTCACTTGATCGTATCCATTGCCATTGATATCCTTCTAGCAAAGTGCAGGGGCGAGATTGTTCGTAACATTGATTCTTTCTTCATTGAATGTTACCAAAAGCAAAGCAAAAATCTTGCGGGATCCCATAACATGTTTCACCGAGTGTTCCTTTTGTAGGAGGCTCGAGAATGAAGTCATCATAGAGCAATTATCAATGAGTTGGTGATTAGAGTGGGAGAGAAACACCTTTGATCAAACCTCTAGAAGAGTATTTGGCTAGTAGATATATAAACTCTACAACAACCAAGACGTACAAAGGAGCCAACAAACAACCCTACCCGATGGATGGTGATAGTGGGAGAGAAATGCCCTTAACCAAACCTCTAGAAGAGTAATTGGCTAGTAGATAACTAAACCCTTCAACAACCAAGATGTACAAAGAGGGAGCCAACAAACAACCATGCTTGATGGAATTGTCGAGCCCAAATTTGAGAGATTGAATCGAATGACGGTAATACAAGCTTCAACATCATGAAATGATGTATTTACAATAAGGACAAAATGAGAGCAAAACCTTAAGGTTTGAAGCATAAGAACACAAGGATACATCAATTTATCTAATTTGAGTGCAAACGCAAATTTGATGCATCTTTTTGCATAATACGAGATAAAAGGCCACTCAATCCAGGTCATAGGATTTCTCAAAGTCAATCTTGACAAACAAGGCTTTCCAATTGAAGAATATAGCCCATTCCATACCCACCCAAGCAATAATAACATTATTTGAAAAATACCTATCTTTGAAAGATTTCAGCTTGCTCAATTCTAACAATGAGGGGTTGGAGATGCCTTAGTATAAGAGTAAGTTCTTCGGCAATGAAATTATTTGACACATTAAAGGGTGTGATAGGTCTCCATAATTAATAAGCTTCAAATCCCTAATTTTGGGGAAAAACTCAATATTACCATGATTCATGAGAGATCCCAAACAATTAGAGTAGACAACTTCCGAGTATACTTTGTGGAGATCAGTTCAAGCATGTCACAGGCATTTGGGAGATTTCACAAGGGAAACCATCGATCCTAGGAGATTTATTTGTGGCCATTTGCACCTAAAGTTGAGAAACCTATAACAAACAATTATTTGACCTTCATAAGCTTATAGGGAATAACTTGAAGGCATTGCGAGAGGGCATCTTATCTAGCGGAGAGAAGCTTGTGAAGAAAACATTTTATGACAGTGATGTCTAAAAACATGAAGGATTTTTTGAAGCTTGGTTGTGCATTAGCATCCTTAAAGGCTTTGATTGTATATACAACTTGTTTTGAGTGGAGAAGAGAAAATAATTTTTGGTAAGCCTACCCTCAACCAATGCATCATGGCTCTAAGCTAAGCTCTCCTCACTCTATAAGCTTCCAAAACTTTGATTTTATGTCTCCATTTGCAACTTGGATTTGTAATTTTTCATCAAATGGAGAAAGCTCAAGTGTGTGAGATTTTAGTAAATCCATGGTGTGAAGCTTCATGCGACTTTTGACGGAAGATGATAACCTACTTGCCTTAAATTCTAAGGAAGGTGGATCTTGAGTGGTATCATTGGCCCACTAGTTGATCGAATTAACATCTCCCTCGAGTCTAGGATCTAGATTCTAGATTTGCTTAATGTGGGAGAGGGTTCTCTCATTAGAGACAAGTAATGTTGATATGAAACGATTTTTAACCATCATAGCCTGCAAGGTTGGCCATTCTATGTAGAAGGGAATGGAGAGATTATTAGAAAGAGTGACACCATCAACCACACTAACAAGCCAATCAATGAGGTTTGGGAAAAAAGCCGAGATCTTGCTCTCTAGAAGGGTTCAATCCAATCTTTTAATATCTTTATCTTGACCTTGCCTAAATTTACCATGGGAACCAAGTAAAGGCAAAATCCAAATCCCGACGATGGTTGAGATCATACATGCCTAATTTATTTCGGATATAGAACTAGGGCTTCTTCTCGTTAACACACCAATGCATACAAATTCATTCTTCTTTGTTCTCAATAGATTCCTCCATGTTGAAATTGCCACACAGGATCTAATGCATATAAAAAAGAGAGTCAACAAGCCACCTAGACAAAATATTCCTTTCCACAACATCATTGGAAGCGTATAGGTTAGAAACGCAAAGTAGATGACCATCAAAATTAAAAAGGTCCACACCACCTCGATGAGTGGGTTCGACCCCCATGAATCGATGTTTTGCATAAGCTTTGCGCGCAGTAGCTTGATCATGCTCCCATGCCTAGGCTTGTGATTGGACACATGGTAGAGCCCTTGGCTAGATAGTGCGGTTGATGGATGAGGATAAACCTCATGATTTTAACTTACTTTAGACACCACTTTCATATTGACAATTGTCTTTGACCATATATCTACGGGCCGGTTCAAAAGGCCTTGAACATTGCAAGAATAAACAATCATAAGGAACTATTGAGGTGCATGTTCACCCATGTACACAAGAAAAATGACACATTCACCTTGGTACTCGACTTCTCATGGTTGGGTTGAGACATCCGGGGAATGATTGATTAGGGATGGACTATTACTCCGGTTGGGCAAGTGAATTTGGTTTGGTAGGGTGAATGGGCATGCAAAGTATGCATCTTTGGGTATTTTCTAATTGGTACCAATAAGCTTATGCAACTATGATATGCACATTGAGTGCGTTGAATTAACGAAGCTCATGAATAACCAAAATTTATGAGGATCATGTAATATAATTGTTGGCGAGAAAATTTGTCGGGTGGACAAACTTGTGGATTTCTTGCCAACGCTCTGGGAATCTAAGTCCCTCTACTTAACCGGTGCAACTGTCGTATATGCATGCGTGAGTAAAGGTGGATTTTCTTGGTGGCCTTGTGGCCGGGGATCCAACAAGGGCACTCCACTGACCTTGCGACAAAGCTAGCAATCTCTTGCTAGGGAAGACTTTGTCTGAAGAGTGGGAAAGGGGAGTGAGAAAAGAGGTAGGAGAACTAATGTTGTAGGTAGAAAATCATATTCCTGCACACACTAGTTAGAAATTTCATCACATGCACTAAAATTAGGAAGAAACAATATTGTAAACAACAACAAGACCAATTAGAATTTAATGAACACAAATTATCAGTAAACCCCTTAGTCAAAAAAGGCTCGAAACTCCTTCTTGTATTGATGCTCAAGCAGAAATTGTACATAGTATGAGAACATAAGACATTGAGAAAAGGGGAAAAGTGGCTAACTCTTTTCACTCACAAGTGAGCAAAATCTCTCTCATGAACTTACAAGAATACAACCAACTAGAAGAATTTCAGAATTAGAACCCCTTGGAATGAAGAGCTCATTACAATTTATAGTGCTAAACTTGACTCCTCATCTTCATGCTCTTTCACATTCCTCATTTGACTTAGACTATTCATATTCCTATTCGAATATTAAGTCCCTTTTATAAAAATAAGGCGACTTAAATTTCACATCATGTCTCTAAAGTCACTTTAAGACATCAAAAAGTGCAAACCCTCAACGCAAAATTAGAACATAGAGGAGAGAGAATGTTGGGGGAAGGAGGAGGAAAAGAAAGGATGTCACCCTTGATGAAGTCTGCAGATCCTTGTTGATTGAAAACTCAAGTGCAGTGAGACTTTGAATCTTCGAACTCCTTGCACCCTGAGAAACTCCTTCAAATTAGCTCATGAATGCTTGCCAAGTTGAATGAATTGTTCCGCTGATGACAACTCCCAGCGTGCGTATGATATACCTGTGACCCAAACTATGTAGCGAGTGCCGAAAAACATTGACCAGTTCCTTGAAATGGGCCTCAAATTCCCTATGATCAATGCCCATGAATAATCCGTAATGATGGTATTGACCGAATGATCATGCATCTATGTCCCATTATGCCGAACTTGCCCTTTGAGAACAACCTGTTATTTTTAGAATATGAGCCCATGCTCTGCTATTATGGTAATATCACTAGCCTTGCTTCCGCTTTCACCTTCTGAATCTTCTACCATATTCCAACCTCCTCTATTCCCGAGATATTGCTATTTTTAGCACATTTCTATTTTTAGCAAGTTGTTATTTGGGGACCTGTTATTTTGGGAAGAAGTTGTTTTCTGTCTTACTTTCCATTTTACCCCTTTTCTGATTGTCTTGAGTGATCGAACTTGCAATTTAGTGGGGCTCGCCATTTATAGCATGTGAGGAAGTATAACATATGCTATTTTTAGTAAATGGTGAAAACAACCTCTGTTTGCGATGGGAACAACTATTTTGGATTCAGCTCTTCGTCACAAACTCGTGCTCCAATTTTCATCATGATTCGCTTACCAAAAAGCTCAGAAATGAAAAATGAAAATTTATGCCTGGTAAGAGCTTTGGGTATGGAGCTACCAGGGAAGAATACTGATAAAAAATCAGTCCTTCATATCTTGATAAACTGACAACTTCATCGTGCAAAAACTAGTTTGAGAGAAACTAGATTTTTGGAGACCCTTCCCTCTAAATTTTGGATGATTTTGCCCTCTGGATCTTCGGGAATTTGAAAATTTTCTTGAAGAGGCCAGAATGCTGATAAATAACACAACCCTCAATATCCCTAAAAAATAGGGACTTCATGGTATGAAAACTAGTTCATGCGAAACTAGATTTTTCAACGATCATTCCTCCAATTTTCATGTGATTTCGCCCACTACAACCCTAAGAAGTGGAGAGGTAGCTTGCTGTTTTTTTCCACTACTGTGTCATGACAACCATTAATGGAGCTTGAAATTTGCAGGTCTGATTTTTTCTCCGTTTGCAACGAAATCAACTCCATTGCGATAGATTTTTGCTTCTTGTCTCACTAGTGAAATTTCTCTTCGATCAGTTGCCGGTTTGATGGGAAATTGAGTTTTGTTCTTCGTGGAGCTAGAAGTGAAATTTATTTGTTGTGAGCATTCCTTGATGTGAATGGGAGGTTTGAATATGATTTTTAATGGCCTTCAAGAGATAAGAACTTAGCAACATATGGTTTGTCAATCCGTGCACCGGTTTGCAAGATATGTTTGAATCTTCGTTTCACGGTAATGGAGGTTTCTGAAGAATTCCTTCGCTCTTCTCTTTGATTCTTCGTTCCTCTGGCTCTTTCGATCAATATCTTATTTGAAACCTATGCATATTCATGGAGTGGAAGGTTTGGTTGCCATGGCGGAGCTGGTTTGGAAGAACAATGGTGGCTGATTGTCTTTGTTTTCTCTACAACTTTCTTCTAGTAATGGAGAAATAGTTAGAAGCAGTAAGAAGCAGCCAGGAGTTAGAAAATTTTCAAGTTTTGGAGTTGGAGTTGGGTGTTTTTTTTTCCCTGACATCCCTCACCTCAAAGGGACGTGAGGGACATCAATTTCCACGGTGAGCAAGACAACGACACGTGGCGGCGATCCGACGACAGGGAGTGAGAGCTAGAAAATTAGCTTTAAAGCACTGAGGGGATGAAAGCAGGTCATATGGGTGACCAAAAGTCTCCCTTAGGGGTGGGCACATTTTTCAAGGTTTGATGTCCTTGACATGTGAGGGACATCAAATTCCATGACACTTCGGGAGCTGACACGTGGTGGAGATCCGACGACAAATAATTTGAGCTCCCACAAGCACCTGGGGGTTGAACTGACGATCTTGAAGGTCACATGAGGTTCTAGAGGTCATATGGGGGCTAGGAACATTTTTCATGGTTGATATCTAATCTTGAGGGACGCCAGGACACAAAATCCCGCCAAGCTTCGGGTGACACGTGTCCTCCAAAAATTTGTCCAACTCCCAAACTTGCTCTAAGAGGACAACTTGAGACGATGATAACTTGAGCTCCCGTTGGAATTTTTGGTGAAATTTTATATGATCCTAGCTGGAAATGACCTTTTGAATCCAACGGTGGGGGTCTCATTCTTTGATTCTTCCGTTTGACCCCTGAAAAAGTGGATTGTTGATTTGGTACTCCACTTGTGCATGAGAAAAACTGCTTGTAGACCTAATGCACCAAAGTGTCGTGAAAAAAATAATTTCACCATCTTGTAGGGCTTGGAATTCTCTTTACGGCCATGTTTTTTTTTTGCTCCTAACTCTACCCTGAGCCCTGGAATCACCTTCGGAAACTCAACGACTGTTTTGCCCTGTGCATTAACTAGGCCTGTGAAACCTAATTTTGGCGAAATTGCCCCAACTTCTCCGGGCCCTTCCAAAATTTTCCTGAATCACTTCCATGATGTCCCAAGACCTTTGAATCACCTCCTGTCTATTTTGGCTTTAATGCTCCGCTCCATGGGGTTGCTCCACCTAGGAAGGCCGGTGATAACCTTTCCCACAACGCCTATAGCTTGTAACTTTTAATGAACTTGTAAAATCACCTAGGGGGATGAATGGAATTTCCTAAATCACCTAGGGGATGAGATAACGTTAATCGGGAGGTCACTTTGATCGACTAGACAGACCCGAGGTGCCTTGGAATGATAAGACTTGAAAATATTAACACGGGGTATCGTTGTCATGCTTGGAAATTGTCAATTTCTTTGTTGCACATTTGCACGACAACATTAATTCTTGTCAATATTATTATCTTAGAAAAGATGGAAATATGGTTGAATAACCTTGGTAAATGGCCTACTTGGTTTGGCTATGCCCGTCTTGACAAAGTCATTCACAATGCATAAATATGATGAGGCTAGATCAAAGGTGGAAAAGGAGAAAATCAAAGGTTGGGCATATGGGTTAAGCGACTAGCTTGTTCAAAATAGTAGACAACTACCTCAATTTATTTGTCTAGGATTGTGATTTGGTTAATTAATAGATGTGTGAGTGGTGTGGTGCGAAAGACCATATGCCTAAGGTCATGATCAATATCACCTTAAAAGGGATTTATTGAAGTAGGGGCAATCACCTTGGGTAAAATACATCTTCTATGTAGTTGGGTAGGAATAGTCACAAAATAACATAGATGCATGGGAAGAGATAGACAAGTGAAACAAGAAGATGTAGAGACTATGCCCGGTAGCATAGGCCTTGATTAGATAAAACATAGAAAATAACTAACACACATTTACTAAGAATGAAAAATAATACTAATTAAAAGCAAATATTTAATCCTCAACATTAAATTATTTTAAATCATTAGTTGCACTAAATCAAGTATTTCCCTATTTAAACTATAAAAATAAAAGAAAGACAATTAATCTATATCTTATTGTGTTTTTCAAATAATGTGCAATAATAAAAGATTAAGTTGAAGATCTTTTTATTGTCTTTTGCATGTCATTTAACACCATTAAAATAAAGCAAATTGAAAAAAACTAATGTGAGTGTCATTGTTGTAAAATAGGAATGAAATAGAAGCTTTTAAAATTGTAAATGTAAGGAAGAATCATCTACATGTAATGAAACAAATTTATTATTACAAACAACGAAGGAAAACATCTTTTGTTGTAGGCATTGCATGTATACAATCACCATAATGAGCATGAATTTCTCTAACCGAATAATGTCTAAATGAATGAATAAATTTTTTGTTTAACAATAGTAAACGGTGAATTGTTTTTAAAAGATTGGAAATAGGGTAACCAACTACTCTAAACAAGCACATCCATCATTCAAATGGGCAAAACCAATAATGACTATTTGTTTAAGAAGAAATGACTTTTAATAGTGGACCTTATGTTGTGTATAACCTCATCCTCATGTTACAACCTTCGATTAAATGCTCATAGAATTTGTGGTATTTATTAGGCAAGAACAAGAACTGAAATGAAAGAAAAGTGATTATCAGAGTGGCTATTAAAATCTCCCAAGTAAGAGTTGTATAAGCGATTTTTCGATCAATTTCAAGTTGAGTGAAGGTGTATATACAATGTTTTGGGGTGATGGGAATTCATTTGGGGATAAGTTTTAAGAAGTTGGGTGGTTATATGAATTGTTACAAGTTAAAAAATGACTTAAAATCATGTACCGTAAGTTATTTATATCACACTTTTAAATATGGTGAAACTGTCGGTTTAGGTTGACCGATAATTAATAAAAATACATGTGTGATTGTGTGATCACCATAAGCGACTATGTGAATGCCACAACGGTCTGCCGCAACGTGTGCAAATAAGTAACAAAGAGGAGCTAAAAAGTCAAAATAAGTGTTTTAACATTCCAAGGAAGGACAAGGTTTTGTGAGAACAAAGAGGTTAAAGGAAAAAGATCCAAGTTTTTTATTTATAAGAGATTTTTGCATTCTTCATTAGATTTTGAAATATTACACTTGTGTAAAAGGTTAGTGTATTTAATTAACAATATACTATAGTATGTGATTGAGATGAACTTACAATATATGAGTATAATATAATATGTGGATTATTCACTTGTTGGTGTACACTTATCCACATCCATTAATATAGAAAAACATCATTGGAGTTCTTGACTTGATTAACTTTTGTTTTTAATAGATTAAAGCATACTTGCTCTGCAAACTAACTACCCTCCAAACCTTGTTAATAGTCTTTACATGTTTTTTTATAAAAACATAGAGAAAGCTAGTGTTTTTGGTAATTCATTGTGGAAAAATGCTATGGGTATATTGATGAATCTAAGGAAAAACTTTTATTAAAATAGATAGTAATGCTACCCAAATTATAAATTTGTGTTATGTCTTTATTTCAAGCTTTTATTGATTTATTGTATATGCATGTATGCAAATGATTGTGTTACAATTGTTAATAACGATTTTGAAGGATATTCAAAATTCTAATATGATATTGGAGTAGTAGAAGTTTCACCTCGTTTTGCATACAAGGTTAAAGATAAGATTTGTATTTTTTCATTTTTTTTGGTATTCAAATCTAATCTATGGTTATTTTAATTTTTGTAGGTATTTAGATTAGTTGTAGTTTTCAATTTTTTTATGAAAATTTCATTTCAGATCTATTGGCCTGTTACAACTAACAAATAGTATGCTCTAACCTCCTCTATTTTGCAAGATCTTGGTTGACCAAAATTGGTGAAAGTAGTGAGATACTAAGGGTTTGATAAGATTTTATAAATAATTTTCTATGCTAGAACTATGTTATGGTAGTTGCAAAATTCCATAACAATGGTCATTCCATGCAAATCGGTAACCAATTTTACGTATCCATGGTGTGCGTGGTATTGCGCCAATTGTCAAGCTATTATATAACACTTTGTATAGATTTTTGCTTCCATGTACCTTAGTATATAAAAAGCACCTATTTTTAACCAATAGGAAGTCTTTTAGCTATTTAATTTTACGGTGCATAGGTAATTGATTAACCTCAAAAAGTTACTCTATGTACCTCGGAGACATGATAGTGCGTCCATGGGAACAATGGAATCTTTTGTAGTTAGTGCCTTGAAATATTGGTCCGATTTAGTATTTAAGAATGAGATAAGTATATGAAAAACTCTGCGAGATCAAACACGCCATCCCAATAATTCCAGTTAGATTTGGGTCCTTTGGTCGATGAACACACTTTTTGATCTAGTTCATGTAGTTTTGAGCTACATTGAGAATCATAAAAACATAAAAGTTCCCTAATTGAGCCAAATTTTTATGAGAAGGTAGATCTTTCCTTGTACTATAAATTGTCATTTTGCGTTAAATGGTGAATTAATTGCCTAATAGTAGTTTTAGGTTGTATTGAAATCTGCACAAAAAAGAAAAGTACTTTGATTGACCTAAAATTTACAAGAAGGTAGCTCTTGTGAGAGCACAACAAACTTTCCTTCTCTTCTAGGTGTTGATTCTTACCTACAATACTTTTGGGCCACATTAGAATTTGTGCAAAATAAAAGTGCTCCATTTGACCTATAAACTTTAGTTTGGAGTTAGACCTCATCCTCTACAACAAACTTATTTTTGGGTCAAGTGGTGATTCAACCTTTAATTGGTACTTTTTGTGACCACAAATTTTAGTGCAAAAATAAAATAGATAAAAAAAGATTAAGAAGCAAAATTATTATAAAATAGATTTTGGACTATTTTCGGACCTATTACAAGCTTTTACAGTACACAATGGTTGAATCTAATCTTATTGATCTCTTAACTCCACACAATTATCACACATGGAAACAAAAGATACAATATGTATTGCAATATAAAGGTTTGTGGTCTATGTTGAGAGAAATACCTATCGCCTTTCAAAAGGAATATGAATAATTTGTGTAATAGAACAAACAAGATGGAGTCATAGGTCAGTATGAATGATTTTTGATCAATTTTAAGCCAAGTTGTAATGTGTATATAAAATGTTTTGGGTGATGTGAATTAGTTCTAGGCTAAGTTTTAGGAACTCGGGTGGCTATACAAATTGTTAAAAATAAAATAAAATGAGTTGAAACCGTGTCCTATAAGTAATTAAAATCACACTTTTAAACGTGGAAAAACCGTCGAGTTTAGGTTAACGAGAAAAATATCGAGTACACGTAGTATTAATGATTTTCTGATCAATCTTAAGCCGAGTGAAGGTGTATATAAAATGTTTTGTGGTGATGGGAATCGGATCTAGGCTAAGTTTTAGGAAGCTAGGTGGTTCTAAGATTTGTTAAAAATGACTTAAAATTGTGTCTCGTAATTGATTTAAATTGCACTTTTAAACATGGCAAAACTGTCGGTTTGGGTTGGTGATAATTAATAAAAATTCCACAACAATTGTCAAAGCGACCTCTGTAGCGGTTATGTGATTTTCGCAACTATCTTGCAACATGTGTAAATACAACAATAAAGAGGGGTTAAAAATCAAAATTTCAAGTATTTTAGCATTCCAAGGAAGGACACGATTTTGTGAGAATAAAGAGGGTAAGGCAAAAAGGATATAAGTTTAATATATTTATCAAATATTTTTGCATTCATCATTAGATTTTGAAATATTGTCTTGTGTAAAATGTTAATATATTTAATTAATAATACATTTATTATTTAATTAATATATTGTCTCGAGAGAGGAGCACGGAAAGCACGAGGTACAACACATGACGAGAGGACCCTTGAGCTACATGAGTATCAAGTAGCGATCAATGCCCGACTTTTACGGGCATTACATGAAATACATGGAGCATTGCGAGAGGTTTGAGGAGAATTAAGGGCACAATAATTTCATCATGCCGGACTAAAGCATGATGTCTCACACTTAAGACAAATCGGAGCTTCGTACACAACTCATCACA
This sequence comes from Taxus wallichiana var. yunnanensis, assembly GCA_018340775.1. Classification (NCBI taxonomy): domain Eukaryota; kingdom Viridiplantae; phylum Streptophyta; class Pinopsida; order Cupressales; family Taxaceae; genus Taxus; species Taxus wallichiana. Next base: position 25,568,929 of record CM031242.1, on the reverse strand, counting down.
GAGACATGGATGCCCGGCCGCCGACGCTTTATCACCATCACCCGTGTGTACATCGTGCACACAGTGATCGTTGCTCGATCCAACAAGAGACGTATGGATGTATTAGGCGTGAGGATCATGCTGAGGGGGCAAATCTTGCATGACTATTCGTGTCGATCCTTTGAGGAGGAACAAAGGGCTCTTTCACGCTACCTTGAGACAATTCGAGCTCAAGAGCTTGCACGATTCGAGTACATGGGCCCCAATGATATTGAGCTAAGGGTAGAGGTAGGTAGAAGACACGAATTTGCGTAGAGCCCACATTATAGATCAATGAGACACCATGAGAGGATGTGTTCACGACGACCTATATTGCCCCACAATGATCGACACCGTAGAAATACCCAAGTTGGGAAAACGATTAAGTCAATGATTATCTTAGTTGTTATTTATTAAGACATGTAGATACTCTTGTAGTTTGTTTAGGAAAGTAAATGAAAGGAAGTGAAAGTTTGTGATATAATATTGTTTACTTAAGAATATAAATGTGTTCTCCTTCCTCGTTCAACCTTATAAGGTTGTTGTGACACCTATAGAAGTGATAATTTGGTCACACTTGGTATCGGAGCGTATGCATACAATGCTTGGATATTTGGGATAATTGATTTAGTTTCGTAGCTAAACAATGTTTAATTTATTTTGCAAGATGTCTAGTATGGGAAGCTAGAAATGGTAAATAATCCCCGTTAAACTAAGTAAACCCTTAAAGACCCTTCGATTTAATGGGATAATGGGATAAGCTTATAGATGATTATGTCGGTTAGATTAATCCTAAAGTTGTTTAGCGACTAAAGTATGGTTTGATAATGGACCGTTTGTTAGGGGGTTACATTCACTTAAGTGAGACCTAATGTAATTTATCTCCCAAGAGAAAGGATAAATAGTGTTTATACGACTTATAGAAAGTATCATTGTGGAAACTTGCTTGCAAACCGCTCTTGGTCTACCTTGTAGAAACGATACATTCACATGGTTATTTGTTTCACCAATTTAATCGTTTATCGCTTCGATGTAATCATGTCGTGCATCGTGTCGAACAAAACAAGTTGACGTTCACACGACAATCGCAAGCCTTCGATGACGTAGACTTATGACACCTCCCATTAATTCTTTCTAAAACTAGCAAAAAAATTTTCCATAATTTCTACTTCTAAACTTAATCGTTTTGTGTGTTAGGTTTTGGGTCGTCACACCCACAACTATCTTGCAACATGTGTACGTACAATAAAAAGAGGGGTTAAAAAGTCAAAATTTCAAGTATTTCAACATTCTAAGGAAGGACACAATTTTGTGAGAATAAAGAGGGTAAATGCGAAAGGATCTAAGTTTTATATATTTATCAAATATTTTTGCATTCATTATTAGATTTTTGAAATATTGTGCAGATGCAAAATGTTAATGTATTTAATTAACAATACATTTATTATTGTATGTACTTAAGATGCACCTATAATATATAATTCTAATATAATACATGGATTATTCAATTGGTGCACACTTATTCACATCTATTAATAAAGAAAAATATCATTTGAGTTATTGAATTAATTGGCTTATGTTATTAATAGATTAAAGTATATTTGCTCTGCAAACACACTACTCTCCAAACCTTATTAATACCATCTACTTGTTTTTATAAAAACATAGAGAGCTAGTGTTTGATGTAATTCATTGTGGAAAATAGCTATGGGTATATTGATGAATTTAAGGAAGAACTTTTAATAAAAAACTTTAATAATGCTAACCACACTATAGATTTGTTTTATGTTTTTATTTTAAGCTTTTATTGTATATGTATGTATGTGAGTGAATGCATAACAATTTTGAAGGATCATCAAAATTCTAATATGATATCCGAAAGGTAGAAATTTCACCTTATTCTCGCATGCAAGGTTAAAGATGAGATATGTAATTTTTAGTTTTTCTAAGGTATTCGAGTTAGGTCTCTAGTTTTTAAATTTTTGTAGGTATTTAGATTGGTTGCAAATTTTGAATTTTTATGCAAAGTTCAATTTAGATCTAGTGGCCTACTCTAGTTAAACAATATTATGCTCTCACCTCGCCCTTCCGCATAATCTTTGTTGGCCAAAATTTCGTGAAAGTAGTGTGTTACTAAGAGTTTGATCTAATTTGTTAATAATTTCCCTAGGTTGGAGCCATGTTCCGCGATTGTAAAACTCCATAACAATGCTTATTTTGGGATTAATCCGTGGTGCAGTGGTATTACCCCAATATTCAAGCTATTAGATAACATTGTTTATAGATTTTAGCTTCCACGTACCTCACAAAGATACGTGGGAACACCTTTTTTTTTTTTTTGGCCAATAAGAAGCATTTGTTGCATTCAATTTTGTGGTGCACCGTAATCGATTAATCCCATAGAGTTACTCCCTACATACCTCGTAGACAATATAGAGCAAATATGAGAACAATTGAATCCTCTGTATTTAGTACTTTGAAATATTGGCTTGGTTCACTATTTAGCACATGATAAGTATATTAGAGCATATAGATGAAACACATCCTATCGTAGTAATTTCAAATTAGATTTGGGTCCTTTGGTCAAATCAACACACTTTTTGTTGTAGTTTAGGAAGTTTTGGGTTAGGTTGAGGATAAAAAAGTTAAAGTTCTTTGTTTGAGCTATTTTTTTTTACAAAAAGGTAGATCTCTTCTTATACAACAAACCATCATTCTATGTTAGATGTGAATCAATTGTTAAATAAGAGTTTTAGGTCGCCTTGGAATTTGTGTAAAAAAAAAAAAAGTGCTATGATTGACCTAAAATGTTACAATAAAGTAGCTCTTGACATACACAACAAATTTTTCTCCTTTTCAAAGTACTCGACTCAACCATGGTATGATACTTTTGGGATGCCTCGAATTTGTGTAAAATAAAAGTACTTTGTTTGCCACGAAATTTTACCTAGAATTAGACGTCATCCTCTACAAAACACTTTTCTTGTAGTGCCCACACTTTTTATAGCTCGTGCTTGTTGTTGTTCTTTGCTCATAGACATGTTTCTGGACAGTGATTGGTTATAGTGGACAATATATTCGGATATTTGATCTTATTAGACAGTGTGGACATTTGGGCGTATAGCGCCAACATAGCTTAATTTCTATATTGTTGCATTTTTATGTCATGGAAACTAAGGAATATGATGATGCGTTTGGAACCTAATTATAGTGATGGATAATTGTTGCATGGTGGGATTATATGTCACTTTATCATCTTGTCTATATTTTGAAATATGAAATATAATTGTGCACATTGTCGCATCTTGATTTCGAGGGATGTTAGGTTAGTTTAGAACGCATTGATATCTTACTATGTCATTGAATTATATTGTATCGGACAAAGTGCGGTTAATGTGTGCAATGAAGGTGACAGGGGATTTTACAGGAGAACGTGGGATTCGGACACAGCTACTCAATCTTGCACAAAGCTGACCTACTGGGTTGAGCCCTAGCCATGTTCTTTTGTGAAGCCTTAGGATAGATGATTATTAATTTTGGGCACTATGAGTGACCCCAATGTATGTAATGTATTGTGTTTTGATTTATTAATTTTGGTTAGGGTAGTTGGTTAAGTTGTAAACTTGTTTTGGGAGTTAATAACTCCTCTTTCATTTGAATTGTGGATTATGCTTAATGTGTCTCTTAATCACAAGGGTTTAGGGTCACATGTGAGACCCTTGGGTGGTCCCCACACCCTCTACCCTTGTGCCAAAAATGCAAAACCCGAAATTAGGGTATTTTGGGCATTTTTGGGGACCCCTTTGTAGCTTGGGAGTCCCCCTATCACAAAAATGAGCCCTTGGACCCTACCTAATGGGTAGGGGGGCTTGTTTTCAAGGCTAGAGGGAGTTTTCCCTCCCTTTTTACCCCTTGTTTTGTCACATCCATGTAAGGGATGTGGAGTTGTGTGTTTATCAAAAGTTCAACTAGTTTTGTCTTGCTAACATTTAAGGGAATTTGGGAGAAGAGGGCAAAAAGATAATTTTACTCTTTCTCTCTTTTGTTTTGGCATCTTTGACCATGAGGAGGGAGAGGGGTGACACATGTCACCCCCTCATTAGTGAGGATGTTTGCTTGCTCCTCTTCAAATTCCCATCCATGGGAAAAGAGAGGGACTTTTTTTTGGAACTTCTTGCTTTTGGATGCTTGGGTGATTTGGAGCTTGGGATTTGCTTGAGTCAAGGTGTGAAGAAACTTGAAGTTGGAAAGCTTTTTGGAGAGCTTTCCTTGAGGTAGGTTCTCTTGTTTTTTTGTGTTGCTTTTCCTTTTAGTTATTGGATTGGTTGCTTGAGATTGTTATTTATATATGTTGATTTTGGTTATTTGCTTGTTGTTACTCCCTCCATCATATGGCATGATGGAGTTTTGGAGTGTGGGGGAAGAGAGAGGGAATTTTCCCTCTCAATCCTCAAGGCTTGATGGACAAGCCTTGAGGAGTCTTATTATTTTCCCTCAATGGTTGAGGTGGGGAAGTTGATTCATTTGGCTTGAATCTCCTTCCCCATTCTTGGTAAGGAAACCCCTTTGGGGTTTGAAAATCCTTCCAAGAAGGACTTGGAGAAAGGGGGAGGAATAAGGAGGGCTTGATTTGATTAGGAGCAATAAGGAGGATATGGAGATGTTTATTATGTGCAAGTAATTTTTGATGTATAACTTTGGAGAACTTTCTCCTCTCTTCCCCATTTTTGGAGGATGAACATGGGTTCTCCTCCTTGTAAATTTTGGAGTCTTGTTGTATGTGTCTTATCTTTGTGTGCTTGTATTATTGTTAGTGAACCCTTCTTCTTGTGCAAGTTTTGGTAGTTGACCTCTTTCCCATGGGCTTGGGGGAGGCTAGCATGTCTTCCAACCTTGGAAAGACATGTAATGATGCCTAAAGGTTGGGTGGATAAACAAGCTCCTTCTCATTGTGTTGGCCTTGAAAGATTTTGGAGTTGGAAAGCCATTGGAAGACACATGAAGACACTTGTCAATTTGGAATTTCTTCTTGTCTCCTTCACCATTTTATGGATTTCTCTTTCATTGTATCTTGAAAAGAATGGCTTGTGTGAGCTTTCATTGTCTTGTAAAACATTCTTTTGCATTTGGAGTTACATGCAAACCTAGTATTATAATTGTTGATAAATCTACCCTTAATATTAGTATGTTACCTTGTATAGCTTTCCTTGGAATATTTGGAATGTTATGGGGTTATGTTAGACCTTCTTGGAAACTAAAACTTTTGAAAAGAAAGCTTGTGAAAATAGTTGATATTTTATGGATTGATGGAACCTCCTTCTTGAAGAAAGGTTGAGTTATTAGATGTGTAGTATTCTTGTTTTAGACTTCTTTGTAAATTTTTGTAACATTATTGAATGAGAAATAAAATACCATTTGTGAAATACATCTCTCCTTGTAACATTGCAATTTAGTGATTAAAATAAAACTAGCATTAATCTCTTTTCTAGCTAACTTGACAAATGGCTTTAATAATAAGTCAAATGTGATTGTACATCATCCTTCACTAAGTGTAAAACTTGTTTCCAAGCATCTTCCCTTAATTGAAATAGATTTGCTACAATCGTTTGCTTTTGTCAAAAATATATATATAAAATTTAAATCACAAGTTTATTATCAAGTTAATTTTCATAGTTAATTTTATATTGTATATGTTGTTTCATTTGCACATTTACTACATTTACCAGTTCTAAGAAGATACAACATAATAGAATATAATATATATATATATATATATATATATATATATTTATATATAAATAAATATATGGTAAATTTTTTTTTAAAAGATTTATTTTTTTAACAAAACAAAAAAATTTAAACAATATATATATATATATAAAAAAAAAATTTCATTGGGGAGGGTCGGCCCCCCCCGGTCCGACTATTCCGCCTCCCCACTCCGCCCCAAAGGCGTGACCTCCATGGCCGCCTCGGCCCTCTTCCCTTTCTCTCGTGCGCCCCCTCGGACACGGCCCCGCTCCCCTTCCGCCTTGTCCCGCCGCCTCTCGCTTGCGCCGCCTGCGTCCCCCTTTACGCCCCTCCCCCCTGCTTTTCCCCCTTTCACCTGTCCCCCCCACGCGTAGCTCCCGCCCGCGGCTCCTTGCCGTGCCTCCTCCCCCGCATCCGCACTTCCTCCATCCCCTTTTTCCCCTTCCACGCAACTCCCCACACACACACGACCGCCGCCTCCATCCTTGCTTTGAAAGCAAAAATAAAATAAAAATGTTGTATTAAACAAAAATAAATGAATAAGTAAAGATAAGTCATCCACAACAATATAATTCAACCTCAAATCAACCCTCTTCCACTTGTAAAAGATCAAACAAAGTAAATGAGAGGAGAAAAGAAAAGAAAAAGAAGGAAAATAAGAAGGAAAGCTCCAAATGATAAGAAAGAAAGAAGTAAGGAAGTTAGGGCAAACTTTAGGGCAAAATTGAAATCAAGGGTTTAGATGTGTTTGATCCTAGGGTGCCCTTTTAATCCTACACACTCTTAAGTCATTAAGAATTTGATGGGGATGGGGGTAAATTAGATAAATTAAGGAGGGGATGTGGGTAAACATATCAAAGGGAATTAAACCTATTTAGTAATGAGTAGTTTGTGTTCATGTGGCAAATTCTATTTTAAAAAGGAAAGGGGTATTTAAGGTGTACAATTTAAAAAGGTAAGTAAATAATTAAAATCGGGTTTAGGCTAATATTTCACTTAATTGGGTAAATTAAAAATAATACAAAATTAGTAGTTACCAGAAAAGTTATAAAAGATGTATTAGTATTAACTAAACACTTCAAAAAAAATTTACCCTAAAATTCTAGTCACGATTGGTGTGTTTTTCAATGTCCCAAGAGGGGGCATTACAAAGGTATCGAGGTTGGGGTTCGCACTCGTGGACCACTGGGTAACTAATTAAAATGGTTAATGTTAATTTTAACAACACAAAATTAACTAAATGAATAAAAATAAATAGTTAAAATAAATCATCCACCACCATTAAATTTTAAATTAATAAATGTCTCGCTCACCTCGTGCGCAGGATGGCGCCCAAGCGAGGACGATCAGCTAGAGGTATGGGGCGTAGTGCATCTACGCAGGAGCCGCTCGGCGCCCGATTTTGGGCCTCGGATATTAGAGGCCTTGTGCCAGCTGATAGGTGTTGTGGAGCAATGCGCTACCATAGCCGCAGGAGACGAGAGTGGAGGCACCATTGGGAGATGAGGAGCCGATAGGCGAGGACACGCATTCGGAGCCGCCAGAGCACGATACATCGAGGCGGGAGAGGTCACGTAGCCCTTCCATTCATCACGAGAGGGTAGCCTCATTCCGTCGTAGCCGCTCACACAGTCTCGAGGGACCATTCGAGGATAGGCGACTCCCTTCGCCTGTTGGACTACATCGCCAGGATCGAGATACAGCAGTGTGATCAGGGATCTTCTTCGTTTGCAGCCGCCCACTTACACCGGCTCTACAGATGGCTTTGGGGCTGAGTCATGGCTCCTTAGTTTGGATAGTTGCTTTGGCTTGCACTCTTACGAGAGCAACGTCAAGGCAAGATTCACCATACACCTCCTCCGAGACGTAGCAAGCGTTTGGTGGAGGAATGAGGAGCGAAAGCTCCATCTGACTCGAGAGACAGTGACTTGGGAGATGTTCGAGGAGCGTTTCAGGGCTCGTTATATGTCAGAGCATTTTGTGTAGAAGAGGATCGATGAGTTTCACGACTTACGACAGGGATCTGGCACAGTAGCGCAGTATGAGAGCAGGTTCCTGGATCTTTTACAATATGTGGACTACCTGCAAGATGAGAAATTATAGGTTAACAGGTTCATTCGAGGGCTTAATGCAGATATAGCAGGAGCAGTTAGGATGCTATCTCCTCCCACACTTGAGAAGGCCGTTGAGAAGGCCTACTTAGCTGAGGAGAACAGGACCAAGGCACAAGAGCATCGTGATAGAAACAAGAGCAAGTTTCAGGAGAGGATACATGCCTTCCAGAGTCAGAGGTCACGAGGTACTGCACCACCCCCTAGAGGAGGATTTTGGCCTCCGCCAGCAGCCACGAGGGCCCCACCGCACCCTCAGCGACAGACACAACAGCAGAGCCACCCGCAGCAGGGGCTAGGCAGACACAGGGATTTCAGAGAGGTGTTTCTAGAGGTGGTTTTAGTGGAGCCAGAGATAGGAGGCAGGGCACCCAGCAGACACAGCCAGCTCACACTCAGCAGTCTGCTAGGGTTGGACCAGCAGGATCAGTACACCAGAGTACAGGAGGGACCCCATCTCAGAGGGGTATAGGAGGTTGTTTTATTTGTGGATCTCCAGATCACTATGTGCGCATGTGCCCGCACAAACCCAATACCATGGATGCACAAAGAGTCGCTGAGATCCGAGCAGACGGTGGGTGATGTAGGACGCGCCCATCGGGTATATGCAAAGGGTTAACAAACGCTAGGCCGAGCATCGTGCAGCCACGGTCATTGAGACGACAGGTACTATCAGGGGTATTTCTGTCTCGGACTTTTTGATTCAGTGCTTGATTCCTTTAAGTATATCACCTTCTATAGTGGACCAAAGTGTGGGCTAGTGGTGGCTAGGCAACCGATAGTTGGCAGTTGAGTTGGCCTCTGGGGCAAACTCGCCGTGGACTCGTATGTGGAGAGTTGTGTACTTGATTTAGGAGCCTTCTCCACTACTCTTGACCTCCGAGTTATCCCTCTAGGTTCCTATCGTGTAGTTTTGGGCATGGATTGGCCGAGACTCATCGAGCTAAGGTGGATTGCAGTAATAAGGTCATTGAGTGTCGGATGATCTTGGGAGTGCAAAGTAGTGATATCGTGGGATGCAGAGGCCTATCTCCTCGCGCATGATTTCGCCAAGCAACTCAAGCGGAGCATGCGTAAGGGTTGTCGGGCTTGTTTACTATCACCATCGGTGATCGATCCGAGAGCATTCCAGAGCATTCACCCTTTAGATGATCATGCAGTTTTGAGGAGTATGCGAGATGTTTTTCCAAAGCGAGCTTCCAGGGGTTACCACCCCGCAGAGAGGTGGATTTCACCATTGATTTAGTACTGGATCAAACACCGCTTTCTAGGGCACCTTATCGGATGACGCACCCTAGAGCTTCATGAGCTCAAGATTCGCTTAGAGGAGTTATTAGATAAGGGTCTCATTCGCCTAGTGTATCTCCTTGGGGAGCGCCATATTTGTGAAGAAGAAGGACGGTTCTCTCGGCTTTGTGTAGACTTCAGCATCAACAAAGTCACAATAAAGAACCGTTATCCGCTCCCTAGGATCGACGACTGTTTGATCGGATGCGGGAGCGAGAGTGTTCTCCAAAATTGATCTCAAGTCAGGATATCATCAGTTGCGCATTTCAGATGCAGACATCCATAAGACAACATTTCACACACGTTATGGGCATTACGAGTTCACAGTGGTCCCATTTGGTTTGACCAATGCCCCAACTGTCTTCATGAGCCTCATGAATGGAGTATTCAGGACATTTCTAGATCGCTTTGTCTTAGTGTTCCTTGATGACATATTGATTTATTCTCGTTTCGAGGAGGAGCATGAGGAGCACTTGAGACAGTACTTCGTGTTTCGAAGAGCGAGGTTATATGGGAACTTGGAAAATGCAGTTTCTTTCAGATAGAGATTCAAGATGCTTGGGTCATATCATTTCAGTGAGGGTATCTCTAGATCCATCTAAGATACAAAGCTATCTTGGATCGCCAACACCCACACTCGCCATCGAGGTGAGGAGTTTCATGGGTTTGGCGGTATTACCGTAGGTTCGTACAGGACTTTTCTAGGATTGCTCACCCTATTACTTCTCTTCAGAGGAAAGGGAAGAAGTTCGATTGGTCAGAGAAATGTGAGCAAGCCTTTCAGTTGCTTAAGGAAAGGTTAACCACGGCGCCCATCTTAGCAGCCTGCACTGACGAGAGAGGATTTTGTTGTTTGTACTGATGCATCACTAGAGGGTTTGGGAGCAGTTCTTATGCAGGAGCGTCGGGTTATTGCTTTTGAGTCTCGTAAGCTCAAGGACTACGAGCTTAATTATCCTACTCATGACTTGGAGCTTGCAGCAGTTGTACATGCTCTAGTGCGTTGGCGACATTTCCTTTTGGGTAGGCCTTTCATTTTGAGGACAGACCACCGGAGTTTGCAGCATATCTTCTCACAGCCAAACCTCAATGCTCGTCAACGGCGTTGGATGGAGTTCCTATGTGAGTATGACATGGAGGTTCAGTACATCAAAGGGAAGGAAAATGTGGTTGCAGATGCTCTTAGTAGACGATGACATGTGCTTGCTTCTTTGACACTTCAGTCAGATTTGAGAGGCAGGATTCTTGAGCACCTTCCAGAGGACGATTTTATGAGGGAGCTAGACAGATGTTAGAGTCTCGTGGTTCTTTAGAGGGCGAGATATCTGGGTGTGTTCTAGAGGCGAGATGGTTTGCTTCGGTTCCACAGGCGCATCTACGTGCCTAAGTCAGGTGATCTGCGTAGCTTCATCCTCATAGAGGCTCATCGAGCCCCATATGCGGCACATCCAGGAGTGAAGAAAATGCATGCCGATCTGAGAGTTATATTATTGGCCAGGTCTTCAACGGGACATAGCAGATTTTGTTGCACGTTGCCTTGAGTGTCAGAGGGTCAAGGCAGAGCATTCTCATCCCGCAGGACTTTTACATCCCCATGATATTCCCGAGTGGAAATGGGATGTGATTTCCATGGATTTCATAGTCGGACTCCCTATGTCTTCTTATCGTCATGACGCCATTATGGTCACCGTGGATAAGTTGACTAAGGTTGCGCATTTTCACCAACCAAGGTCACCTATAATGCACAGGCCATTGCCAAGGTATTTATGGAGGACATTGTTAGGTTGCATGGGATTCCGAAGACCATCATTAATGACAGGGATACCATCTACACTTCAGTATTCTGGACTTCTTTTCAGGCCGCTCTGGGTACTCAGATCAATTTCAGTTCAGCTTATCATCCAGAGACAGATGGGCAGACAGAGAGGGTTAATCAGGTGTTAGAGGACATGTTGAGAATGTATGTCATGGATCAGCAGAGGAAATGGGAAGATTATTTGCATCTAGTTGAGTTTGCCTACAACAACAGCTATCATAGTTCCATTGGTATGGCTCCTTACCAGGCTTTGTATGGACGACCTTGCAGGACTCCTTTGAGTTGGGATAGACTAGATGACAGGATTATTCTGGGACCAACCTATCTTCAGGATTTAGAGCAACAGGTTGTGTTGATTAGACATTGCCTTGAACAGCCGAGCAGCACGCCAAAAGGCGTATGCAGACACCAAGAGGATTGATCGTCACTTCTCAGTGGGTGACAAAGTCTTCTTGAGAGTTCGTCCGCATAAGAGTCCTATCCATTATGGAAAGGGTTCTAAGCTATCGCCTCATTTTGTGGGGCCTTTTGATATTTTAGAGGTCATTAGTCCAGTTGCCTATCACCTAGCTTTGCCACCACGCCTTGCACGGGCCCACGATGTTTTTCATGTTTCTATACTACGTAGATATGTACCTGATGCTTCTCATGTCTTGGATTGGTCGGCATTACATGTAGAGGACGGAGGACAGTGGAGATTGGAGCCCATACGCATACTGGAGCACCGGAGGTTGGCCCTTCGGGGTCGAGACTTGGACCAGGTTAGAGTATAGTGGGACCGGTACGACGAGACAACAGCTACCTGGGAGGATGCGATTCCTTTGAGGGCTAGATATCCCTATCTCTTTCAGTGACTTCCAGGAGGAAGTCTAATTTTAGTAGAGGGGGATGTAGTGCCCACACTTTTTATAGCTCAGTAGTTGTTTCTTTGCTCATAGACATGTTTTGACAGTGATTGGTTATAGCTGGACAATATATTCAGATATTTGATCTTATTAGACAGGTGTGGACATTTGGGCGTATAGCGCCAACATAGCTTAATTTCTATATTGTTGCATTTTTATGTCATGGAAACTAAGGAATATGATGATGCGTTTGGAACCTAATTATAGTGATGGATAATTGTTGCATGGTGGGATTATATGTCACTTTATCATCTTGTCTAAATTTTGAAATATGGAATATAATTGTGCACATTGTCGCATCTTGATTTCAGTAGGATGTTAGGTTAGTTTAGAACACATTGATATCTTACTATGTCATTGAATTATATTGTATCGGACAGGTGCGGTTAATGTGTGCAATGAGTGTGCAGGTGACAGGTTTACAGGAGAACGTGGGATTCAGGCCAGCTACTCAATCTTGCACAAGCAGCCTACGGGCTGAGCCCTAGCCATGTTCTTTGTGTGAAGCCTTAGGATAGATGATTATTATTTTGGGCACTATGAGTGACCCCAATGTATGTAATGTATTGTGTTTTGATTTATTAATTTTGGTTAGGGTAGTTGGTTAAGTTGTAAACTTGTTTTGGGAGTTAATAACTCCTCTTTCATTTGAATTGTGGATTATGCTTAATGTGTCTCTTAATCACAAGGGTTTAGGGTCACATGTGAGACCCTTGGGTGGTCCCCACACCCTCTACCCTTGTGCCAAAAATGCAAAACCCGAAATTAGGGTATTTTGGGCATTTTTGGGGACCCCTTTATAGCTTGGGAGTCCCCCTATCACAAAAATGAGCCCTTGGACCCTACCTAATGGGTAGGGGGGCTTGTTTTCAAGGCTAGAGGAGTTTTCCTCCCTTTTTACCCCTTTTTTTGTCACATCCATGTAAGGGATGTGGAGTTGTGTGTTTATCAAAAGTTCAACTAGTTTTGTCTTGCTAACATTTAAGGGAATTTGGGAGAAGAGGGCAAAAAGATAATTTTACCCTTTCTCTCTTTTGTTTGGCATCTTTGACCATGAGGAGGGAGAGGGGTGACACATGTCACCCCCTCATTGGTGAGGATGCTTGCTTTCTCCTCTTCAAATTCCCATCCATGGGAAAAGAGAGGGACTTTTTTTTTGGAACTTTTTACTTTTGGATGCTTGGGTGATTTGGAGCTTAGGATTTGCTTGAGTCAAGTGTGAAGAAACTTGAAGTTGGAAAGCTTTTGGAGAGATTTCCTTGAGGTAGGTTATCTATTTTTTTGTGTTGCTTTTTCCTTTTAGTTATTGGATTGGTTGCTTGAGATTGTTATTTATATATGTTGATTTTGGTTATTTTTTGTTGTTACTCCCTCCATCATATGACATGATGGAGTTTTGGAGTGTGGGGGAAGAGAGAGGGAATTTTCCTCTCATCCTCAAGGCTTGATGGACAAGCCTTGAGGAGTCTTATTATTTTTCCCTCAATGGTTGAGGTGGGGAAGTTGATTCATTTGGCTTGAATCTCCTTCCCATTCTTGGTAAGGAAACCCCTTTGGGGTTTGAAAATCCTTCCAAGAAGGACTTGGAGAAAGGGGGAGGAATAAGGAGGGCTTGATTTGATTAGGAGCAAGAAGAAGGATATGAAGATGTTTATTATGTGCAAGTAATTTTTGATGTATAACTTTGGAGAACTTTCTCCTCTCTTCCCCATTTTGAGGATGAACATGGGTTCTCCTCCTTGTAAATTTTGGAGTCTTGTTGTATGTGTCTTATCTTTGTATGCTTGTATTATTGTTAGTGAACCCTTCTTGTGCAAGTTTTGGTAGTTGACCTCTTTCCATGGGCTTGGGGAGGCTAGCATGTCTTCCAACCTTGAAAAGACATGTAATGATGCCTAAAGGTTGGGTGGATAAACAAGCCCTTTCTCATTGTGTTGGCCTTGAAAGATTTTGGAGTTGGAAAGCCATTGGAAGACACATGAAGACACTTGTCAATTTGGAATTTCTTCTTGTCTCCTTCACCATTTTATGGATTTCTCTTTCATTGTATCTTGAAAAGAATGGCTTGTGTGAGCTTTCATTGTCTTGTAAAACATTCTTTTGCATTTGGAGTTACATGCAAACCTAGTATTATAATTGTTGATAAATCTACCCTTAATATTAGTATGTTACCTTGTATAGTTTTCCTTTGAATATTTGGAATGTTATGGGACTATGTTAGACCTTTTTGGAAACTAAAACTTTTGAAAAGAAAGCTTGTGAAAATAGTTGATATTTTATGGATTGATGGAACCTCCTTCTTGAAGAAAGGTTGAATTATTAGATGTGTAGTATTCTTGTTTTAGACTTCCTTGTAAATTTTTGTAACATAATTGAATGAGAAATAAAATACTTTTTGTGAAATACATCTCTCCTTGTAACATTGCAATTTAGTGATTAAAATAAAACTAGCATTAATCTCTTTTCTAGCTAACTTGACAAATGGCTTTAATAATAAGACAAATGTGATTGTTCATCATCCTTCACTAAGTGTAAAACTTGTTTTCCAAGCATCTTCCTTAATTGAAATAGGTTTGCTACAATCGTTTGTTTTTGTCTAAAAATATATATATATATTACAACTGTTATCAAGTTAATTTTCATAAGTTTATTTTATATTGTATATCTATTTCATTTGCACATTTACCTACACATTTACCAGCTTCTAAGAAGATACAACATAAATATATATATATATATATATATATATATATATATATATATATATATATAAAATACATGGTATATTTTTTTAAAAAAAAAAATTTATTTTTTTAACAAACAAAAATATAAAAAAAAAAAAAAATTCATTGGGGGAGGGTCGGCCCTCCTCACCGACCGATTCTGCTCCGCCTCCCTCGACTGTCCCCGGCCATAGCCTCCATGGCCTCCTCGGCCCTCTTCCCTTTCTCTGTGTGCCCCCTCGACACGGCCTCACGCCCCTGCCGCCTGTCCGCCGCCCCTGCCTCGCCCCCGTGCCCCTTTCGCCCCCTGTCCCCGTTTTTCCCCTTTCACCCGCCTTCCTCCCACGCAGCCTCCTCCGCCGTGCCTCCTCCCCTCGCACCCCAAACACCTCCTCCATCCCCTTTTTCCCCTTCGTAACTCCCCACACACACAACCGCCGCCTCCATCCTTGCTTTGAAAGCAAAAATAAAATAAAAATGTTGTATTAAACAAAAATAAATGAATAAGTAAAGATAAGTCATCCACAACAATACAATTCAACCTCCAATCAACCCTCTTCCACTTGCTAAAAGATCAAACAAAGTAAATGAGAGGAGAAAAAAAAGAAAAAGAAGGAAAATAAGAAGGAAGACTCCAAATGTTAAGAAAGGAAGAAGTAAGGAAGTTAGGGCAAACTTTAGGGCAAATTTGAAATCAAGGGTTTAGATGTGTTTGATCTTAGGGTGCCCTTTTATTCCTTCACACTCTTAAGTCATTAAGAATTGGATGGGAATGGGGATAAATTAGATAAATTAAGGAGGGGATGTGGGTAAACATATTAAAGGGAATTAAACCTAGTTAGTAATGAGTAGTTTGTAATCATGTGACAAATTCTATTTTAAAAAGGAAAGGGGTATTTAAGGTGTACAATTTAAAAAGGTAAGTAAATAATTAAAATCGGGTTTAGGCTAATATTTCACTTAATTGGGTAAAATTAAAAAGAATACAAAATTAGTAGTTACTGGAAAGTTATAAAAGATGTATTAGTATTAACTAAACACTTCAAAAAAAAAATTACCCTAAAATTCTAGTCACGATTGGTGTGTTTTTCGATGTCCCGGTGAGGGGGCATTACATTTCTTTTCTGGGTCTAATGTGTTGATTCAACTTCTTAAGTGGTACTTTTTGTGGCCTCAAATTTTGGTGCAAAACTAAAACAAAAAAAAAAAAAAAAGCAAAATGATTTTAAAATAGATTTTGGGTTATTTTTAGACTTATTGAAGCTTTTACACTTTGCATAATGGGTGAATCTAATCTTATTGATGATTTAACTCCACACAATTATCACACATGGCATCAAAAGATACAACAATTATTACAATATAAGGGTTTGTGGTCTTTGTTGAAAGACATACCTATCACCTTTTAAAAGGAATATGAATAATTTATGTACTAAAACAAAGAAGATGAAGCCATGGGACTCATTGGTATGCATGTTTCTAATAGTTCGCTGTTTCTCGTCACAAATCAGAACTCTAAATTCCATGTGGGATAAATTTGATTTGGGAAAATCAATGAATTCAAAGCTTTATGGTCGAATGTCGAATTGTCCTCTCTTTCACCTAGCAACTTTCTATTTATTGAATACTTTCTCGCCAAATTTAAGTTGATTCTCTCACGGGTAGTAGCTAGTAGTAAGGGTAAAAACAATGAGTGTATTTTTCTCATTTTGTCTAACATAAAGGGTCCATACCAAGTCTTTTTTTTTACCTTTTATTCCACAATGAATTCCTTTAGCGGTAGCTTCAAGATGCCCTCTTTTGAGACATTTGGTGAATGACTTACTAGAGAAAAATCAAAACTTTTCTCAACTTGATATTCTTCCAAGTTCAATGGCATTTGTGGTCAATACATCTAAAAGCAAAGTTAAGACAAACACTACAACATATTGATTGAAATAATTTGCAATTTAAGTTGCTATTAAGTTATCTTTATGTCACTTTTAAGTCATCAAATATGATTTTTTTGCATTTCAATTAGCTACGCTAAAGTTGAATTTAGAATCACAAAAATAAATTAACGATTTACTAAACTATGACTTTAAATGACAAAATTATAAAGTTGCACTAAAGACACCCTAACGTCCCAGCTTTTAGTCACCCTAATGTCCCCCCTAATGTCACCTTATAAGTGACATTAACATGACATTAGGGTGACTTAAATTGGGACGTTATGGTGACAAATTACAACTTTATTTGTGACTTAATTCATGACTTTAGTATGAATTAATACCCAACTTTTTTAGATTAGGTAATAATTTGGTTTTGGGGGGACCAAAAAACCCACAATACATTGCAGAAAACAAGAGGCAAGGCTAACCACATCCCAAAAACAAGCTAGGGCCCAGATAGGGAAAAAAACACTTGACCAACACAAAGGCCCAACACGGGCGAGGCAAAAACAACCTCAAAAACATAATACATTTTTTTATAAAAGCATACTAGAACATAGACTTGACAAAAAGACCAATAGACTAGTCCGCCAAGGGTCAGCTAAAGTTTCTTTCTCTTGTTGCTCTTGGTGCGAGAGTTGGGGCCTTGATTCAGCCGACCGATTCCTTCCTAGGGTTGAGAGGTTCTCTTCTTGCCATCCTCGGTGTCGCCTTCGTCCTCGTCCTCATGTGAGCTACTAAGAGCCAGCCTCATACCCATCCTTTGATTGTCTTGCTTAGCCAGATGATGTTGCAATATCGAGTTCCCGTGTTCCTGCATGGTGAAGTCCACCTTGAGACCATTAACTCTTTTTTCATGGGCAACAAATTTGATGTGCCATTCTCTCATATCCTGAACAAGTTGTTTGGTAAATTTGAGCAGTGTATCAATAACCTCCTCCATATTAGCCTTCTAAGAAAAGTTGATGGGGACACCAATAAATTCTTCAACAATTCCCTTCCCTTTAGATGAATCCCCTTCTTCAAGTTAGAAAGAACCTCCACGGCCACACCCTCACTATCACTCCCACCTTTTCCTTTTATTTCTTCCTTTTCAGTCTTCTCGCCAAGGTCTCATCATCCAAGTTAGTGGGCTAGGGTAAAGGGGGTAAACAGGGTTAGCCATGCTTTGAAGAAACATGATCAAACCATGGTGCAAAGGGGTATCCACCTTCTCCTCTTTAAAATATGAAATGGAGATAGAAAGGGACTTGAGTAATAAGAACGTGAAGCTCATGGCCTAGTTATGGCGAAAGTAGTTTATAATAGAGAGATGGTGCATATAATTTTTGCAATTTACCCTCAAGAGTAATATAATGCATAACCATCTTACAGACGTTGGCCCATGTCTCAGCAGATAAGTCCCGACACAATTACATTATCGAATAAGTGCATGTTTTCACCAAGGCCAAAAAAGACAGATTTTGTGGTTTATGCATTTCTTGTCTTTGAACAATTTCAAACCCTCCATCGACATCCCAGTGACATTAGCTATATATTGTTCCGTGACATGCATCTCTATCCCCCTAAATTTAACCCTCCCCTGATCCCAAGATTTGGCAAAATCAATGGCGAGGTCAGGATCGTTACCTTTGATGTGCTTGATGTACTCAGAAGCCCCCCTCCTAGAATCCTCCAAATCGTGGCATCCTATTTCACCACCTGAAACGAAGTGGGCTCGGTCCGCAACCTATCACCTCCCATGTTTGGCTCGGTCTGTTCTATCAAATTTCTTCTCCTTTGTTTGTTGGTTCTATTCCACTCAAAACCACATTTATCTTTTATGGCCGTCAAAAGTGGAGCACTTAATCTTGTTGAGTCTATTCTGTTTAGCTTGTCTTAGTCCTTTATGGCTCGTGCAAGCTTTACTAGCTGTGATTTTAATCATTGATACATTTTTAAATGTGGCTCCAAAGCACGTTTCCCAACCATTCTCCCCAATCCACCAAATCATTACCTTGATTGGTCATCCCATCCGTATGTTGGAATTACTCTCTCTAAACACATGGCACAACACCACGTCATCAAAGGCCTCCATCATACTTCGAGCTTCAAGTATCATGTTTTTTATGTTCCAACCATACTTATATTTCCCTTCAATGGCTTTAATGATTAGCAAGGAATCTCCTTCTATCATGATTTTCCTATACTTGAGTCTCTTGCTATCCTAATCCCCTTGACCGCTCCATAATTGCTAGAATTATTCCCTAACAGACCAACATATGCAATTAGACAGTTTCCAAGATGATCCCTTATCAAACCACCCCCTCCTGCCTTTCCTTCCCTTGGCTTCACAAAGCCATCAAAATTAAGTTTAACCCAATCCTTGGGTGGTGGTTTCCATTTGGAGTTAGTCATATCCTTCTTTTTCTTATTCTTCCCTCTAGTTTTAGACAAGATTATTCTAAGAGCTTGTCGAATTCTAATATCTTCCTCAGACAAGGAGTTTTCCCACTTGTGTTTGTAGATTTCAATGTTATCTCTGATATTTTGCTTAATCTTGCTTACCACCTTAGTTATGCTAGCAGTCTTATTTTGGAAGATCCTATTATTCCTCTCGAGCCAGATACACCATAAGGTGTGTGGGAGCGAGCACTTCCAAATTAGATTGATGATCTTTGGCTTGAAGGCCCCTTGCCATTGTTCTAACAAATTATTTAAGCTTCCCAGGAGGGGGAGTTGGACATTAAAGATATTCATTATGTCCGCAATAACTTGAAAAGTAAACTTACATTCTATAAATAGATGGTGGACATATTCGGCATCCTCCTTACACAGATAACACCTGTTGATGAGGATCATTCCTTGTTTCCTCATATTGTCCACTGTCAGTATTTTGTTCAGGATAGATTCCCACATGAAGAAATTTATTTTAGGAGTTAGATATTTATTCCAAACTCTAGCACAATCCTTGTTCTCCTCATTTTCAAAAGAAATTTCATAACCTGATTTAACTTCATACTCCCTTGAGTTCGTGTTGCTCCAAATTATTTCATCCTTCAGCAGTCTATTAGGGATAAGATTTCTCCTTAATCTGTTGTTGAGCTCTTCAAAAGGTTTGATTGGTCCACTGTAGCTATCAGGAGGTTGTATAGAAACCCACTTTGTCTTTTGAGGATCATGGAGCCAATAGTTTTGAACCTTTTCCCCAAAAATCTAGCTAAAGTAGTGTTTGAGATTGTTCCATGGATCACTCTCCCCCAATGGTTTCTTATCCACCCAAGAGTCCTCCCAGAACCTTATTTCATTTCCTTTTCTAATATTCCACCTTATCCCTTGAAGAAGAAGGTGTTTGCACTGACAAATATTATTCCAAAAGATGGATCCTCTTGGCATCTCAGTAGAATTTAGCAGAGCTAATCTTCCGCCAACAATCATTAGGTATTTTGCTTGTATGATTTCCACCCACAGCCCCCGCTCCTTGTAGATTCTCCACCCTATTTTGGCAATGAGGGCTTTGTTCATGATTTTCAAGTTTTTTAATCCTATTCCCCCATACCTTTTTAGCTTAATTACATTCTCCCATGCCACCAATGGTATTCTCGCCTTGTCTCTCCTGCTCCGACCAAAGGAACCTTCTTTGGATCTTTTCAATAATATTCCTAACCTTGCTCGGGATCTTGAAAATCGACTTAATACCCAACTTAATAAGGGTCTTTAGCATTGTCTTTACATTGATCCTAAGTGTGACTTAAAAAATGACACTACATGTGACTTAAAATATGACTTTAATTGTGATTGTAATCTTGACTTAAATTGTGACACTACATCCAACTTAAATTGTGACACTAATTGTGACTTAAATTGCGACATGACATCCAACTTAAATTTTGATGCTAGCTATGAATTAACTCGTGACTTTAGTTGGTCTACTATGGTGACTTAATTCCATCTATATTTACGACTTTAGTGTGATTTCCATTGAAACTTTATTTTGACTTAAATTATGACATGACATCCAACTTAAATTGCAACACTAGTTATGACTTCACTTGTGACTTTAGTTGGTCTACAATGGTGACTTAATTCCATATTTATGACTTTAGTGTGACTTTAATTGACACTTTATTTTGACTTAAATTACAACTTAAGTATGACTTCAATTTTGACTCTATTATGACTTCAATCATAACTTAGGGTTGACTTGTTTTGTGGCTTTAGTCATTGTAATGATATAAAAATATAACATTTTAAAACTTCATTTATTTAATTGTATTATTATATTATACAAATTTAATTACAAAAGTTTGATGTTAATGTCAATTATAATGATATACATAAAAATGAAAATTGTGTTAAGTTAAAAATTGAATACAAAATAAAAACCAATTAAGGAAACAATAATAAATTAAACATGATAATCAAACCACTCAATAATTAATCAAAAGTCATAATAATATTATAATAAAAATAGATATAAAGTCATGATTGACCCCATACAATATTAGGGTCAACATCCACAATATAAAGTCATAATATTCAATGTTGAACCCAAATAGTAGGGCCCTCATTTCTTTATTTCCCTCCAACTCTCACCCATCCCATACTCATGAGCAACATCACCTTCAACTATAGTATCATTAAAACCTTGAAAAGTTGTACAATATTAAAATCCTCACTGGCTCCACTACCCGAAGCATTTGCTGAATGATAACCTTGATAATGATGTGGCTTCCATTCATTACTGGAGGCATTTTTCCACTTGCTCTCAGGGATGATATTGCATGTCCCCTACATAAAAGTCAAAGAAACCACTGTTAATAATATCATAAAATTGATAAAACACAAATAATTTGAACATCTATTCTACAATGAGTTTATATAACATACATGCAATGATTGGATTCCGTTGGTGGCCATTTCCTTTTGTAGATAAATATATCCATAAGTACAAATATGATCCTTATGCCAAGACTCGATAGGCTTCCCATAGTCCTCATATTGGAAAATGTAAATATAATATTAATTTATATTATAATTTAAAAAAACTTGAACACTTATTACTAAAAACTAATTTAAACTACAATACTTACAAATTGAGACCATGCTCCAACAAAGTCCATAAGACCAATGAGATTTGTGATATTTTTTCCATGTTCTAATTGGGCATTTACAACTTGTTATTTTTGGCTTAGTTGAACTGAATCATGACTATGTCAATAGTGAATCAACCTACACCATGGATACAATTTGTATCTTGTAGGCCTATAAATAATTTAGAAATACAAACTTGGTTAACACAATATTTTGAAAAACTAAAACTAAAAATGAAAAAACCACATTTATAAAAAACAATAAAATAAATATGACTTACATAGACATCAAAATTACTTCCTAGTTGTTTTTAAATATATTAGCGTGTAAATGATATTTTTAGTTATGTTTTATGTGTTTTGTGACACTTTGTTTTGTTGTGTTTAGTAAATGAATGTTGGTTCAAAAAGATTTAATCAAAAAGTAGAAGATTGAGAATGGAAAGCATCATGTTGATTACTATTTTTCTTCAACAACATATTGTATCTAGTAAGGAGTCTAGAAAATTGTGACATCTAATGTCTAACATCAAAGCCTATTAATCCTATTAGGTCTATCTAAATTATTAGTTTGTTATTTGTTCCTCTATATTCCCATAATGACTGAAATATATGCATTAAAGATGGACAAAATCCTCTCTAAGAAACATAAATACAATCTTAAATTAATCTAAATCATTCTCATATATCCTAACAATATTCTTGTAAATATCCATGATTTAATCAAATAAAAAACAAAATATTGCACAATAAAATAATAAAACCAGAGATATTGTAATTCATTCAGGACAAATTCCCAATGGAGAGATTACATATAAATAGCTCAATGAACTCCTATAAGTAAGGAGTCAAGGCTAATCTCTAAGTCCTCTCAATATCCCAAATATCTCTCAACTATGAGTTGTGCATTACAATTGTTTTGCACACTCATATATTATTTTATAATTATTAAAAACCTATTACTACCAAATAACCCAAAGTGTTCACACTATGAACAATATTTCTGTAACAGTCACCCCCTTAGTGTGAACATGGGGAAAGCTATCTCTTGTACCCGCTCATGATCTACAAAGAAATGAAGGTTTTCAATGAGTACCAACAACTCAAACAATATGAGGTTTTCAAAGAGAACCTCCAACTCAGAAAATGGTTTTCTAGTGGAACCAACCACTACATAGCAACGTACATTATTTTGCTCACATCATTGTTTCTAACTTAGAGGGATTACAAAATAGAAATTATGCTCACGCAGGAGCTTTGAACAAGAATATTACTTTTGTTCATTATTACAACGGAAAGCAAACACACCACACAACTGAAACAAAAGGTCACCAATACAATGAAGCAATCTCTTTGTTGGTGAATAACAAGAGATGCCAATTTTCCTCCATCCTCCTATGCCTCCATCCTCCATCAGGCACTACTTAGTATAGGTAGTCATCTTCATCCTCATTCTATTCAGGTTCATCTTCTTCTTCATTCTCTGACTCTTCTTTAACAATCTGTATTAGCTTCATCCATTTTTAGCTTTCCTTTTATGATGTCCTTGGCACGAGTAATACAAAAAGAAGATTTATGTCCTTTTTTCCTGCAATAAAAGCATTCTAGTTCCTCTTTGTTTTTGGAAAAATTAGTATGTTTCCTTTTAATATAAAGAGCAGTTTCTTCTTCAATATCTTCTTTTGTTCTTTTTTCTTCAGCTAGTAATGTAGAAATCATAGCTTCAAGTGAATGAAAAGGCATTTGACCAAGAGTAAAAACTAAATTACTGTATTTTGGAGGTAAACTATTTAATAAAATAGATTTTGCATCTTCTTCATCTACCTGAGCACTTACTTATGTCAGTTGTCTTAGAAGAGATCTAAGATCGTTAATATGACTTGACATAGTTGCACCCTCATTCATTTTCAACTTGAATAACTGCAACTTAAGTGAGAATTTAGCATTCATAGCCTTTGCACCAAATGTCTGACTTAGCAAATCCCATATATCTTTAGATTTTTTCTAAGTCTATATAATGCAACTCAGTATCTGATAAAGCAAGCCCAATAATGGATTTTGCTTTGTCATCCCTAGTTTGCCATTCAAGCAATTTTGCAACATCTGTTGGTTCTGGTTCTTTTCCACTCACAATTCCCCAAAGGTTCTTGTTCATTAATTACATTTGTATTTTCACCTTCCATGTGTGAAAATTTAATCCATTGAATTTATCTAATGGAATTTCCATAATAGGTGTCGAACTCAGTCGAAAATGCACCCTTACAATAAACTTTAAACACTGAAAGTAAAATTTTCTGACATATTTTCCAAAAAGAAAAAAAAATAATTTTTTTGTCCAACAATAGAAAACACAGGATCAATGTGTAGAGATAAAAATACACATTTAAAAAAATGGCACATTAATTTGAGTTCTTGTACGATGGAAAAGTGACAAGCGAGCATGGGAATCTACAAGTAACTCTTCCTCGCACCTGACCTCCCGAGGTCGTGCCGAGATAGCCGGTGGGGATGGAATATACGTGGGGTATAGGCAAACTAGTTAGGTAATCTTATATCTTCGACACGCACTAATGGAATCTACGAATCTAAGGAAAAGAAGGCCCTCCTAACTTGAATCGGTGTGATAGATTGGTCGGCGAGGATGACTGCTCGAAGGCTCTAATCAATATCGAGTTCTGGCATGATCCGATCTATAGGTTGTGGGATGCGGGAAAATGACCTGGAATTGTTTCATGTATATCTCCAGATAGGGTCATAAGATGGATGATGGATATATAGTGGATTCTATGGGTGATTCTCTGTCTAGTCCAGAAATCCTTAGCTTGATTTGCTGCTACGTCTAGTGAGGATAGTTGTGCGATGATGATTGGTGGAAGTGGAGTGGATCTAAATACTAATGTGCATAAACCAACATCAACATCTGATTGACCTATGGGCCCGTTGGGTTGTGGGACTTGTGGATCACAACCGTAGATTTGTGGTTGTTGTGGACCTCCTATGGTCATGTGTGGAATCAATCCCTAGTATCTAGTAGTCGTATGCCTTTTCGGCTTCTATATTCGTAACCAAAAGTTGTGGAATCTTTTCATAATATCTTATAGGCATTCATGCAACTTGAATTCTTAAGTGGTATCTATGTCGGTGAGAATATCTCCTGCATCTAGATGTGGGACCAATGGATCACAACCGAACATTTGCTCTCTTTCAAGCCCTTCTGACTATGCGGATATTTATATAGGGTAATATGTAGTTTGGCTGGTTTGACCAAAATGTATGCACTTTGTTGTCTTCTATTTTTAGTCCTCTTAGCTGTGTGCTGATTTCTTATAGGTCTATTGTTACTTGGAAGACCTAAATTCTGAGATTCTGGTCTATATCAGTTATTGCTGCAACAAGATTGGGCTGAGGCACTATTGGCTCGAATACGTATTCTCTGGGCTCTCTAGGTCCCGTGATTGTCATACAAAAGGAAATAAATCTAACTAAAGTAAAGCAGACTAATTATGCAAAGTATATCTACAGCGTATATATATCTAAATCTAATCGAAAGAGCAATTATTTAATATATCTAGAAAGTGACAACTAAACTAATAACAAAATCAAAACAAACAAAACAAATTTAGAGTATAGCTACTTGCAATGTAGTTGTAAATCTATTCTAAATAACCAGATAACCTGATCTAAAATATTTGAAAGACCCCTGATCTTACCTCAAAAGTGAGGAATGAATCATAGTTTCTCAGAAACTATCAATCCCCACAGCTTCCTTGGCAATATCGAAAGTGAGATAAACTGAAATGAAATGATTCACTATTCTATTTGATATGTTTTATCTAGAAATTTGATAGCTTGAACCTGGATTTTGCAGAACAATGGTGAATCTGATTGTGTGTGGCTTTGTCCCCTCAGTGTGATCTCCTCGTTCCTTCGTGCTCACATGAATCCAAAAAAGTGTGTAATGCTAGCATCAACATAAGTAGGTATTGGAACAATGACAAATTTGGATGTAGACCAATACAATGCGAGTAGGAGAGGGATAGCGCAAGAGAAAAGAGCTTGGCTTATACAATTCCTAACGGGATTTATTGCAGTCATGCGCAACACAAAACATTTAGAACACCGGAACTATCCTCCTTGACAAACAAAACCTACAACTTTAATGGCTTCAAACTGAAAATGAAACTATCCTATCTTAATTGATTGCATGAAATAGTAACAACACTAGCACAAGAAGATTATGTGGCTTCTAAACAACAAAACAACACTAACTATGCATGTAACAAATAAAACTATTGAATTCCTAAGAAAACTGAAAGACTTAAGCTATTGAAATGAGAAAATGAGAGACAAATTTGAGGGGCCATTTGCTTGAGCACAAACTAGCTATTTATAGAATTCCCATTTACCCAAAGGTGAAATCCAAATTGAACTCCTTTACAATAAACAATGGAAAAACACTATTCCAGGGAACCAAAATCATAAATACGAGAAAAGGCGGTGAAAAAAGCTGGTAAACGTTGAAATTTTATGCGAGTCGTGATAAAAGGAATGTTTTGGAAAAACGCGTGAAGGACTCGCCGCCCTTTCGGGCGGTGGTCACGAGACTACCACCTGCAGGTGGCGGTTTCATGAATCAAGACCAAAACGCAAAGGAAAAGAGGGGAGAAGAGCACACGGGGGCTAAGCGGGGCATGTGGTATGTTAGGTCTTTTCCGGATCCCGAACACCTTGCGAGGGAGACTGTATCATCATTGGGGCACGTGTAAGGTTGTTTCGGTGGTGCAGTACCCTACAATTTTGGGTACGTACATATTGCCCCCTCGGAGAAGCATTTTAGCCATGAAGAGGCGTAAAGCGGTGGAGTCCAGTATGGCGGTCCCGAAATGGGAAGTTATAAATTATACCGACACGTCCGTGTGTGTTGAAATGACGCCATGAAAAATTCCCGCCACCTACTGAAATGAAAGAGGAATCAAGTGCGAGATAGATAAAATAAATCAAAAAATAAATACTAAAATAATATGAAATGAGGACTTACCATCTCGCGGGGATAAGTACTTACCTTTGTTAGCGCTCCAAACTGTGAAAAGGGCATTCAAAACAAGTCAAGATGATATATATGTAAAAATGGGCCCATTTTCCTATTCATTTGTGCGTGTCGATTTGATTGATTTTGAGCTCTAGGACCCACGATGACAGTTTTTGACGAGAGTATATTCAAAACATTCGTGATGAGATAGTGATCATGCCTTCGCAAGTGGAACATCGACCCACGAGATCACAGGTTAGTTCTTCTTGATTTAACATTTTTACCCTCAAAATGTTAAAATGATGAAATTATTGTCATGGGGGGATTATTTTGAAAATGTCAGTGTTAATAGGGTCACTTAAGGGGGGCGCCTAATGGGTAGGCTTTATTTTAGTCAAAATAGTTTTTTTTTCGTGTTTTTAGGCGTTTTAGAGCACGTGACCCGTGCGGAAATTCGGGACATGATTATGCCGCCGCCCGAGCGGGCGGCAAGTTACACGACCGCCGCCTTGATCAAGGTGGCGGTTACAGACCGCCACCTTTCAAGGTGGCGGTTCTGGAACCTCCACCTTGCTCGGGGCGGCGGTCCTTTACAGAATGCCAAAGTTACACTTGTTTGAATTCGTTTTTGCATTTCTAGCATTCTTACCTGCTTTAATGATTTTCTAATGTAATTTGAATACTAACTTACTCCGTTTTGCGTGTTTTGGGTGTATGCAGAAGGAGGAATATATCAGATGGAGCCGAGAGAGAGAGTGTGATTGGCTTCCAGCAGTGTTGGATGCACTTTCTCAGGATGAGCAGGATACTCTTCAGAGGGCCAACATATTACGTATATCACGGGTCCCGCATGTTGCACCTTCTAGTCACATACTTTGTGACTTGTTTTCATATTGGGATGTTGATCGGAACACTTTCCGATTTCCAAGAGTCAGGGGTGAGTGGACTATCACCCTGGAGGATGTCTACCGTATCTTGGGGTCCCGATCATCGGAGACGGCTTACACTTGAGACAGCAGGGTCACGGGCTCAGATAGCACAATGGGCTACATACATGGGAGACACAGTTATCTCCACTGGTTTGAAGAAGGGGGTGAGGGTCCATTCTATTCCTAGCTTGCCTATCCCCTTGATTCATCAGGATATTATGGGGATCCTTGCCTCGAGATTGATCGAGGACAAGGGAGGAGACACTTTACTTTATTGCTGGTCCCCTATTATTGCATAGATTGAGGCACATGGCTGGATTTATGCCTAGGGAAGTGATATACTTGGGACCACTTATCATGATTTGTATCGGGTGGTTCACTTACAGGGACAGTCTTTGAGCCATCCAACCTTGGTTATGAGCTGGGTCTACGAGCGTATCATCCCTTATGGGAGAGGTGTAGAGGTGGCGAGATCCTGAGCCGTGAGGGCCACCCGGATGGTCGATATGTCGGTGCTTAGAGCACCCCACCAGCCGATTGCCTCCCTGACCACTGATGATATGGAGGCCACACCTTATCAAGCCATGGTAGGGTTATGGGGCAAAGAGACCCTTACGTTGATTTCCTGCTCTACTAAAGGGCAACTTGTGGACAGGACGGGGAAGGTTGAGACACACCCTTTTGATCGAGTGCCTCAGTCGTTTGGCCTTCCTTACATCGGTATGCTTCCCCCAATGGTGCTAGTATTCAGATTAGTTCGGGAGGCTAGGGGAGGTCCTAGAGGCCGGGGTTGGACTGTTATTACTCCTGGCATCCCTATTGCAGCCAGGCGGGTGGTACGTGCTTGAGGGAGAGCCGGTGCTCCTCGTGGCACCCTTACTTCATATTCTTGGTGGCCCTACCCACAACGGTGAATTGACCCCATTGATATAGACTCCGAGTCTGAGGAGTTCACAGGGGGAGAGACAGAGGAGGAGACCGAGGCTGAGGTCAGCGAGTCGAGGTGGAGAGGAGGACAACGATCCCGAGTGGCATGACACTCAAGAGATCTTACAGGCCGAGAGGGTAGAGCAGAGTGCGGAGAGGGTGACTCTAGTCTCAGAGGAGCCGCCCTCTCAGGACCTAGGCGGGGAGGATGAGTCCGTAGCAGGACGCTATGTTTCCTCAGACATAGGAGGAGGACTTCAATCAGCAGTGACATCTATGGCAAGTGCTGACCCTAGGGATCCATCTTGGAGGCTCGAGATCCGAGTGAGTTTCCACCCTTCTTTTAATATTTGTTTTTAGCTAGGATTGCCTTAGTTGCTATTTCTCCTTTTGTTTACTTTTGTTTCTATCTTTTGATTATTTCTAATTTTTTTCTCCTTTGCTTACAGAGACTACTGATGAGTGGCGAGACCTGATTCACCGGGTATGTATTGATACCCTGATGATCCCCATGGAGAGGACTCACGCCGAGCTATCCGTGGATACAAGGGAGCCTTCAGTAGTCGGTAGGCATACTGACATTTTTGCCCCTATCTAGCATGTGGCCAAGATGGTGACTACCCTCCGTACTGAGTTGGCCGGATATAGGATAGCGGAGCGCCTGATGAGGAGTCGCTCTCATAGCGAGGCTATAGCTGCTCCTCGGGATCATGAGCCCTCAGTGCATTTAGAGCACCGGCGTAGCTGGAGTCCTAGATGTGGTCATGCACCTTCAGAGGGATCTCATAGGGGTTGAGAGGCCACTTGGCTCTTTTTGTAGTGACTTTTAGATTGTTTATATGATTATTTTGTATTTCTCGGGCTCATTGAGCGTTTTGATCATGCCCAACGCATGATGGCATTGTATATAGAACTTGATTATATATATATATATATATATACTTCTCTTTGGATCAAACTCTTGGTGTCTAGGTTTTTGTGATTCATTTCCACATGTATATTATAATGTTGTCCTTATATGCTTTTCAGAATGTATGCAATGGAGAACAAATGATACAAATGCTTTCTTTCTTTCTTTTTGTATTTCATAATGCTGATATATGATAATGCAAACATAATGTGATTTTGAACTTGGCTTTCTATAAGCAATTTTCCGGTACTTCATATTTGTTTTGAAAAATGAGATGATAAACTAGTATGATGAGCAGATGAACTTGCCCCACTCCTAACTCCATGCAACTAGTAAGATGCGAGGGCTCACCACCGAGAGCTAGAAAGGGCACAAGCTATGAAATTTGTTGAATGGTAGTGATGAGAGATAGACAAAGATTTGGTGGAACCAAATTAGGATGCTACAAACCTACTCTACTCAAGTGACTCCATAGTTTAGAATGCGACTTGCTTTGCAGTTTATCTAGACTTAGATCCGTAGATGGCCACATGGTAGACAAAATCTGGTTTTCGGGGTTTTGAGCTCTCTTGGAATTTTGGACATCTGATTCATTTGTTTTTGACTCAAGATTTCGAAGGTTTATTTGAACTATTAGCTTATGAACTTTAATGTTACTATCAAGAGGACCCCCCACACCTTGCCCCATGCTACTAGTAAGAAGCATGGGCTTATCACCATGGACAAGGCATAGGCGAGTAAGGGCATTCCCATCCTTTCCCAACCCTATGTCACTAGTAAGAGATGCAAACTCATCACCGAAGGTTGGTAGGAAAGGAAATGTGTAAAAATAAAATTTTCTGATCTATATTTGACTTATTTATTTGAGCAAAATGTCGGTATGTTGTTATTTCCAAAGATATATATATATATATATATATATATATATATATATATATATATACGGGATAGATGTGACACTATGAAGCTTCTAGAATAGACCATAGGCAAGACACCTATCCTAAGAAGAAACCAAAAGTGAGAACAAACATGTAGACCTTGGTATGGTTATTGTTAAGACTTTTTCATATCTAGCTTTATATGGATGAAATGATTCTGAGACAGTGATGATGTTATGAAAATGAAGAAGTATGATTGGAATGCTTATACCAATACCATCAAAATTTATAATGAATTACTTTGAGAATAAGTTCCTTGATCACAAAATTTTACGAAACGAATGGACAAAATGAACCTAACTACATGAAGATGTAATGTAGATATAATTATACAAGTAGTGCTGGTCGCTTATGCATAGAATCGTTTAAGATGCAAGGAATTGACTGTTTCGTTGAATTCCTCACCTTCCAGTGTACATAAGAGATATGCACCATTTCCATAGTCTTTCATGACTCGGTATGGGCCCAACCATTTGGGCTGAAATTTCCTTCCTTCACCGGTCTTCTTGTCGATCCGGCTGTCTAGTCTTAGAACTAGATCTCCTTCATATATATCTTGTTCATAGACCCTTTTGTTATATTGCCGGCACATCCGGTTAGCATAGATTGGCACATCCGGTCAACATAGACTCTATGCCGTTGTTCCGCGTCTAACCTGGCCTTATCTAGGCTTTCTAGTTGGGAGAGGCATGCTTCTCTATAAGCTTCTTCATCCAGAATCCCTTGTAGTGAGATGCGGAGACTGGGTATTTCAACCTCAAGTGGGAGAACTGCTTCTGCTCCGAATACCAATGAGAAAGGAGTTGCTCCTGTTGGTGTTCTTATTGAGGTCCGATGGGCCCACAAGGCTGGATATAACTTTAAATGCCAATCTCATTTGTTTTCTTTTACCGTTTTAAGGAGAATAGCTTTCAATGTTTTGTTTGTTGCTTCAGCCTGTCCGTTGGCTTGAGGGTAATATAGGGAGGCTGTATGATGGTTTATTTTAAATTTACTGCATAGCTCACGGACTTCGTCATTCTTAAAGGAAGTGCCATTATCTAAGATAATGATTTGTGGGACACCATACCTGTAAATGATCTGGTTTAAAATGAACTTGGCGATCACGGAACCTGGTATAGTGGTAAGAGGCATAGCCTCTACCCATTTGGTAAAATACTCGGTGGCCATGATTATGAAGTTATGGCCATCTATTGACGAGGGAGAGAATTTCCCTATCAAATCTAGGCCCCATGTAGAAAAGGGCCATGGAGTTGCGATTGGTTGTAGAGCTTGTGCCGGCATGTGAATCTCATGGGAAAATTCTTGGCATTTATGACACTTGCGTACAAACTCTACTGCATCGTGCTCTAGAGTGGGCCAGAAATAGCCCATTTGATGTATTTCATGAGCGATGGCGTGACCACCAAAGTGGCCTCCACATATTCAATCTGTGAGATTCGTAGAGAATTTTCATGTATTCTTCGTGTCAACACACCTCAAAAGCATTCCATCGAAATCCTTACGATAGAGCACTTGTTCTATAATAACGTATTTAGCTATGATAATGCGTAACTGCCTTCTTTGTTGCGGTGTAGCACCTTCTGGATATGTATGGTCCATGATATAATTAATAATATCAACATACCAAGGACATTCGGAGATGGGAGGTCTAGTTTCGATGTAATATATGCATTCATCGAGAAAATCTAGATCTACTAGATCGCCTCCGTCTAACGGGTTATCAGCTAACCAATCTGCAATGATTTGTCCCTTAACGAACTTCTGGTTTACAAAAGTTAATTCGAATTCACCCATTAAGGTTATAAAGCGTCCAACCTTTTTAGACAAGGACCCTTGCGTGAGGAAATTTCGTAAATGGTCTGTTTTTACAATGACCCTTGTTTCTTGATTTAGCATGTAATGTCTTAAGCGTTTAGTTGTGAAGACTATGGCAAGGAATTCTCATTCCGCTGCGTATAACACATTTCCTAATCGAGCAACGTTCGCTAATGAAATAGATCGCGCGTTCTCGTTTTCATCATTTTTGAGCATCGTAGGTGGTGACTCGTGAATATAAGATTAAAGGGTGACTTAAGGCATTGGCGCGTAGGTGGTGACAACAAGAAACACTTAACTGCTTCGAAAGCCTCATTGCAGTCTTCGGTCCAATCGATACTATAATCTTTCTTGAGTAGATTGTTGATTGGATGAATGGAAAAGCTTAAATCTGGGATGAATCTTCGATTACACCGAGTTTCCCAAGAAATGACCTAATTCCAGATTCATCCGAAGGTGGGATCATTTTAAGAACAACTCAGATTTTGGCTGGGTCTACATCGATCCCTCGTGATGATATGATGTAACCCAGGAGTTTCCCTCATGTCACACCAAATACACATTTTTCTGGGTTTAATGTGACTTCGTATTCTATCAAACGTGAAATAATGATGCGGAGCACTTCCGGGTGATCACAATGCTTCCTGGCTTTAGCCAACAAGTCATCTACATAAGATTCCATGATTTTATGAATAAGATCATGAAATATATATGTCATTGCTCGCTGGTATGTAGTGCCAACGTTCTTGAGACCAAATGGCATAACAACGTAGCAATAGGTTCCCCAAGGAGTTATAAACATGGTTTTGGCTTGGTCTTGTTCAGATATTCTGATTTGATTGGATCCTGAGAACCCATCCATGAGAGACAAAAGCTCAAATCTAGTTGCGTTAACGATGACGTCAATGGATGGTAACGGGAAGTTGTCCTTAGGGCACGCCTTGTTAATGTCTCAGAAATCTATGCAGATGCGTATCTTCCCATTATTTTTGAGAACGGGAACGATATTAGATACCCACTGAGAATAATCAACTGGCTTGATGAATCCTACTTGGAGGAGTTTCATTACTTCTTCCTTCACCATGAGAGCTACCTTGGGTTTCATTGGTCTCAATTTTTGTTTAATTGGCTTTGCATCTGATTTGGTGATGAGATTATGTACCGTAATGTGTGGTGCAATTCCCGTCATTTCTTTATAATTAAATGCAAAATCCTTTTGATGTTCTCTAAGGATTCGAGTGTGTATTTCTATTTCTTTTGGAGTTAACGAAGATCCTAGTTTCAAGATCTTCGGTTCTTCCTCCGTTCCGATGTTAATATCGATCATTTCTTCGATTAAAGAAGTGTTACCTTCTTCAAACTCAGGCGGGGCTAGAGGTAGTTCCAGATCTTCGCCATTCTCTACCGCGTTTATGTCGAGCTCCTTTTGTGGGGAGGATCTATCATGGGATTTCCAGTAAGAAGATGAATGTGGGATTAAGGACAAATCTACCATGTGATGGGTGAGATGTAACGCTGCATAGGTGTTTAGGTAATCAAGAATGGCTTTATCACCATCAACGTGATCTAAGATAGTAGATTTATTCTCAACTATGTGCATTAAAGCAGAGGATTGACATTTTCTTTACTAAAGGTTGAGTATGAAGGGATATCATGAAACGGTGTCTTCCAACTCACTATTTGGAGTGAAACGTGAAGCCGAGGTTGTCATATTCAAAATTCACCCCCTGACTTAATTTGATAACATGCATCGTAGTTTTCAGCCTCAAGCAAGTAGATTGATTCAGAAAAATTGTGAAAATTCGGCAAGTCCTTTCCCTAGGAACAATGGGACATTCGGGACACCAAGGCGCGTTCGCCAAAACGCTCCAGCGGCCCGCAGCATTAATCGGGACAAGTGGAACAAATGTACGAGGGCGCGAATCATGGTCATTTGCTCTACTGAAAAGGAAAATTTTAAAGACAGGACAATCGGGCGCCATCGGGGACGCGGAAAGCCGGTTCGGCCAAGGAGAAGGAAAACGCCAACTACTCGGACATTTGGGCCTTGAGGACGTGAACCGCCCAGACGGCCGAAATGGAGAAGTTTCTGCACGATTTAGGTAAATGGGACATCTCCGGGCCGCGAGGACGTGAACCGACCGATTAGGCCAAACAGAAACTTAAGACCGAGACAAGTGGGACAGTGGACACGCGGGACGCGGATACCAAGGAGCCGAAAGCCAATCGATCACGCCACGTGTCACCGGCTAGAAAAGGACACTAAGCCCATTTCGGTGGATCGGAGGATTCTGGCCCCGCCAAGCACTGGACATCTGGGACAAAAGGACATGGTGGACGTGAAAACCGTTAGTCTTCCCATGACAAATCACAACATGACACGTGTCGCCAAGGAAAAAGGTCCAAAAAGTCAAAGGTCGAAAGCCGACAATGATTCGAACCAATGAAATAGTGCCACGTGTCCAAGTTTAAGGGGCCCACAAGAAAAGCCCGCAAAGGTGGAGAGAGAGAATTACTCAGGAATCAGGCCTCGCCACGTGTCGCCCGATGGCAGAGCGTGGGAAAAGATTTTAAAACTGTTTTGCTCTGCTTTGTGCCCTAAATCTTCAGACCTTCGTATCTTTCGATCCGCAGCTTGGATTTGCACGTTCGCTTTATATCAACTAAAGCCTGGAAATTCTCACATGATTTTGGGATCAATCTCACATTTTGGGTATAGTTTGGAGAGAGAAAATTAAGAAAATGTCTCGACGATTGGTGATAGAGCTGTAAGTAATGCCTCAACAACCAATTTAATGTCATAGATCATTTCTTCCTCGATTAGACAACCCTCCGTGTTCCAGAGCCACCGCCGCTACCATAATGAGATGATTTTAAATTTATCTAGAAGTGGTCAGAGGTAGTTCCGACTCTTCTCTCTCTTTCCTCTCTCATTCTTAGTATATATCAGAAGTCGAGCTCCTTTAATCGGGGTTTTGCATCCTCCCTCCTCACTGGAGAAATCAGGAGCTTTCAAACCTCCCATAATGAATGGGATTAAAGACAAATCTACCCCATCCGACTTTGTGAATATATGTGGGATGACTCTCGATGTATGTATTCATCATTGTGTTTAGGTAATCAAGAATGGTGTTTGAATGCTGGCATCTATGTGGTCTATGTTAAATTTGCTCGATGTCTAACATTCCTGCATCACCTTTGTAGTTTAGATCTAAGATAGTAGATTTATTCTTAGCTATGGTTTGCATTAGCAGAGGATTTGACATTTTCTTTACTAGTGGTTGAGTATGAAGGGATATCATGAAATGTGTCTTCCGACTCACATGTTTGGAGTGAAACGTGAAGTCAGAGTTGCTATTTGAATCCGTGAGAAGATTTTGTTCTCGTGGGATTGCTTCAATTGATATGAAGTCAAATTCTTTGCTCAAATCTAATACTACTGCTGTTTTGTAGAGTCAGTAAATGTTCAGGCTCTAGTCTCATACACCTCGAGACTTGGTTTGCTACTAATTGAGAGTCTCCTAACACTTTGATGTTATTAACACCGATCCTTTTAGCTATGATGAGACCAAGGAGGAGGGCTTCGTACTCAACGCCATTATTTGTACATTTGAAATTTAATTTAAAGGTGAATGGTAGGATCTTTCCCTCGGGTGAAGTAAAGATCACACCTGCCCCAGCCCTCCATAACAACATCTAGCTCCATCAAAATGGAGAGTCCAATATTTAGTTGGGAAGATGGATGTTGGGACATTTGCTACGTCCACTTCTTCTACTTTGGTTACTTCTACCATGCAGAGTTCTTCTGCTAGAAGAGAACCAACTCCTAGGGTATATCCCATACCTACGAATCAAATGGTAGGAAAATTGGTAGATCCTGTTCTAGCAATTCTGACAATTTTTGCAGTAGTTCCTAGTGACACCGTTTCTATAACGTTAGCCTCATCCTTGAGGGCTGGGATATTCTTGATTAGGTTCGTAACTTCTAACTCGGTTGTAGGTATCAACTTTTCTTCCGGTTTTGCGTCGGTTGGTTTATTAAGTTGGTTTGTTGGGAGTTCAAAATTAGAGTGAACGCCCGACCTTTTCTTTAGGTCCGCTAGGTGTATATCGAATGGTTTCGATCACCTTTTGCTACAGAAATATTTCCTAAGTATAAGAATCTTACTTCTTGAAATAACGTAGAAGGGATTGTCTTCATACGATGTATCCACGGTAGGCCGAGGATCATATTATAGTTGGTTTCCCGATCTATAATATAAAACTCAATTAGGATTGTTTTGGGTCCTAAGGTGTCTGGTAGTATTATAGTCCCAATCGAAGTGGCTTTAAGGCTATCATAGCCTCTTAGTGTATTCTGAGTCGTGGAACAATTTGTTTCTCCATACCCTAGCTTTTGAAGGAAAGAGAAGGGAACTATGTTAACTGCTGCCCCATCGTCAACCATTACGTGTTTAATGTAATTGTTATAAACCCACACTTGTAAATGTAAGGATGGATCACCCCTGCGTGCAATCTCACTATTTTTTGGTATTTTTTTATGTCAAATATAAACTTGGTATCTCTATCCGGCTATCCCGAGGGTGGATATCGAAGTCTATATGGTTTACTTGTGTTTCGGGAGGTGGAGTGATGTTAATTAGGTGACGTAAACCTAATGCTTCTAAAAGAACAGCCCTGTGGGCATGAGAGTTCTTCACAAAGTCTAAAAAGGAGATGTGGGAGAAGGTCTTTGTTAGGTCATTAATTAAATCATAGGCACCTACGGGTTGTATTAATATTTGTTGAATGTTATCCAACTCTAGTGGGTAACTTGGATTTGGCTAAGAGGAATACTTTCGTGTCCTTGTTACAACTTCCACATGTAGCTCGGTCTAACTCCACTAAATCGACTATCTTGGTTCGTGGCTGATTTCCTAATTGCGGTGCAACATGTGGATTTAGTGAAGTCGAGGCTTCATGATCATTGTTTCCTATCATGACTCCTTGTTCGTCCCATTTGGATGTAATTTTTTTTTATTGTGATTTGGGAGCGGATCATTGAAGATCTTGAGGGGAGCATTTTGAGGGAGACCGCTCCCGTGAAAGTATTTGGCGCAGGATGCGAGGATCTGCTAAGAACATATCTATGAAAAGTTGTCTTTGCTCTTTTGGCGGGCGACGTTGCATGAACTTATTGTAATTGTGGCACATTCTAGTGTCATGGCCTCTAATTTTGTGGAAACCACAATACGAGTTGGGATTATAATTCCTAGGTTCTTTGGTTTGGTATGTGTTGTGGTCCAAAACTCGATTAAACTGTTGACTATTAGGATTAAAGTTTTATGTTTGTTACTTTTGGTTCGATATCCAGTTGAGTTTTGACTTGGACCCTGTGTCTGGATCTGCCTTTGTTTTTGTTGTTGTGGACGATTAAAATCCACTGAGTTGATTGTCGGGGTAAAATTGTTGTTTCGTTGATTGTTAACCGATGGTGGAGCATTTACAACATTTGCCTTTTTAGCTTGGTCAGTTACTCCATCTGTTGTTACGCCGTGATTTTTGTTAAGGATTTTAGGTCCTTGATTGGCATTTACTGTACTAGGATAGGTCGTAGTGTTTTGATTGGGGATGATTAACCTCCCGTTTGTTCCATACGTCTTGCGACCACTATCTATTGCAGCTTGATCTATTCGGAGGGTGCTCTCGAGTACTTCATCGTAAGTTCTTAGTGGGAACTTCTAGACTTCTTCCTTTATCTCTCTACTGAGAGAATGAAGGAATAAATCGCATAGTTCCATCTGATCCATGTTTGGAGCACTTGCCAAAGAATAAAGGACTGTACGCCATCTTTGGATGAAATGAGCAACAGATTCATTGTGTTCTTGCTTAATATGCAAGAATTCCTTGATTCCTGTTCTCAACAATTTTTTCATGTCGAATGCCTTGATGAACTCTGAAACGATCTGTTTAAATGAATGTATTGAGGCTTGTGTATTCTCAGAGTACCAATCGAGGGCAATGCCCTCTAAGGTTTTGGGAAATATTTTAGCAACAACTCCATCCCAGGGGAGTAGTTCTCGAATGGCTGTGGCATAGGCCTTGATATGTGCATTCGGGTCCCCCTCCCCTTTGTATTTGGGTAAATAGGAAGAGGTCTTGGAAGCATGATGCTTTGTATGGTGAAGTCTAAGGGTTCTTTCAAATATTTTGAATAAGTTCCTATCGCATAGGTTTTGACCATTGATGGTGCCTGACTGAGGGGTGGAGGTGGGATGGTTTGTTGGTATGGTGTAGCATATGCATTTGCAGGGGCATAAGGAAATCCTTGTGGTTGAGTGAATATGCCAGGAGAGGAGAAGATATCTCCCTGTGGTGATTTGGAATACATGTTTAAGTATGGAGGAGCATTGCCTAGAAATGGATTATTTTGTACTAAACTGGGAGGTATCATATTCTCCACTGAGAGCGCTTTGTTTGAGAACACGGTTCTAGTTGGAATTTGTTGTGAATACTGAGGAGGCATGCCCAATGTGCCTATTCCTGTGAGGAGGTCTACTTGGCTAGGATGATGTGGAGGATTGGAATTTCCTACCTACATGAATTGAGAATTTTGACTCGCTTGAGCAAGTTCTAACCCTCTAACTTTTCTACTAAAGTTGAGATGACTTCATTTGGTGAAGTCATAGTATTTTGCCTTAGTGGCATTTGTTGTATATTCTGAGGTTGTATAGGCATATGGTACCCTGCTATGAACTGATCGTTTCCCTGCCAAGTTTCACCGAGGGCATTTCCTATAGGTAGTGGCATGGAGGTGTTTTCTTGAAAAGAGACCTCGGGTTGTGTTTGTAAACTTCCTATAGGTGGGTACATACTCTGAGAGCGTTGTTCACTCCTAGCATAACACACTAAATGTTCATCATCTAAAAATAGGTATGGATCTGATTGTCTACTGATTTGCGGTCTAAGCAACACATGAGGAGATGAACCGGATTCTCCAGTGAGCATCATATTGTTTGGGCCTAAAGGTTCTGGTTGTGGCGTTTGAGTGAGCTGATCTAACTCCTCTATTTGGAAAGAAGAACTATATCTATTCCTTTGAGGTGGAGTTTGTGTTGAAAACCGGTTAGTTGAATAGTTGTCACCCCATGCTGAGAGTGAGGGTGATGGCTATCTATTCAGTTGATCGTAGTATGCTTCAAGACCTAGGAGAGGTCTGCCATATGCATCGAATCCCGACATATTTGGGGTATATGAATACCCACAGAATAATGGGAAAGAGTGAAGGTGGATGGAAGAAATGAAAACTAAAAGAGGAAGAACTATTTCTTTCACGTCGGGTTCACCAATTTTGTACGATGGAAAAGTGACAAGTGAGCATGGGAATCTACAAGTAACTCTTCCTCGCACCCGACCTCCCGAGGTCGTGCCGAGATAGCCGGTGGGGATGGAATATACGTGGGGTATAGGAAAACTAGTTAGGTAATCTTATATCTTCGACACACACTAATGGAATCTGTGAATCTAAGGCAAAGAAGGCCCTCCTAACCTAAATCGGTGTGATAGATCGGTCGGTGAGGATGACTGCCTCAAGGCTCCAATCAATATCAAGTTCTGGTGTGATCCGATCTATAGGTTGTGGGATACGGGAAAATGACCTAGAATTATTTCATGTATATCTCCAGATAGTGTCATAAGATGGATGATGGATATATAGTGGATTCTATGGGCAATTCTCTGTCTAGTCCATAAATCCTTAGCTTGATTTGCTGCTACGTCTAGTGAGGATAGTTGTGTGATGATGATTGGTGGAAGTGGAGTGGATCTAAATACTAATGTGTGTAAAACAACATCAACATCCGATTGACCTATGGGATCGTTTGGTTGTGGGACTCAGTGGATCACAACCATAGATTCGTGGTTATTGTGGACCTCCTATGGTCATGTGCGGAATCAATCCCTAATCCCTAGTATCCAGTAGTCGTATGCCTTTTCGGCTTCTATATTCGAACCAAAATTTGTGCAATCTTTTTAGAATATCTTATAGGTATTTTGGCAACTTGAATTCTTAAGCTAGTATCTATGTCGGTGAGAATATCTCCTACGTCTGGCTGTGGGACCAATGGATCACAACCGAACGTTTGCTCTCTTTCAAGCCCTTCTACAGTCATGTGGATGTTTATCTAGGGTAATATGTAGTTTTGCTGGTTTGACCAAAACGTATGCGCTTTGTCATCTTCTATGTTTAGTCCTCTCAGCTGTGTGCTGATTTCTTATAGGTCTATTGTTACTTAGAAGACCTGAATTCTAGATTCTGGTCTATATCAGTTATTGCTGCAACAAGATTGGGTTGAGGCACTATTGGCTCAAATATGTATTCTCTGGGCTCTCTAGGTCCCGTGATTGTCATACAAAAGGAAATAAATCTAACTAAAGTAAAGCAGACTAATTATGCAAAGTATATCTATAGCGTATATATATCTAAATCTAATCGAAAGAGCAATTATTTAATATATCTAGAAAGTGACAACTAAACTAATAACAAAATCAAAACAAACAAAGCAGCCGAGTATAGCTACTTGCCTGTGTAGTTGTAAATCTATTCTAAATAACCAGATAACTGATCTAAACTATTTGAAAGACCCCCGATCTTACCTCATAAGTGAGGAATGAGTCGTAGTTTCTCAGAAACTATGAATCCCCACAGCTTCCTTGGCAATATCGAAAGCGAGATAAACTGAAATGAAATGATTCACTATTCTATTTGATATGTTTTATCTAGAACTTTGATAGCTTGAACCTGGATTTTGCAGAAATAGTGGCGAATCTGGTTGTGTGTGGCTTTGTCCCCTCAATGTGATCTCCTCGTTCCTTCGTGCTCATGTGAATCCGCAAAAGCATGTAATGCTAGCATCAGCAAGTAGGTATTGGAACAATGACAACTTTGAATGTAGACTGAATACAATGTGAGTAGGAGAGGGATAGCACAAGAAAATAGAGCTTGGCTTATGTAATTCCTAGCAGGATTTATTGCGAGTCATACAACACAAAACATTCAAAACCTGAAACTATCCTCCTTGACAAACAAAACCTACAACTTTAATGGCTTCAGACTGAAAATGAAGCTATCCTATCTTAATTGATTGCATGAAATAGTAACAACACTAGCACAAGAAGATTATATGGCTTCCAAACAACAAAACAACACTAACTATGCATGTAACAAATAAAACTATTGAATTCCTAAGAAAAACTGAAAGACTTAAGCTATTGAAATGAGAAAATGAGAGGCCAATTTGAGGGGCCATTTGCTTGAGCACAAACCAACTATTTATAGAATTCCCATTTACCCAAAGGTGAAATCCAAATTGAACTCCTTTACAATAAACAATGGAAAAACACTATTCCAGGGAACCAAAATCATAAATACGAGAAAAGGCGGTGAAAAAGTCAAACGTTGAAATTTTACGTGAGCCGCGATAAAAGGAACGTTATGGAAAAACGCGTGAAGGACCGCCGCCCTGTCTGGGTGGCGGTTTCGTAACTAAAGACCAAAATGCAAAGGAAAAGAGGGGAGAAGAGAAAAACAAAGCACACAGGGGCTAAGCGGGGCATGCAGGATGTTAACGCATACTTGGAGAGCTTTTTCGGATCCCGAACACCTTGCGAGGAGACCTATATCATCATCGGGGCACATGTAATGTTGTTCGGCGGTGCACTATCCTATAATTTTTGGTACGTATAGCTTTACTAACCGAAAGTTTTGACAATTTTAAGTTATAACTCCAACATCTTCCCGGACCCTTTCCAAATTTGGCATTTTTTTCCTATCCTTAACACGCAGTTCATGATTTGATTCCAATGAAACAAATTTGATCCAGATCTAAATGCCTCACAAACTCCTACAAGTTATCATTGCGGTCTAACCCGCTTTTATACCAAATCTTGTAAATATCCATGATTTAATCAAATAAAAAAAAACATTGCACAATAAAATAACAAAACCAAAGATATTGTAATTCATTCGAGACAAATTCCCAATGGAGAGATTACATATAAATAGCTCAATGAACTCCTATAAGTAAGGAGTCAAGGTTAATCTCTAATTCCTCTCAATATCTCAAATATCTCTCAACTATGAGTTGTGCATTACAATTGTTTTGCACTCATATATTATTTTATAATTATTAAAAACCTATTAGTACCAAATAACCCAAACCACTCCTAAGTTTTCACACTATGAACAATATTTTTGTAACAAATATACCACATAATACTATACTCTATATCTAATTGGTCACATTGTTGCTATAAAACTCTCATTAGAAGTTGTACCTATATGTTTCTCTCCACCATATTTAACACCTGGTCAAGCCACACATACCTATTGCTCTTTAAGTTGATGATTTCCATTAAGAATATGTCATGACCATTGTGCCAAATCCCACCTCCATGGCCACGAAACTTATTCTATGGAAATGGAAACCACACTATGAGATA
The DNA here is from genome assembly GCA_018340775.1 of Taxus wallichiana var. yunnanensis. Taxonomy (NCBI): domain Eukaryota; kingdom Viridiplantae; phylum Streptophyta; class Pinopsida; order Cupressales; family Taxaceae; genus Taxus; species Taxus wallichiana. The sequence goes on along the minus strand of CM031242.1, from coordinate 25,526,285 downwards.
TTGTTATTGAGTCCCATGTCATCTACTAGACCTTAGCCATTGTGCAAAGTGCCATACAAATACACATCCCAATTACACACCTTCCTAATGCAGTTTATTACTTGATTCATAGTGGCATGAGTGGTGTAAATCACACATGGCTTCATCATGAGGTGTATAACATGTTAACACTCATCATAAGGCCATCACTACTACTCAAGAACATCGTATCCTATTCACTTTAGAAATACTAATCAAACAGCTTGCATTGGTCACTCCACAAGTGGATCAAAGTAACCTTACTTATCTCATGCCTTGTGATGGTGGTTTTATCTTAGCGCCTTTTATTCATATAATTTTACTACTAGGTTTTCCATTGTGTCGAGTGTTGATAATCCAAAATACATAGTTTTTTCATGACATGATGTAATTCAATAGAAGTTTTGTCGGCATGACCCTCAAAGGACACTAATGCCCTTTCATTTACATTGAGATATTGTGGTTATTACATGACTATATATGATGGACAACTAAGTGACATAGCTATCAATGAATATAACTATTATAACACATGATATTACTTCTCTAATTTTGAATATGACATATAATCCATTATCTCTCATGATATGATCCCTACACCTATTGACATCGATCCTCCACATGATAAACACATCTAACAATACACTCAAGTTCTTGTACATAGCTTGTGTAAGTCATTACTTGTTATATGACATTTCTTAACTTGACAACTCCATGCATTTTCATTTTCATGACTTCTTTATACTCTTACATGTTGTGTGACATGTTGTGTTCTTGACCATATTATGTGTCATTAAATTATTGGTTTGTGTTTTGTATCATGCATATTTGACAAATTTATTAAAGAATTGCGGTCTCTTGGGTTGCAATGTCTACAATAGGCATAAGTGGGTATGTTGAAAGAGTCATAGAGACCTAAATTTCCCTCTCATTGAGGTTGAGATGGATTTTATTACCCTCTAAATGGGATTTCTTGGAAATGTGGGCTTGAAAGAGTTGGAAAAAATGCAACAAAAGTAGTTTGGGTGGATGGATGGGAGGAGGGTTGAGTGTAGTAATCAAAATGTGTAACACCTCCTTTAATATTATCTCTTTACAAATGTTGTGATTTGAGCTTAAGAGTGAAAACATATGGCATTAACATTGTTTGATTATGATAAAAGTACTAAAAATGTACTCGTATTCAATATGTTCTTGTCATAATGGAAATCATGTATGACCATTTACTTAGGTTGCGCCCTTCTAACCTATGTGTGAGTCTAATCTTAAAAATCAGGCATGGACACTCATCAAAGCATGGAAAGTGATTTTTTGTCTTATGTTGTAGTTTCTAATGCTTGAGTAAACATGTATGCAAAATGTGAGAGCCTCGAAGAGATGGGGTCTCATGGAATCCAATGAATGAGTTGTATGGTATTAGGTTTTGGGACAAAGTAAGAATAATCATCATGGTCTATACTTGAGATAAAGGAATGATAATAGTATACTTTCGAGACATTTAAGTTTCCTCTATGGTATGGTGTTAAATAGTGACTTCCTTATCATATCAATAAAATCTTGTTCAAATTCCTTTATGCATGTTTAAAGTCTCTCATTGAAAAATATTGTATATACTCTCATGTTCTAGACTACTATCTAGTTACTCAATAAGTATACAATCTTGTGGATTGTGAATGAAAGTTGTTAATAGTAATTATTTTGAAAATTGATTTCTGGTTGTACCCTTGTCTCCGATACATGATCTATGATATAATTTCATTAATTAGATTCTAGTATGTGATTTGTATAGTAATAGGTAGAAACTATTATCTACTTATTTATTTGAATATATTTTTGATGCACCATTGTGAGCTTGGGACACTGGAACCTTAACTTTTTGTTGGAAGAGCAAATTTGACCACCTATATTAATCTAACTACCATATTATTTTCTTGAAATAGATTCAAATATTTGTGGTTTAAGACAAAAGTGATGTAATTTTAGTGGATTCTATGAAATATATCTTAATATTTACAACTTATGTGTGTTCCAATGTTAATGAATAGTAGGCCACTCCTTATCTTTCTTTTGATATGATTTATTGTCTACACAAATTGTTAAGGAAGTTGAACTTAATAATGAATTTCAGGTATAATGAATATATGAATGTAAAGAAACATATATGCTTAGAACCAATGTTTCTAAATCTATATGCTCTCTTAAGGCCATAACATCAATGATGGAGAGACATCCCAAAGTCACAAAGATAATTAGATGAAATATATGTTGAAGTATGTCATCCTATGCAAATTAAATTATGTGGAGAAGTTATAATTCTTAATAGATCTTAGCCATAGTTCACTTTATGAACTATGAGATTATATGGGTCTATTGCAAATATTGATTATCCAAACCTTAACACGAATGCAATGTTTGAGTGGTTATTTGAGAAAAAAATTGTGGTCCATATTTTAGTGTTAAAAATATATGCTAATAATTGGAAATAATAAGAGTAATGAATATAATTCATGTGCTAAAAACTAAGAGAAATAATATTGAAGCAGATAAAACAAATGATACAACTAAGCATAAGGTTTACCTGGTATCCTTTCAATGGATTTCCTTTGCCAAACATTTTACCGCGAATCCCACAACATCCTTGCACAAATAACCCAATAATATGTAACAAATCTTGCAAAAGTGCCCCACAAATATTCAACAAACCCCTACAAAAATAACCCACAGATCTGCAATAAACTCCTACATAAATATCCCACAAATCTCTAAAAAAACCCTACAAAAATGACCCAAAAATCTACAAAAATGACACAAATTTATGCAACAAGCCATTGCGAAAATGCCCCAAAAATTTGTAACAAACCCTTACAAAAATGACTCACAAAGGCCAAAAATCTCCATTTCAGTAGATTTTGCAGAGCACAAACTGATGAATTTTTTTCTACATTTCCCCAAAAAGCAAAATAAAAATGAAAAAGAGTGAAACAATGTTATAGAGGCTCATAAAATCTTTACATATGAATGGAATGAAACATTCCATTCACTTTTGGCATTTAGAGTTTATTTTTTTAATGGTTTTTTGTTTATGGAAACTTATGACGTTAATGACGACATTAGTAAAGCCACCCTAATGTCCCATTGTAAGGATAACCTTAAAACAGACTCCTAATTTCCTCTACAATTTTTCTCTAATGTCTCACCAACATTTTAGTTAAAAGTTATGGGCATTTTAATGATTTTAAAATTAAATTGTCAAGTACAAAGAGTTGTAATAACTAACAATTGCTTCTAAGTGGTGCAATGGAGATGCTAAAGGGGAGGTGATCAATGAATTTAAAGTTAAAGGAGTGAAATTGAAACATTATTGGAGGAAGAGAGGTGATGAAGAAGGATGGAACACTAGGTGTGAGTTTTATGAACCATTGAATGTTAAAAGGAGGTGCAATGCATGATCCTTGAGACAATGTTCTCTAGAGGTTATTACAAAGAAAAAAATCCATTCCTTGTTAGAGCTTCAATGATGATCAAATATAACTTTAAATATTATTAATAAAACATATGTTGGATATAACGGGAATGAAGGGTGTCACATTCTTTGTTTAAGGTGTCACATTGGTGTTTAGGGTACCACATTTGTTATTTAGGGTACCACATTTGTTGTTTAGGGTATCACTATTGTTTAGGTGTTGTATTTTTGTTTAGGGTGTCTTGGTAGTATTTAGGCATTACACTAGAGTTTATGGTGTTGCATTGGGGTTTAAGGTGTCATACTAGTGTTTAGGGTGTCACATTTGTTGTTTAGGGTGTCACATTGGTTTTTAGGGTGTCATACTAGTGTTTATAGTGTCACATTGGGGTTTATGGTATCACATGTTTTGTTTAGGGGCGTCACATTACATTTTAAGATGTCAAATTTATTTTCTTTAGGGTGTCAAATTAGTGTTTGGGGTTGTCAAATTTGTTGTTTTGGGTGTCATGCTTAGCATTAATTTTAGTGAAAAATATTTATTAATTCACGAATATTCTAGTTTTAAAAATTTTCATTTGGCAAATTTTTAGGGTAGGGATTAGGATTGGGTCACCTAATTTTTCTTGGTACAAGCTAATTTTAGGGGCCGGTTTACCTAGTGTTTACACCAATAGCCAACTGTTTTAATTCAAATTGCCTTTAGTGCAAAATTAAAATTTTCCACATTCACCTTCATATATATACTAATTATGTATTTACAATTCCGCATGCAAATTATGACTATTAAGTACAAATCAAATATTTTTCTCACTTCTTTTACCCCGATCGTTGTTCTCATGGACATTAAAGATTGAGATCAATTGCATATTGCAACCCTCCATCATTAAGGTATTTTAACCATTATGGTATTTTATTGTAATTACACATGTTTCAAAATGGCGTAAACGTTACCGATTGGTAACATAGTATATGCTACCAACTAGTAGCACCGAGTATGCTACTCTTGTAAGGTAGCATTGTATGTTATACCACCATGTAACATACACTGTGCTGCCGTATGGTAGAACTATATATGCTACCTTGGCCAGCATGGTGTATGCAACATACACATTACTACTAGATGATAACACCTTTTATCAAGATTCAAATATTTATGTTTATCCCGTTGTTTGCATTTTTAACATGCTACTAAAAATTGACCCATTTTTAAATTACACTTGGATATGTACAATGGAATTTGTGAATAATGAAAACAAGGAAAATCAATTCAAAAGGAAAAGTAACATATTAAATTATTTTAAGAAGCCAAAAATGCGGACCCAACTTGCATCCACTGCAAACACAGCTTAACATATTATAATTAACTTTGTTATTTATTTATTTTAGTTTAGTTTAAATATTAAAGACATTTGTCACAGTCAAACCCTTCTTGTGTTTGAATGCAAAATTCCATACTGATAATTGCATTCCACATGAAATAATTAACAAAAACATATTCCCTAAAGAAACAATTAACATTTTTGTAGATGAAGATACGATTGATGATCATGCTAGAGTTGGAAGATAATGCTCACTATCAAATGTATCCAATAGAAGAAAGTTCTAACGAAAAGGTTCAATTATAAGAATATATTCACAATACTCTTCCCATAAAGAAATCAATGCAAAGGATGAAAACTAGTTGAAAAATTGGAAGGTCTTTTAAGGTAGACTGAGAAACAAATTATAGATTCATTGAACTTGTAAAGACATAAATGGTAATAATACTCCAAAATAATGTAGATGTATATTTGTGGTTGGAAATGTAATGTCCCCTTTCCTACGCCAAAGGCCTAAGGGCCAAGTCGATGTCCAAACCGTGGTCATACCCAAGGGGCTATGGATGTTGGGAGCTTTTGGGAAGGGGCCACGTGTTTCTAATATCCAAGTTTTGTGTTTGGGGGTCACTATGGGACCGTGGTGAATTAAAAGGGAAAAAGTAATTGTAGTTACTTTTATTTTATTGGCCCCTTCATGGAATGAAATGCGTTTAGGGTTATTGGGGATCTTTTACCGTAGAAAAGTATATAAGGAGCTGTGAGAGAAAGGAAGACCACTTTTTTGGATACATTTTATTCTCCTTCATGTGCAACTATTGTTTGCGCATCTACATCTTGTGGAGTAAAATCCCACAGGACCTAGCTTCGGTGGTGAGATACCCATCCCTAACTAGCAGGGCATTCTTTGGTAGTGAAAGATCTACCCTAGCTTGTCATTTTGGAGCCACTTTCTGGGTTGTGTGACATAGATATTATCAGAGGTTTCAGAGGAAGGGATTTGAGGGTTTTGGGGGATTTTGGGGAAGATAACCAGAGGGCTTTCAGATCAAATTTGTGGCAGCTGTTTGGGCAGGGCACAACATCACTTTGGAGGCATCTTCATCAATTTCCAACCCTTTTCCAAGCTAGGTGACTTGCAACCTTTATTTGGAGGGTTTCCAGTTGGCCCCTTTCAGATCTAAAGGTTGAAATGTCATTTCCTATATTTGCTAATGTTATTTCTAAAGACTCTTAATTTTTTCTCTTGTATTTGGTGAGTTACGAGAAATAGAAGTTTTTAAATTTGTCTAGGGCACGCTACAATTTTCTCGGCAGCAATATATTATTCCAAAATTCCAAAAACATTTTTCTAGTGTTTATTATTATTATTACAAGCTTCCCTCAAAATTTCATGCACTTTGGGAAAATATTTTGTGAGATATCAATTAAATACCATTTGCTGCCCTAGCTGGTCATTTTCTCAAAATCGGGAGTTTTCCTTTGTTGCAATTTTCATATAATTTGTGCATTTTCAAGTGGTATCCCACAAGGGATATTTCAGTGGTATTAGAGAATTTTTTTCTCCAACCTGTTGGGATTGAAATATTGGGGACAAAGACGGTGAAGATATAGGTGTAGATTTGATGAAACAATTGTTCACCAACATTGTAAAGCAACAGAGAGACAACCAATTTCTATTCGAGCCATCTTATTGAGAGATTAGCGCATGACATGTTTGAAACTCATGTGGAAAGAGGAGAAAATAGCAATAGGGGACAACATGGTCAAAGAGGTGAGGGTGGACATTCAGGGCAATCGGTCCCCCATTCTTCTACTAGGCCTTTGGGGTTTCACGAACCTTCTTTCTTGAAGGATTCAAGTTTCACAGTACGGCATGACCTGGGGATATTATAGATGAGGAGTCTTGTTGGGAAAGGTACCAAACATTAAGTGATGGCTTTTATGACAACATGCCATTCCATGAATATTGCAAAATGAAGATTGGAAGTAAGCCTAGGAGAGATTACTAGGCACAAGTACCAAAGATGCAAAGGAGGTTGGGACAAATTTCTGTTCCACACTTCGACGGTTCTAAGAAGTGGACTACACAGTCTTGGGTCCAGAAGTTGAAGACATACTTCGACTTGAATCTTATGCGTGAGGAAGATGCAATTAAGTTTACAATATTACATCTAGAGGGAGACGCTCATGATTGGTGGCATCATGGGTTGATTACACAGGGACACATATACATCACGATTTATGCAGAGTTCACAAAGAGGCTAGTGAGAAGATTTGATAAGAGGGACCCTAAAAGGTATTTTAGAGAGTTGACTCATTTGAGGCAAACCGATTCCTTGGATCAATATATCATAGATTTTCAGAGACTATCGGTCATGGTACCTGATGTTATAGAGATGAGGTTGATTTCCTATTCACATCAGGTTTGACAGACCCTCTCCCTGGATTTGTGAAGGAATTTGAGCCTTCTTCTTTGCATGAGGCTATTAGGAGAGCTCGTGACTTGGAGTTATCCACTCCTAAGTCGAGGTTTCCACCTCAAATGCAGCCTAATGGTTTCCCTTCTAGAATCGAGGGTTCACAACCGAAGGTACCTCCACCTAGGAAAGATACAACTTGGAGACCATTCGATCTAGAGAGGACAGGGAGGAATTGAGGCAAAAGAAACTATGTTTCAATTGCCGCGCACCTTGGGTTCCAGGACATGATTGCAAGGGTAGAGGGAGGGCCCAATTCATAGAGGTATTTGAGGAGAGTGATGGTGATGAGGATTTGGATGCACAGGGATTAGAGGATGAAGATGATGAGGCATTAGATAGTGCAAGTGTTGAGTAGGATAGTAAGACTTTTCCCTAGAGACTATTGCCACCTTGTGTAGTACCCCGAGGTATAAGGCATTTAGAGTTAGGGGCATTTTATAGGGACAATGAGTGGTGGTACTCATTGATAGTGGGGCAACCCACAACTTTATTGATGCCTCATTTGTTGAGAGGAAAGGGTTACAAACAAAGGAATTTGAGGGCCTCACCGTGGTTGTAGCCAATGGAGATTCTATGAGATGCACACAACGGGTTCCCCAATTGAGCATCACGACAGTAACTATATAGTTACCAATGATTTATATATTGTTGGTATTGGAGAGACCAACATAGTGCTTGGGGTATAGTGGCTCCATTCCTTGGTGAGTTTCAGACTAACTTCCAGATGATGGAGCTGAAGTTTAAGTCCGAAGGGAGGAATGTGATCTTGAGGGGCCTAGCTTGAGGGGCACCACGAGTTGTTATGACCAAGAGGATCTATAAGCACGACAGGTGGATTGGGTAGTACATTGTTTGGTTTCGACCAAGAAATAGAAGGATGGATAGTAGGAGTATCAAGTGGATATACAAGGCTTATTGGATAGACATAGTGCAGTTTTGGGGACATACCTCCGGACATACCTCCCGATAGGGAATTTGAGCATGTGATTGAGCTCGAGGATTCTAGACCAGGTGGTTATTTCTCCTTCTCACACCTCAAACGGTTGAAGGATGAGATCGATAGGACTATCACAGAGCTCATTGATATGGGCCACATTATATCGAGTTCCAAAATTTTTGCTTCTTCGGTGGTTTTGGTGAAGAAGAAGGATGGGACCTTGTGGATGTGTATGGACTATCATGCCATGAATAAGAAGACAATAAAGAACAAGTATCCCATACCATGCATTGATGAGTTGATGGATGAACTACATGGTGCAATCTTATTTTCAAAAATAGATTTGCGTTCTGGATATCATCATATCAAAGTCAGGGAGCAGGATGTGCATAAGACAACTTTCATATGCCATTATGGTCACTTTGAGTTCTTAGTGATGCCTTTCAAATTGTCTAATGCTCCAGCTACATTCCAGTCTTGCATGAATCATGTGTTCAACCACCACTTGAGGAAGTTTGTATTGGTTTTCTTTGATGATATTTTAGTAGGACTTGGGAGGACCATACCAGAAGTCAGGTGAGATATTGGGGATATTAGAAGCTAATTCGTTATATGCGAAAGCCTCTAAGTGTGAGTTCGACATGAACAAACTTCTATACTTGGGGTGAGGGTACAGTGAAGGTGGATAGAAAGAAGATATGGGCAATATTGGATTGGCCGCCACCTAGGACATTAACACATTTGAGACGATTCATGGGGCAGTGCACATACTACCGAGAGGTTCATGAAGAATTTCTCTCGGTTGATTGCTCCATTGAATGATTTGACCAAGAAGGGGGATTTTTCTTGGTCGATGCGGCACAACAAGTTTTTGATCACCTCAAGGAGGTGATGAGTTTTTGTCTCGTCCTCACATTACCAGTTTTGTCCCTCCCTTTCATTCTAGAGTGTGATGCATCGGGATAGGGTGTTGGGGTAGTTCTCATACAGATAGGCATCCCATCACCTATGAGTGTTGGAAATTGAAACCCATGGAGAGAGGGTATTCAATTTACGACAAGGAGATGTTGGCCATTATGCATGCTTTGGCCAACTTTAGAAAGTACCTTATGGGAAGAAAATTTGTGGTTCATCTTGATCAAAACAGTTCGAGGTTCTTCTTGGGACATAAGGAGCTCAATGATCACCAACAAATATGGGTGAAAAAGGTAAAAACATATGACTTTGACATAGAGTACACTAGAGGTAAGAATAATATTGTTGCTGATGCTTTATCTAGGAGGCCTTACCTCACTTCTATGCTTAGTTCTATGTATGAGATTTCAAAGGATTGGAAGGCTCATATACTTGTTGAGTATTCCAAAAATCAGTTTGCATGTGAGATCATGGATGGTATTATACAGGATGATCAATACAGAGTAGTGGATGATCTCATTTTCTACAAGGATAGGATTTTCCTTGTACTAGGATCCAAAATGAAGGAGAAGATCCTTCGAGCAGTACATGATACACCTCTAGCTGGACATCCAGGTATTTCAAAACATACAGGTTCATCAGGAGAGATTTGCATGGAAGGGGATGAAGGATGATGTCCTTAATCATGTCAGAGAGTGTATGGTTTGCCAACGAAACCAAATCCGAGCATTCTTTTCCAGCGGGATTACTTTAGCCTCTCTCCATTCTCGAACATAAATGGGAAAGCATATTTATGGACTTTGTCACATGCTTCCCTTGGTGCATGGGCATAGCTGTATTTATGTTGTAGTTGATTGGTTAACTAAGTATGCTCATTTCTTTTCCCTACCCAAGGGGCACAAGGCAATGGATGTGGCCCGGATCTTCTATACCGATATTTTTAGGCTACATGGGTTACCTAAAAATATTGTTAGTGACAGGAAAAGATCTTCATGAGCACCTTTTGGTAGGATATCTTTAGACTAGTAGGTATAGAGATGACTCCTAGCACTAGATACCACCCACAGATAGATGGGAAGATAGAGATAGTCAATAAGTGGATAGAGGGCTACTTGCGGAGTTATGTGACATGACATCATCAGGCATGGATTAAATGGTTACACATGGGTGAGTATTGCTACAATACCACCTACCAGATGAGCATAGGTATGACTCCTTTATTAGCCTTGTATGGGTACGATGCCAAGACATTTGTGGATTTGGGATTACCAAATAGCCGATCTCCCAAGGCTCGATATTGGTTATAGGAGAACTAGGATGTTTTGGAGGCTCTTAGAGAGAATCTTCTGAAGGCATATAATCAATCAACGTAGGTATATGCAGATCGGTGCACAGACAGAGAGGTCTTTTGAGGTTGGGGATCTAGTATTCCTACGTTTACAACCATATAGGCAAATCCTCACTGAGAAGGTAAGGGTGCAAAGAAATTGAATGCACGGTTTTATGGTCCATACCGGAGTAGTTCGTCAAGTTGGGGCGATTGCATATGAGTTAGAGCTACTGAGCATAGTAAGATACATAATATCTTCCATGTTTTGTGCCTTAAGAAGGCACTCGAACAACATATTATACCATCTATAGAGTTACCGCCACTAAATAAGGAGGGGAAGTTGTTGTTGGAACCATAATCCATTATTGAAGAGAGACAGAGGGGCTCGGGAGCGAGTAACCACCGAGTATTTGGTGTGATGGAAGGGACTGCCACTTAAGGATGCTACTTGGGTGGGAGAGCAGATTTTACAAAGATCATCTAATTTGCATTTGGTTGAGGACAAGCAAAATTTGGGAAGGAGGACTGTAATGTTTGCTTTCCTACGCCAAAGGCCTAAGGGCCAAGTGGATGTCCAAATCATGGTCATACCCAAGGGACTGTGGATGCTTTGGGAGCTTTTGGGAAGGGGCCACATGTTTCTAATATCCAAGTTTTGCATTTGGGGTCACTATGGGACCATGACAACTTAAAAGGGAAAAAGTAACTATAGTTACATTTATTTTATTGGCCCCTCCATAGAATGAAATGCGTCTAGGGTTATTGGGGATCTTTTTCCATGGAAAAGTATATAAGGAGCTAGGAGAGAAAGGAAGACCAATTTTTTGGATACATTTTATTCTCCTCCACGTGTAACTAATGTTTGCACATCTACAACTTATGGACTAAAATCCAATAGGGACCCTAACTTCGGTGGTGAGAGACCCATCCCTAGCTAACAAGGCATTCTTCGGTAGTGAGAGATCTACCCTAGCTTATCATTTTGGAGGTGATTTAAGGGGCATGTGATAGAGATATTGTTAGTGCGAAATCACAACACCCCTAAATGAGTTCTGAAAATCTACTTTTCTAAGGCAGACTCATCTGGTGTGATTGCATAACATTGAACTTCCCCAAGGTGTGGGACCTTGCAAATGGGAAAGCTCTCCAGAGAAGGCTGGTTCCTCTTCCTAAACTACCTGCCACAAGCTATTCTAGTGCAGGAAAGCTAATCTAGTCCTAATATAACTTCCAAGGAGATAAGGAGAGAAATAAAACTGAAAAACAGAGCCTACACTAAAACGGTGATACACCAACAAAGGAAGCGAGATATTCTGTTGAGGGAGAAAGAAACAGAGAAAATGGAGATGAGGGAGGTCGATAGAAGTGACATGGCCCAGATCTTCAAATTTTCCATTAAACTCCATGAAACACAACATCCTGCACCTACAAATGTGAAATACATGCACAAAGAAGCAACAAAACGATGCATAGGGTTGAAGGACACACCAAAAACATGTATTTATTGCTCTAGAAGATGTACAAACCATTACAATTTTGGAATATAGGCACAAATACATTTTCCGTGTGTGGAGAAGGTTCGAAGCTAAAAAATGGCGTCGAGAAAAAAATGTGACAGAGGTTCTCTATGCCCAGAATGTCTCTCCTTTTCAAAATGAGAAGTGTTACAATATATAGAAAGAATAAGAGAGAGAGAAGAGGGAAAAAATTGAATCCTAGCTTCAACCACCCGAGATATGCATCGAATCCCACTTTGAAAGCTCAACCACTGAATATCAATGCCTTCTACAAATTTTCCCACAATATGTCGCTTCTGGTTTCCCAACTGGATTGAATCGAATCAGATCTGGTAGTTGAAGAGATTGGATTTTGTGTTAATGGCCTAGAAGACTCTTCTTCATTTTTTACCTACCAGGGCCTGAAAAATGATTTTTAATCCTTTCATGGCATAGAGGATGTCGAGACGCTTCCAATGGTGTCAGATTTGCAATATTTTGAGCCTTGAGTCGAAAGATATGCCCCTTTGAAGTTTGTATCGGGTCCGTATAAAGAGGGCGGAAAACAACTTGAAAAATGGGTCCCCTTTGATATGGGACACATGGCAGTTAGATTAGAGAAAAAATCGGGCTCGCGGGTCCATAATTTATCTTTTCCCCTTTTTGCGAAACGTAAAACTCAGAAAACCCCCCGTGGCCCCAAAGCTCCACCTTTTGACTTTGCTTGACCATTTTCCCATGCCTTCGTTTCATCCTGAGACACGTGGAGATGCGGTGCTTGTTTGAGCTTCTATTTTTTCTCGCATAGGGTCATTTAAACTTTCACAGCCCCTCCATTCCATTGTATAGTCTCCTTGCAACCTTGTTTGTCATCTTGGAATGTGAGCTCAGGTGTCTGAGTCATTTCCTTCATAATTTCCTTATGTGCAGGAGTTGTCTTGACCAAATTTGTCGGGGGGACAAATTTGGGATAAAAATTTGGCAACTCACGGGGACATCTTCTTGCTAGATGAAGAGACCAGTGGCCTTGGAGCATCCATTGGGCATGGAGTCAAGAATGATGGCTTGACACTGATCCTTCTTATAAAATGGACTCCCGACTCCCTGCACTTTGCTAACCTTTAAATCACTTGGAAACCCACTGAAACTTGAAGTTGAACTTCACCAAAATCCAACTGAATGCATTGTGCAAAAACAATACAACAACACCAAAAACTATGTACAAACTAAAATCATACATGCTCCAAATGGAACATGCAGAGTGTGCAAAAACACTTCTTCTGCTGAAAACAAACCTACCTACTCTACTCTAACCAAGAGCAAAGGGAACTCAAACAAAACCTACAACTCGGCAGGAGAAATAACTTCCCTTCCTCAAAAATGGAAGCCATGCAACTGATTTGGCTCGAACATGGTTTGGTTTGGATGAGTGAAAAACTAACTACAAGTTGTTCTTCCACCTAAATCACCAAAGTATTAACTGAAGACAAAACCAATACCTCTTTTAGTTGCTCTACATTTGGATTGAAGAGGTATGGTAGCTGATCCTTGGTGCTTTGTAGCTCATCCTCATGCCCTGAAGTAGGCATGACTGGTTTTGGTTTCTCCTTTGGCTCCAATGAAGCCAAGTACCTGATTGGGCATGGTCTAATCCTTTGGATGTGCCCATTTCTCTAAAATTCAACTCCAAAAATGGAGTCTTCTTGTGGACCTTCTTGAGTGGATGGTGTGAGGGAGATGATGACATCCTCCTGCCTTTTCTCTTCCTCCTCCTTTGAAGAACATGGAAGATCAAGATCTTCCAACCTTGGTTCCAGAGGGTCGTTGTGAGATGTAAGTTGTTGTCCTTCATGGCCTTCATGGCAAAGTTCATGTGCTTGGAAGGTTGAAGATGGAGGAAAAATGATGTTATCTCCTCAGGCTCCTCTTCATTAAAGAAATCTTCCAAGTCTGACAGGCAGTCTGCCTCCTTGTTGTCCTATTGCATGTGCTCTACCTCCTCCATGGTGCCTTCCTGATCTACAACTTGATCACCATGGCTCCCTTCACTTTCAAACATGAAGTTTGAAAGATCAAACTCTTCTTCAACATTAGAGCTTGAAGGGGATGAAGTGGGAGGAAGAACTGAAGGTTCTTCTATAGCCTGCTCCACACTCGGGGCCTCGAAACTTGTATGGTCCTCCTCCTCTGCTGCAAATTCAAACTCAGCCACCACTGGCTCTTCAACCTTGACCTCCTCTATTGGCTTGACCATCAAGGGGATCTTTGTAAACCAAAATTTAGCAGCCCAACTCATTAGATTGTCATTATTTATTTTCTTTTGGGCTCCTCTTCTTGTTGTTCTTGATTGGATTCTTGAGTATCTTCCCAACATGGACTTGGGAAAGTAAGAGGAGTGGCAGGTTGGGGTTCAACCAGCTTTGTAATTTTTTGTGGTGGGGAGGGAGGTGGAACTTCTTGTTTGTTCGAGAGGGGATGACTGTTTGGAAGGGAAAAGGGTAGAAGAACTAAAATGGGATGGAAGACTAGGGGATGGAGAAATGGATTTCACACTTGGGGTAGCATACAATGGGAAGCTTGGAAATTGAGATGGTGTTGCTTGAGGAGTGGAGAGAAAATTACCAGATAATGGTGTAGGATTTACCCATTGACAAGGCTTTGTATGGCACCAAATTCATAGGCCTCGATCTCCTCAGTCCATTGTGCAAGTTGGGGCAGCATTTCAACCATGAAGTCTAGCTTCTCCTGAGGGTTGTAATGTCTTGGAAAAGGGCCTTCCATGGACAAGGTGCCCTGCAACCAATCTCGAATGCCTTCATTCGTGCTATGCCCCTTGACTGAACCATGCCAACCTCCATTTTTGAATCTTCTCCAGTAGACCAGCATCCTCTACATAACTATCGCCATCATATGCGTCCCCTTGTCCTTGATAAGCTTCATAGTCAAACTGGTTTTGACACTGCTCATATGGGTAAGCATAATGGTCCTGGATCTGATTATAATGCTGATCTGGAGGAGTTGGGAAATACATTGGAGGTGGACTGTATTGTAAGTGTGAGTTCCATGAAGGGAATGAAGTCATGATTGCACAACCTCATGGAATGGGAGAAAATGAAAGATATGGAAGAAGAAAATGGATGAAATGAGTGGAAATGGATGGAAAAGGTTTGCAACTCAAAGAATGGGTTTTTGACCAGATGGAGTCGCCAAATGTGCCTGAAAGTGCCTCCAAAGGCTAAAATCTTCACCAAGAGCACATCGAACTTGATGAAGTGAAGTGGTAAGGTGCTTCATACCTGTCCCATCAGGGTGCCAAAAATGTTAGTGTGAAATCACAACACCCCCTAATCAGTTTTAAAAATCTGATTTTCTAAGGCAGACTCATCTGGTGTGATTGCATAACATTGAACTTCCCCAAGGTGTGGGACCTTGCGAATGGTAAAGCTCCCCAAAGAAGGCTGGTTCCTCTTCCTAAACTACCTGCCACAAGATATTCCAGTGCAAGAAAGCTAATCTAATCCTAATCTAACTTCCAAGGAGATAAGGAGAGAAAGAAAACTGAAAAAATAGAGCCTACACTAAAAAGGTGATACACCAACAAAGGAAGCGAGATATTCTGTTGAGGGAGAAAGAAACAAATAAAATGGAGATGAGTGAGGTCGATGTATGAGTTACATGGCCCGAGATCTTCAAATTCTCCATTAAAATCCATGAAACACAACATCCTGCACCTGCAAATGTGAAATACATGCACAAAAAAACAAATCTGGAAGGGAGAGGCACGGAGAAACAACAAAACGATGTAAAGGGTTGAAGAACACCACAAAAACACATTTTTATTGCTCTAAAAGGTGCAAAGACCATTACATTTCTGGAATAGAGGCACAAATACATTTTCCAGGTGTGGGAGAAGGTTTGTTTGCTCAAAAATGGCATCGAGAAACAAATTTGATAGAGTTTCTCTATGCCCATAATGTCTCTCCTTTTCAAAATGAGAAGTGTTACAATATATAGAAAGAATAAGAGAGAGAGAAGAGGGAAAAATTGAATCCTGCTTTAACCACCATGAGATATGCATCGAATCCTGATTTGAAAACTTCAACCACTAAATATCAATGCCTTCTACAAATTCACCCACAATATGTTGCTTCTGTTTCCCAACGGATTGAATCAATCAAATCTGGTAGTTGAAGAGATTGGATTCTGCGTTAATGGCCTGAAGACTCTTCTTCATTTTTTACCTACCAGGTCTAAAAATGATTTTTAATCCTTTCATGGCGTAGAGGACATCGAGACGCTTCCAACGGTGTCAGATTCGCAATATTTCGAGCCCTGAGTCGAAAGATATGCCCCTTCGAATTTTGTATCGGGTCTATACAGGAGGGCGTGAAAACAACTTGAAAAATGGGTCCCCTTTGATATGGGACATGTGGCGCTTCGATTAGAGCAAAGATCGGGATTGCTGGTCCGTAATTTATCTTTACCCTTTTTCGCGAAATGTAAAACTCGGAAAACCCCTACGGCCCCGAAGCTCCACCTTTTGACTCTGCTTGACCATTTGCCCCTGCCTCCATTTCGTCTTGAGACACGTGGAGATGTTGAACTTTTTGAGCTTCTCTTTTTTCTTGCACAAAGTGTCATTCAAACGTTCACATGCCCCACCATTCCATTGTAGAGTCTCCCTACAACCTTGTTTTTCGTCCTAGAATGTGAGCTCACGGGTCTGAGTCGTTTCCTTCATAATTTCCTTATGTGTAGGAGTTGTCTTGACCAAATTTTCTGGGGGAAATTTGGGATAACAGATATTATCGTAGGTATCGAGAGGAAGGTATTTTAGGGTTTTGGGGGCTTTTGGGGAAGATAACAAGAGGGCTTTCGGATCAGATTTACTGACAAATTTGTTTGGGCGGGGCACAACATCACTTTGAAGGCATCTTCATCACTTTCCAACCCTTTTCCAAGCTAGGAAACTTGCAGCCTTTATTTGGAGGGTTTCCAGTTGGCACCTTTCATATCTAAAGGTTGAAATTTCATTTCCTATATTTGCTAATGTTATTTCTAAAGACTCTTAATTTTTCTCTTATATTTGGTGAGTTACGAGAAATAGAAGTTTTCCAACTGTCCTAGGGCACCTTTGCAATTTTCTAGCAGCAATATATTATTCCAAAAATTCTAAAATCATTTTTCTAGTGTTTATTATTATTATTTCAAGATTCCCTCAAAATTTCATGCACTTTGGGCAAATATTTTGTGAGATATCAATTAAATACCATTTGTTGCCCTAATGGTCATTTTCTCAGTAAAAATTAGGAGTTTTACTTTGCTGCAATTTTCAGACAATTTGTGCATTTTCAAGTGATATCCCACAAGGGATATTTCAGGAAATTAGGAAAAGAACATAAAATACAACTAAATTTGGACACAATTGAGAAACATGATAGAAAAGTATATGTGGCAAATCAAGGAAAGTGATGGAAAAATAACATAGACAAATGGAAACTGCAAAATAATGAATGCATGTAAGATATATAGAGTATGAAAATGAGTAGAAACATTGTCAAAATCTTATGGAGAAAGGAGGAACAATTAATGAAAAATTTGGAAAAGATATGAATGTCAATCTTAAGGAAAAAATCACATAGTTTTCTACTATATTCTTCATTCTTAAAATGGGCATACCTATTTTAGATTTTTCAAAATTTAAGAATTTGTTTAAGTTTAATGGGTTTCCTAACCTTCCATAATCACATTGGTCAAATAGTAGTGCTTGGGAAATGGCAAAATGTCTTGCAATGATTGAAAAGGAGGATTTGAAAGAGAAAGTCAAGAATGCAAGTTTTATCTCCCTTTCCATTAATGAGGTTACAACAATGGACAACACATCTTGGGTTTGCATGCATGTTTATACTTTTGAGAACCACACAAGACAACCTCATCTTCTAGATATTCATAAAATTATGGAAAACTATAATGTTGAAAATATTTGCAAATTGGTTATTTCTAATTTGAAGGATATAGTTGGGATGGATGAATATTCAATAGCTACAAAGCTTGTATGTGTTGGTGTTGATGGTGCATCAATAATGTAGGGTCATAGAAGTGGTCTATGTGTTCACCTACAAACAATAATTGCCCCTTATATGATTCTAATTCATTGCATGGCTCATAGGATGAATCTTGCATACAAAATAGTTAACACATTTGAAAATGTCGTAAAAGTGGAAGATCTTATCCGTGAATTTCACATATACATCTCAAGAAACACAAGAATATTTCTAGAGTTTTAGAAATTTGAAATTGGAGTGACAAATGGTAAAATAATTTCTTAAAGATGTTGATACAAAATGGATTTCCATGTACGAGCCTGCACACAATTGTTTTGATGAATATCCATTGTTAGTTGGTTTTATATTTTAGTATCACATGGAAATTGATAAGGAAAAATATTTTCTTTAGTATCTTATGGAAGTTGACAAGGTAAAATATTTACTTTATCGTTTAAAAAATTTGAAAACATTGTTAATAATTTGTGGTATTCTACCCATGTTGAATGAAATCAATTGCTTAACAAAACATGCTCAAGAAAGATCCATCTATATAGTCAACTTCATTAGGTTGAGAAAACATGTATGTCAAACATTAGATTTGTTATACAACTCTGATGAATGTTTTCAAGGACATGTATTTAGTAGTTGATAAACTTTAACAAATTTAAAGGATCCTAAAATCTATTTTAAATTCAATATTAGTGTTCATATTTGTATCCTTTTGAATGGGAATGATATTCAAATGCACACTTTTCAAAAAATAATGGATATTGTTGAGCATACATTGAAGAAGTACCTGTAACACACAATTTATACGAAGGTATTATATCTCAAACACAGATCAAATTGAAAAAAATTCACAATGCTTATCTAGTGAGATCAAAGAATGCTTTAAAAGGGATGAAATTCTTGAGGCCACAAGAGTGGTAAATCCTATATCTTGGAATCCTACAGCAAGTATTAAAATTAAAAATGATTTATATCTAAAACGTGTGGGTAATATCATTAAGCATTTTGAAAAATCAGTAGAATGCAATGGAGTTCAAATTAAAGGTATTCTTCAAAAGGAATTACTTTCATCTCAATCAACTCATTTTGGCATCACAATGGTTGAACAATATGACTTACTAAGTGAACCAATATATAATGGTGCAATTACACGTCTATGAAAATAGTTGTATCCTAGTAGCATCCTACATGAAAGCCTTAGTGAATATTTCTGATTGTATGAATTGTGTCAAACTATGATATTAAGACTAGTAGAAGATGAAAGGGTATTTAGCACATTAACATTTGTTAAAACAAAATATCAAAACATAATAGATAAAAATATTGATACTTGTTTGAGATTGTATGTTTCACGATATGTTATGGACACATTTCCTTAGGAAAGAGTAATGGCAGTATGGAATTATCTTGCAGAAAGGAGAGGTAGTTGTAATACTAATATAACAACTAACAAAGAAGACATAAACATTAAAACTGTGACTCAATATAACAATGGAATGTTAGAAAATAGTTTGAGTTTTGAATAGCTAAATAGACAAGAATTGTTTGAGCTACCTTATTTTTACTAAAGATTTATGAACTATTGGTGAAATAATTTGTTGCAGTGTAGATTATTGGTTTTCACCAACGATCAAGCAGTTAAACCCTCCTTCTTAGCTATGGGGAGGATCCCATTTATTAAATGCAAACTAAATAGAATTGTGGGGTGTTTGTTAAGCCGAGGATCACATATGAATACTCCACTAGACATGTGGAAAAATTCTTGTACAATGTACAAGGGAGGAACTTCATTTCAAGAGAGGTAAAGAGGATATGTGGAAATAGAAAGAGGGGGTTAATTCACATACATTATCTAGAGTACATCCACATTTAATATGAAGCAATCAACCATGTTAGCAATAACAAGACTAATAAATTAGAGACATAAAGTTTTATGAATTCATTAATCAAAGACACAAAGTTATTTCTTGGTTATACAAGATCATAGTTGCTTGCAAAGTTGGAAAGTAGAGAGTATGGAAGAACATAGGAAAGGAAAGGAGATAGAAGAATGTAGCTTATTGCTTGTAGTAGAAGTGAAATCTAATAACTAGTAACAATCAACAAATGCTAACCCTTTGGAATGGAGAAACCATTCCAATTTATAAAATTACAAATGTCTCTCCCCCACATGAATTATCATCTCACCACCATGTGACTGTTCAAATTCCCTAGGAATGAAATTAAGTCCTTTCCTTATTTTTAAAAAGATACTTTTACAATGTAACATTAATTCTCTTAAGTGAATAAGATGAAAGACAAAAAGTACAATTGGTGGATTACAATTGTTTTAAGAATTAGTGCTTATCATGCTCGGTTCACCGAATGACCCGTGTTGACAAGGAAGACCTAGGAGCATGTCACAACCTTTAATTAAATATGCCACAATGAATGGCAAAAGCATGGTAAGAGGCCCAACCGTAGATGTAGCCACCCACAAAGGAACCCCCTTAATTTTCTCCTTTACCCTTGGAAGAGCCTATATCTAGCACTCCGCCTTTGGCCCCTCAAATTACCAAGCAACATTAGTGGCACCTCTCTTATTTCTCGTGCATGTGGAGTACCAAGTCAAAAACCTAATTTTTCAGGGATCAAATGAAATAATCAAGACATGAGACCCCCCCATTAGATTCAAAATAATTTCTAGTCGGATAATATATAATTTTTCCAAAAATTTCCATCAACAATAATGGATATAAGCATATAAGTATATGATAATATGGTATAAATTATATAACTCAGTGATGGCTCCGAGGGGGTTGAGAAGCCAACTGCTTGTCTTGGTATGACATCTAGATGCTAAGAGGGACCATGGTTCCCCCCGGGGGTGGCGAGCCACCGAACCGAGACACACGCCAGGGTGGAAAGAACATATAAGCAAGATGAGTCACGATATATCTACACGAAATATTCTAAGAAATAAATAATTACAAGGAAAATCTATACCTACACGAAAACACCCCTGAAGTGTAGACACCCTTGTCTAATCTTGCAGTGTGTGCAAAATTGGATAACATTTTTGGTGACCTCTCCCTTCTGTTTTTACAAATTTCATGGACTTCTTTGAGTCCTTGGTTTGGTTCTTCGGATGTCACTCCGGATGCAACTTCCAACATGTAGTGTCGATGACCATTGATATCACAATTCTTACAAAAATTCTTGTAATGGCTGCAAGTGGTTGTTTTCCAATATTTAGACATAGAAATTATGTCTAAAGTAACTAGGAAAAATAAAATAGCATAATAATTTTTTTTTAACATTCATAAGAATCCTCTTTCTTATTCATTCCTGCCTAATTTATTTTTTAATATTAGGTATAATATTCATCGTTAACCCCCAATTATGCCCAACACTATCAATCTTACTCACAACCTAATCCATCTACTTCCTACAATCCACAACAACATAAATTAGGTCCCCATATTCATACATCAAATGATCCTATGCAAGACTTATTGAATAGCCGGATGTTACCGACTCTACCCACATGATGACATTGGCTATGTTCACCTCTTAGCATAATATCAAATCCTTTGGCCTCTTGTTGAATTGAAACAATGTGATTATAACTTGTTTATTTTGTGAGACATAGACACCTTCCAGGGTATTGAATAAGTGTTTAAAAACATCGTATGATATCAACACTGAGATGGGAACATGATGATATTATTTGATCACAAGGTAGGAGTTAGGACATGGAGATCACTACCTTACTCCTCTTGGCCTCGAAATTCACCTCCATGACAAATATGTCTCCTTTCTGAATGTAATCAACCTCAAGATGCTCAAACATGTTCTTGCTTGTCTGTTACTCATTGAAAAGGCCTTCTCCTCTACATACAAGATTTACCATTTAAATGAAACTCTTGTACCTCCGACGTCCTATTGGACATAAACATTGTGGTCTCCATCTCCTTCTTCTTTGACATGCGGAAACACTCTAAAGTATTGAACGATTGTTCCAAAAAATTGTATGAGACATTGCAATGCATGGACTGGGATGAATTCTTGCTCCTACAAACATGATGGTCTTGGGTACCTTAGTAGCCTATGGTTCAAGTGACAATATTTTACACACACTAATTCATCATGACTTGTTCCTTGATATGAAGTGATTCACATGATGTCCCTCCTCTTCGAAAGAAATTTTAACACATGGTCAGAGTTGGAATGTGGAGATCATCACCTTCCTCCTCATGACTTACTTGAGCTTCACAATTCACCTTAGTGAAAATGGAATCTCCTTCTTGGATTGAGTCAACCTCGGAAACCTAAGTACCTTCTTGTTCACTTTTTCCTCATTAAAAATTTCTTCTGCTATGAACGGGGAAAGAAGAGACTCCACATTCACCATACTACTCATCAAACACCTTCCCATGCCAAATCCTGAGAAGATGATTGAGAATTGGGGCTCACTTATATAGAACCTTTTTTATATCAATTTCCTTTCATGGTCCACATCACTTTGAACATGATGATCCCTTTGAGCCTCATAATTCACCTCCGTGGAAAATTTCAGAATGATTCAACCATCATGATTCATTTTTGTGACAATTAGAATGAGTTGAATCATCCAACTTCTTACATCAAGGTGTGCCATACATAATCAACTTTGAGATTGGTGTTTTGGGAGCCTGTGATGGCTTTCTCTCTTATTTGAATCACGAGACAACTTCATATCCTTGAAATTATGGAAAAATAAATTATATATGCAAAATGTGAGTTTATACAAGTTATTTGAGCTTGATTTTAAGACTTTCTATTTTTAGCATGTCATGATTAAGATGGCTATTTTTAGTAAGTTTTCCCAATTTTCACTTTCGATGGTTTTTTCTTGTTTGGAGTGCATGGGTGCTGAGAATTTACCATTTTTGGAAACTTACTATATGTATACATGTGAAGCCATACACACTTACTATTTCTATACATAGATCTTTTGGGCGTTAAATTGAATGAAATCTGGTTTCAAAACTTTAATTTTTCTCTAGGACCTTTAACTCCAGCTTTTGAGGTTTTTCTCTCGCTAGAACTCCATAAATTAGAAGAGAAAACTTATCGGGCTGGAAATTTCAAATGGATGTTGTAAATTACATATATTGTCAATGGAAATGCTCTTATAACCATCTTGAAGGCATTTTTGGGAGGAGTGCACTGGTAAAGTTTGATGGAAACTGAGTGCACGGTTAGTGAGTTATGAGAAATTCTCAGTTTTGGAAGCTTAATGTTCTGAGAAAAATTAAATATTCCTATGAAACAATGGATTTTTTGGGGAAAACACAAATATTTGAATGTTTAAAAATGATCAAGTGCTTGTGAGGATTTAGTCATTTCACTTGCAATATTTTAACCCAATGCTTAATCTGACTGACTTAAGCGTGGTTGGTGGATGATTAAAGTGGAGTTGCACCTATGAAAGAGTGACAAAGAGGAAAAAAGGAACATAAAATTGTGACTTGCACCATATAGTGACAAGTGGAAACTTCTGTTCCTTGTGGGTGCATGAAGGGGCCGAGAATGAGCACCGGGAAAATAATTGAGTTTTCTTATAACCAAGAGCTACATGGAATTAAGGGGGTCATAATTTTGTCTCCCCCTTGTCCCCTTTTCACCTTGGGGAAAATGGGGAAAACATGAATGAAAATTTTTGACATGGTTTTAAGCTCATGAAAGGGGACAAGGCAGGAGAACACGTTTTGAAGCTTAGGTGTAAATGTGGTGAGGGGTGAGTGAAAAAATTAAAAAATGATGGGGGTCACACTTTGGTGTCCCCTTTGTCACATTTTCACCTCAAGGAAAATCCAAGGGGACACCAAGGGTGAAAAATTGCAAAAAAAGAGTTTTGAAATGTTGATGTCCCCCACTGAGTGAATTTGAGGACATCAAGAGTGCGTTTTCCACCCCTAAGTATGGAAGAGTGTTTTGGGGTAAAAATTATATGTTTTTGACTCAAAATAACATATTGAGATCATTAAATCCATTATTAGCATCCAATGATTCCTTATATTTCATTTTTACATACTATTTCATTCTTGAATCGAAGGGGTAATTGTGGTGTCTTGGATTATCACAAAAGAATTTTGAGTCTTGGAACAAAAGTGATGTGTCCATCATGTAGATGGTTCCAAGAGATTTTTAGTTGATTATTTTTTTCTTCCCAACTCCTTGTGAAACTCCCAGAATCATCTGGACAAGTCAACTTTCATCGTTGGAGCCTTCATTCACTATGCCCAAAATTACCCGATCTTGCACAAGTTGTTCCTAAATTCAATTTATTTCACTAATTTTACATAAAATTGCTTGGATGAATTCATTTTCATCCTATATAAATAAAATATGGTTTTAATCTTCCATGTAATATTCCAGAGGGTGTTTACTAGTTGCAAAATGTCCAAAATGGCCCTTTCTAGGCCTTTAAAGTTAGTTGTTTCTTCATGAATCTTAGTGACTTCTTCAATCATCATATGCATTCATCCATGCACACTAATTTTTTTAAAATATTGTTATCATGTTACTCTAAGCTAGAATGAGGGTTAAATTTAGGACATGATGTCTAGAGGAAGGGTTCACAGTGATTGAGAGTGGAAATTTTCAAGTGGGGGCTTAGTTGTCATCGCCAAAATTTTCAATTTTACATGCTATAAATTTATCTAGCTTGAGGAAATTATATTGTAAGAAGTAATGACGAACCTCTCGGGTATCTCATGGGAAAGTAGACCAATGCCTTGAAAATTGGGTAATAGAATCATTCCTTCACCAACAACTAATAATGCTACAAACACAACTAAGAAACAAACAAAATGAACACACAACAAAAAAGGAAAAAATAATGGGAAGGGAGTACCATAACAAAAAGGGAAACCATCACACAGACCTACATCACCTATAGTACATGTGGGGGGCATCTCAATTTCACTTTGTAGCCTCAATGTTTACCCGTGCATGAGTATCACCGAAAGTCATTGTTCCTCAAATCCATTGACGGGATCACTAAAATATAACCCCTTTCTCAAATTATTGAGAAAGTTTTCATAATTTTTCTTGGAGTGAGAGTCCATTTAGATATCTCATTTCCTTTATTTTTGATATCTTGTTTCCATCCACTTATTCATTTTCAAATTCGTCCCAATTCCCGATCTTCCATTACTACTACAAGAATGAGTTTTGATCATATTAGGATTTCCATTTTCATGTTGAGGCTTATGATCTATGATGGGAATTTGACCTTTACTTTTCATTTGATTCATGACCATTGTTTCCATGAGTTGGTTCTCGGAAGATATTTTAAGAGTTTCAACACTATCACAAGCCTCTTGGTGTTCTATGTTTACCAATTGCTCCAAACGATATTCTTTCACACAATTTTTCTCACCTTTGATATGATTATCTCTATAGTGTGATGTGCACTTTTGATTCATCCTCTTGGAAGGAAAATGCACACAAGGTCAAATATGAAAAATGAAAACCATCATCTTCTCCATCTTGGCCATTTTGAGCCTCAAAATCCATCTTCATGATGAAAACATCCTTTCCTTGAGTGGATTCAACATTGAAATATTCAAGCATATTCTTATTCATATATCCCTCGTTGAAAAGGTTTTCATCTTGAATGGAATAAACCTTGGGAGAATCAAGTATCGTTCCATATATTTTTCTTCCGTGAGAAGGTCTTCATATTTTCATAGTGGGAAAAAGAAGGTTTCAAGTTTAAAAACATTTTCATACTCACCAAACAAGTCTTTAGGTTGGATATTGGGAATATGATTGGAAATTTGGGATTCACTTGCTAGGAAATAATTTGATGTCATTTCTTCTTCTTGATTTGCATTTCATATCACGTTGAGATTATTTTGTTGTAATTCAAAATTCCCAAGATATCCATCACCAACAAGTAGAGGATCTGCATTCATGTTCAATGGAAAGCATACACTATCAAATTCTATATCCAAAAAAATTTCATTATGATTTTCAACCGGATCTATCACATCGGGCACTCCTCCATCAACATGGGTAGCTTAGCATCTTCCTCTAAAGCTATGAAAAAAATTTCAAACCTTAAATATTGAAATAGTATGTCTACCCTTAGGTCATTTGGTCTTTGTAGGAGATTTTTAATTTTCCCATTGTGGGTATGGTGTCATATGACCAATCCATCTGTATATATCCACCAACATCTTAAAAAAAACTCATGCTCAATAGCATACCATATGAGGCTAGCATGTCTGCCACCAATATTTTTATCATGATCTTCTTGTCTAGAAAATCTGCAAATGATACTTGAGCATCATTCACTTGGCCAATAAGAGGTACTTATTTGGTTTCCATGGAGAAATAGTGGCCAATAGCGGGAGTGAGAGAGACCAAGAGCTTTAGAAATTTTTGTGGGCATGACATTGTCAGAGGCACATGAGTCAATAATGTTGTTATTCAATTTATATCCATTGCTATCAAAATAAGATAAAAAGGTTCTATATTCCAAGAAGAGGAGGAAATTGAAGAAAAAAAGGTTATGAGAAGAGGTGGTATGGTGAGTGAGAGGTAGCTCTTTGGATGTGGTATTTTTGGAACATGATTTTGAACTACCTCCTTTAATAAACTGGACAAGTTTATCAAATTGTTCGGGATGGGTTTTTAAGTACTCAGACTCAAAAATATGAACTTTGGATTTCTTGACATGGTCAATGATGTCAAAAGGTGAAGAATTTTAGGCACATCAGGAACTATGACAGCCTTGATAAGAGTGGGATTTGCATTCTTGGGATCAATAGAAGAAAAAACTTATTTGACAAGAGGAGATGAAAAAGACTTACTCAAAGAGGTATATGGAGTCTTGATTGAAGTAGTTTCGGATTCTTCTTAGCTGACCTCATGGAAGTAGACAATGATGATCCTCCTTTTTGTTGCTATTTTTCATAAAGTCTCCATTTAACAATCTAAATGATTTGTTTGGGCAGCGAAGAAGAGGTTTCTTTCTCCATTTGCGAACGGGTGAAAAATGCACAAGAGTAACTATTCATATCACCCTTGGATTCTTCTGAATCTCCGTCAGGTGCGTATTCAAAATACCCAATCCTGACACATTCATCATCATCATCATCTTCTTCTTCTTCTTTAATTTTTGGTTCAACAATTTATTCTCCTTCATATTCACATGTTACACATATTGCATTAACTAAAAGGGAGCTTCCAAGGAGAGTCTTCTTAGTGATCTTGTAATATGATTCCCGGTTTCATTACAAGGCATGTCGAGCAATTTCCTTATTCAATTTAGTCAATTCATTGACCAATATTTTCAGCAACATATTAACTATTTAATATTTAGAACTTTAGTCCTTATTCTTCGTTGAATAATTCTTGAACTTCCCGACATGATAAGATCATCTTCTACTTCAATGGCAAGTTATTGAGCATTATCTAGAGTATTTGGTTGATCTCTCTATAGTACAAAGCCAACTTCAAGAAACTAAGCATTCATGAATTTTTTTTTTGATTAAATGTATTAGGACAAGCACCAATAAGAATCATGTTGATCAACTTATTGAATTTTACTACAAAATCTCTCATGGACTCTTGTGGTTCTTTCTTCATCTGAGCTAATTGAGCAAAGAGGGCATGTGCATCTTCCATCTAGTCTTGAATATTTCTTCAAACTTGGTGTTCATGTCATATCAATCAATAATGCAAAGGTGAGATTACAAGTAGTAAAATCATTCCGCAGGTGGCATCTTACAATGATTCAATGAATATTTGAATGACATCACCTTCATGTACCACTCCAAGAACGCCACAAGATGTGATAAAATCTTTAATGTGATCATCCAAACATTTATTTTTGCCTCCATAGAATTTGGGAAAGTTATTTCTTGATCCTTGTGGTAATTCATGAAGTGGAGGGGCCAACATTAGGAAACCGGTGAATTTTCCCCATGACACAGTACAACCATTTATTATTCTTATTCTTCCGAAGGAAGGTTATCAAGTGGTTCTATAACTGCTTCTCCAATGGGATCTTCAAGTGATTTTTTAGGAACTTGTCTTGGGATTTGTATGGGAGAAAGTATGAAATATTTTTGTTCTTATCGCTCAAACATAAGATTATGAAATCCTGCAATTCCACCTGCTTGATTTTCTTTATTGAATATTCTTTTTCTAGTCTAGCTCGTGTGTAAGATAATAATGTAACTAGAAAAATGCAGATTTTTCAATGGGATTCAACAGGGCTTAAACACATTCATATAGTATTTTTGGTATTTTCAGTTTTCCAATTTCTATGGGTTTTAGAATTTTTTTTTGTATTTTTAGATATCTTTTAAGGGTGCACAAAGGGAAAATCTTCCCCAATTGAGTCACCAAAATTTTTGGTTAAATAAATTTTCGCAATGCAGATTATTGGTTTTCACCAATGGTCACGAGGCTAAACCCCTTCTTCTTGGGCATGGGAGGCTCCAATTTATTAAATTCAAACTAAATAGAACTATGGGGTGATTATTAAGCTGAGGATCACAAAGGAATACTCCAATAGACTGTGGAAAAGTACTTGTATAGTATACAAGGAGGAACTTACTTTAAAGAGAGATAAAGAGGAGATGGGGAAATAGAGGGGGTAATACTTGTTGAGAAGATGAAATGGCTAAGGAATATGCGTGAAGGTTGGAGAAGTGCACAAGAGTGCATGCGGAAGTATACAAACGTATACGTGAAGTATTGAAGAAGTGTACGAGAGGTGCACATAAAAGTAAAAAGGAATATGCGCGAAGGTTTAGAACACATAAGGAAGAGATAACTTGATCACCACACAAAGATAAATATAGGAAAAAACACAAGTTGATGTTGTCATCAAGGCAAGCCAAAAATAGATAGAGTGTGAAATAAAACAAGATAAGGACATGACAAGACTCAATATAGACATGAAGCACACATGGAAGAGGAAAAGCTATTTATAGCACATGCAACATGAATAAATCAAAGCTAATTATAGCACACATGATAAGAATAGAGATTCTAGAAGAAATAGGCTGCTAATGGAGAACCACGGGTTAGAGTCTTATAGGAAAGCTTTAGTTGGAAAAACATGCAACCTATGTATAAGCATTTTATTTTCAGAGTCAAGTGGTGAAGGACAAGTTCACACCCTCCATGTACTTGTAAATATACATGTAATCAATCATTCTTGTCAATCCATGTGTAAGTGTCGAGAGTGTTAGTGTTGTTAGATTCCATATCGGGTCTACCTTGCATATGAGTTTGTGGATGAAGATTATTTTAGTATATCACGAAGCTATGTTGTGGGTCTATGTAATATGTATAAGAATCATGATTGTAATGGATATTCGGGTATCACTTGATTATGGAAATTTGGATTTTCTTATAATTTGATTTTGTAAACACATATATATTCTCCATATGGTATGTATGCATTTTGTAATATAGCTACTAAATCACACACTTGGGTACATTTCTAGGTCCTAATCACATGCATTATAGTCATGTGTTTCCTAAGGGATAAAAGTATTAATTGAT
The DNA here is from genome assembly GCA_018340775.1 of Taxus wallichiana var. yunnanensis. Classification (NCBI taxonomy): domain Eukaryota; kingdom Viridiplantae; phylum Streptophyta; class Pinopsida; order Cupressales; family Taxaceae; genus Taxus; species Taxus wallichiana. Next base: position 25,496,712 of record CM031242.1, on the reverse strand, counting down.
CAATATCTTTGGCATCTTGGGTTCCTCTTTGGTATCCTCCTTATCCTTGCACACCATACTTCCCAATATGACCTTCGATACTTCATCTTTTTTGGCTCTGAATACCAACACCCAACTAGGACGCCAGCGCCTAGGCTCCCTAAACCTCTTTATATCTTACTCACTCCTTTTGGGTCCTTTCTAGTTGTTGGGCATCCTTATCTCTTATGGGTTGGCCTTTTAGTGATCAATTATGAAATTCAAACAAGGGAAGCATATAAATATAATGTTATGGGATAAAATTAAAGGACCAAGCTCTAAGCATCTACTATCACCACCTAAGGTTGCATTCACAAGCATCTAAAGAGCATCATTGCATCCATCTAGCTTCATCCAAGGGACAAGGGTTGGTTATTCTACATACACTTCATAAGAGGGGAAGTTCATTTTTCCATGCACACATCTATCTACATCTAGCTACTTTCTCGCTATCAAGTGCAACATGCACAAGATCCACTATTATCGCCAAATCACTGCACCCCCTGAATGGCCTGAAAGTGAACATGACATTTGGTGTGATTGGGTAACATGGGATCACCTCTCAAGCTGTAGGACTTGGGCTCGAGGTGAACTTTCGGAGAAGGTTAGCTTCCTCTTCCTAAAATAAACACTACACTACTCCTAATGCAAGAAAATTGGCTAAGTAGACCTATGTTAACATTTCAAGGGATTAGGGAGAGATATTTGCAAGCAAATAAAACCTATACTAGAAGTGTTGATGCACCAAGAAAGAGTTGTGCTAGAAAAAATACACTTGCATATGAAGATATATTATCATGAGGAAGAATGAACATGCATTACAAACCCAATTTACATACAATACTTCACTCCTTGATAAGCAAAATGACCTCCAAAACTTGTAAAAGAAACCCTAGTTGCACAGTTCACCTGCAAACATGAGAGAGGCAAATAGAAGCAACAAAATCATGAAAGGACATATAACTGATCACAAAACATAATTTCCATTACTTCAAGCACTTGCACAATGCATCATTACATCGAGGGAAAGACATAGGCTTCCATTACAATTTGAGAAGAAAGGCTTGAGAGCCTACAAATTCACAACATCTCAACTTGTGAAGAGAGGGGAATCTTGGAAAGTGTCTAACCCCTTTGAAATAAGCACCCCTTTTACATTTATAGAAAACTCTGAATTGTTGAGAGAAAGAAGGAAGAAACCCTAGAATCTAGGCCAGAATGTAGGAAACAATTAATCACTATTGTTGGCCATGTTTTCCCATTTATTACACCTCCACCTTTCGAGGCACCACTCAAGGAACAAGAAAAACCTGAAATTTTGGAATGTAAAACTTCTAAAAATTCATCTTTTGGTGATTCCATGGTGTATCTCTCTTTCTCCCGATTCCAACGACTATAATTTTGTAAAAAATGCAGACAACTAAGGAGAAAGTTATAGTTTATTGAGCAAAAGTGGCTATCTCCGTGGAATTGTGCTCCATCAACTCTTTGATAATTCCTCATAATGATTTCATAAATTCAAATATTTTGAATTTATCTTCATTAAATTAAAAATAATATTGTAATATATTTTCGAAGATCATCTTCATGTGTTTTAGAACCCATGGGTTTAATTTGTATGTGAGGGGGCTAACTTGGGTGGTTAATGATAGCTTCACATTTTTTTAGTCAACACTTCAACACATTTTGGAGAACCACTCCACATCTCCCGTGATAGTCTTATCATTACATTGGTTGGCGAGTCATTACCGATGGATTCTTCATTTACCTTACCAACCTTCATATGGAGAGCTCTTAATTATCTCCACTTGGCCTTAATCGAGCTATCCATGTTTTTCATTTTATGCACACACTAGACGGGTGAGATTTGAAATACACCAACTGTTCATTAATGAGTACTTTTCCACGTATTGGTAAATGCCACACTCCTTATTTAAGTGAGCTACATGTGTTTGTAGTTATCCACCTCTTACAAAATGAGCTCCCCAAAATTATCAACCCCATATTGACTTGGTCCACTTCGGGGATTGAAATCCAAAATAACTCTTCTCAAACATTTTTATGAACCCCAAAGGCATGGGCTTCCGAATCCCGAAAATATGAAAATCCAAATTTTGGAGTTTCAGGGTTTTGGGCTTTAGACTTTTCTAGCCAAATTTTTCCAACTTGTGGGGTGAGTTCCAAACCCAAACGTCCGAAAGCCCGAAAGGGCTATGCCTAAAATGAACTACCCATTCTTCCGACTGTGGATCCACTTGCCTCACGAGTCTAATTTCAATATTTTGTTCATTTCTTGCTACCTGATAAAAGGCCTCCAAACTCATTTCTCAACGAACAATGGCTCACTTTCAAGATTACCCTAGTCTCTCTTTCCCGTGTTTGTTTTGACTCATCTCAGTTCAACATCTCGGTGACTAGATTGATCCAGCAAGTGATCCTCCAACCTATGGCATGAGCCCAAACTTGAACTCTTAGCAATACACATCCTCCCTTACTAATTTACATCTAAGCCTCGGTTTGTAATGCCCACCATCAAATTAGTAATCAAGCCCGCCCGAGATCCTCTGTTAGTGCTTTGTATTTTTCCATGTCGTGGTCTGACCTGAGGACCTGAGGCACTCTTCCTTAACGAGCCTTCGACCTATGTTCACACCTTTTAACATACTAAGGCTTCGTGTTGAAAACTTGATACTACGATATGCACTGAACCGAGCCATTCATTCGACCATAAAGCTCTTATGAACACATCAAAACAACCATCCATATGATGAACTACGCCAGCCGAGCTATACATGGAGCTAATTGTGAACCTCTTCACCGCCTTGTCCTCACAAGCCAAAAATTCCTTTCTACAAAGTGATATGCCCACCAAGGTTTTAACGACACCAAACGTTCCCAATCAGATCACCCCATACGAGCTATTGCCTAATATGTCGTTGAGCTCAACTATCTTCCATAATACATGTGATATTAAACCCTTCTACTTCTCTTTTTCATCTCCGGGCTCGCATTTCATTCACTTTTCCAAGTCTACTTCTATGGTGAGCATCCATATTTCTTCATGATAACGTGAGATACTTCCACAATGAGCCATCCCTTTAATGTGATGATGTGAATCCTTCACCTGAACCATACTCAAGCTCCATGCACTACAAGCTTCCTTCACCAATGAGCTCGACCTTTATAAACTCACCCTTGATGTCTTTTGTGAACTTGGTAAAACACTTTGCTCAACCTTCTTTATCACCATGACACATTCCCAAGAGCTCCCTTAAAAACTAATCCAATTGGATTCATCAAATGATGTTTCCTTCCTCACTCAGGTGATTTAGATGATTTGAGCTACAAACGAGCCCCACATAGCTTGATCTCCTTTTCATCTCCAAGGCTCACATTTCATTCGCTTTGCCATTGTTTTCCCAAGCTTCCGATCGAGCTCACTATTTATTTCATGAGTCCCATGTTTTATTCCCATCAGCCTCCAAGTCAAAACTCTTTCACACTACTCTTTGTGCCCGCTTTGAGTTACCTTGACTCACCAAATGTTCACGCAATCTCTTTATTAGAGATTTTCCATTTGCAATGGCCCTGGATCTCACCTGAATTAGCATGAATTTATGAAATACTACATGAACTTGACTGAGATCGAGTTGTTCCTTCCGAATAGCTTCATTCTGAGCTAAGAATATAGACTTGGCTTTACCAAGCATCTTTCCCATGATTAGCTAATATCTCGACTCGGTTCCATTCTCTGTAACCCTAAACGAGCTCCACCCGAGAAACTACGCATCCATTCGATCAACCCGATAAATAGATATTTATGATTACAATTATTTCTAAGCTTTTTTTATCCCATTTACCATTCTCTTCACTCAATGTTGAGACACCCCTTGACTCATGTTGACCGGTTATAAAACATTCCCATTCTATCAAGACACCGAATGGCTCGGCCATGCCTGAACTTGTGTATTTTCGGTCATCCCCTCAATGATCTAGCTTGATTCTCCCAAGCCGACCTTATGTGCCAAACCTAAGCTCTCAGCTATGTTCCATCTAAACCTTCAAACTCAACTCGGCTCTAATATTTGACCGTTCAGTTTGAGTACCCAAGATACCCGTAGTTTATTCCACAAGCTCGACCTTCCAAACTTTGATAGGTGCTTCGTTGAGTTCCCGAATGAGCTCGTATCGAGCTTATGAGAACAATTTGATTGAGTTGCCTTGGCCTTAGCTTGATCTACTATGAGCTCACCCCTTCTTATGTCATGGCTTAGTTGGCCTTCTCATTTTCTTGCCTAGATTTTAACTCGCCCATTTACCGAGTTCATGATTTCAACTCAGTGTTCTAAGTTCTCACCGATCCTAGTGCTATATGCAACCGAGTTACCCTTATCTACACTATGAGCCATTCCACAACACCTTGAGGAGTTTCGTGAGTTCACATACCTCCACACTATGAATTTTGGGATTTTTGTCATGCCTTGAGCTCACTATGTCACCTCCCGAGATCCTCATTTCTAGGAGATGAAAATGTCTTCTAAGAATTGTAAATCTCCCCGAAACATTAAAAATGATTCCTAAACACCAAAATTGTGCCTGCCACCAATTTTTTTCATGAGAGTCATTTCTGATCCTAAGGTCCGATAATAGGCCCCTGTTGTCCAATTTTTCCCCCAAGGGGGCAAAATTGGATAATAGCCACCTAGGCACAATTCCACACACACATATAGAACTACATTAGGTCTAAGATGTAGTGCAATGCTCGGTTTTAAGATCAATTATTTGACAACCGAGAGACAGTTTGACCTCTCATTTGCATTTTTTTGGGATTTGATGCACTTTTGGTGGTTTTATAGGTGGGATTCTTTATTACAAGTTATCAATGACATCGATGATCATTGTGTGACATTATAATGAAAGATAGTGAGGGATTTAGACAACTATGCAACCCTAAAAAAATTATTTCGGAGCTCCTATGCGAGACCTTGATTCCCAGAGAGGGATCTTGGTGCCCAGTGCACCATAAGACTAGTCTAGGTGCCTTGGTCCCTACTTCTCGTGCCCTTCTACATTTTTTTAGGTTTGGTTGTGACATCATGTACTTCAATTCTATCATTCTTTCACTCCCTCACACCTCTGGGAATATTTACAAAATCATCTAAGTGTTATAAGTCTTCATTGCACTTAGGGTTTCCACTTTGTATGCTTTATTTCTTGTGTCGTATAATATCTAGCAGTTGTTTATTATTGTTTTATCATTTACTCTGTAATTAAGATCTTAGAAAAAGACATATTTTTGTTAAATAATTTAGTGAACCCATCCTCTTTGAGCACCTTTAGGATATTTCTTTCATTGTCTCTTGCACTCTTCTAAGATCCTTTCATCATGGATATTTCTATTCATGATTTCTTACTCATCCATCCTGAATTAAGAGCTAAAATTATTACTCTTTTGGATACTACTCATGTTCCTTCTAATATTCATCTAGACATAGTTTACAACACATTTGTAGATGCATTTTCTCATCACATTGCTTTTCCATCTAATCCTCATGTTGAGCTTGTTGTTTTCGACAATGATCCACCTTTATATATAATGATTTGCATCAATGATGTGGGTGTCAAATGAACCATCATCGATAATGGATCTAACCTTAATCTATGCACTTTATCATTTATTGAGGTTATGGGTCTTTCTTCTGCTCATATCAGTCCTTCATCTATTTCTCTTCGCACATATGATGGTTTCATTCATCCATGTATAGGCCATATCACTTTACCTATCACTATCGGGCTGAAAACCCTTCATACAATTTTCTTTGTCATTGACTTCCCAATTTAATACAATTTTTTACTTGGTACACCATGGCTTCATGCCATACAAGTCGTCCCCTCTACAGTGCATCGATGTGCTAAATTCTTACATGAGGGTGTAGAATATTCTCTTTGTGCATCATATCACTATATTCAATATTCTACGCTTCATGATCAAACATTTCTAGTGCATATCTTCACTACCCAATGACACACTCTAGTCTCGTGGTTCATACTCAATCGGAGGGTCCAAATATAAATTGAACCTCACCTCATCACACTTTCATCATTCTACATTTCAATGCTTCATCTTCACAATCACTCTTTTCAACATCTCATTCAATATTTCTAGCACACAATTTTATCTTACTCTGTAATTCACTCTTCACATTTCACAATAAATATTTTCCAATGTCTTATTCAATATTTCCATCATCTACACAACATACTCTACAATCTATGCTCCACATTCTATTGATTGACTCTTTCTAGCATACAACACATCGTTCAAACCATTTCCCGATGACACACTCTTGTTCTATGGTTGATTCTTTAATGTTGAGGGGTCTTGTATAAATGAACCTCCTTTCACTCATGCACACACTCATGGGGCATGCTTCCCCTATCACATTCACACTGCATTCCATTCCATTCACACTCATATCATGTTGCATATCTTGGTTACACACCGTTATTACTTGTTTATACTCTCATGTTACACTTTGCTTACTATGTTAGATGGATACATTGTATGTCATTATCTTTTCTATATACACATGCATGTTCACTTGCCTTCTAGTTGTGATCGTATACTTTATACATATCGTTACACGTAACATGGATGCTTGCACTTTGTACCTTTACCATTCCTGTGGCGAGGATCCTAGGGGCATCCACTTTTGTACACATTATAGGTGCTATTGTTTCATTTTATACTACTTCCTATTTACTAGCACACTACTATATCGGATCATACACGCTTTTGACATACTTTATATCTTTCTAACATGCTAATGGGTGCTTCATGTGCAACATTTTCCTTACAAGAACCTTTTTCCACCATGGTTGTTTGATGTTTTTCTTACTCTTGTTTTCCATTATATGCCATTATTTGTAGGCTTTTCCCTATGCTTTGTCTTGTGTGCACATTGTATGGCCACTATGGCCTCAATTGTCTTGTGACATCGTGAGTGATGTCCCATGTTTACAACCCACTTTTCACATTTTACATTGTCTTCTTTCTTGGTAGCTTACATTTTTTTTCTATATACATGTTTGTTTGCACTAACACTTGTCTTCTAGCCACTATTTACATGTGCCTTGGTTTCTACCAAACACATTCCCTTCTACATACCGGATATCAGATTCAGCATGGGGTCCTCTTTTGGGCCACATCCTCCTAGCGACATTGTATGCACCATAAATTAGGGGGCATCTATTGGTTGAATCAACCACCACATTCAACAAGATTTATAAACAGCTTCAACATAATTCAACATAGATAAAACATAGTCTACAATCTCAAACATGGCTTAGAATCAAACTTGGGTCTTTACTTCAACACAGACACTAGCACCCATAATCGTACTTGGGCACTTAAGTGCTTGTCCCTTCATGGGTGCACGAGACTAGGGGAGATACATATTTTTCTTAGTTTGGCACAGATTCACAAGAGTTTACACAACGGATTCTACAGGATAGTTACAGTCCTTAGCACTCACTATGCATGCATTACAACTTCTTTTCTACTTTCGCATTAGATCAAATTGGATCAGATTTGTACACACCATATACAATGGTGCTTTTACTTTGGGAAGCATTCAAAGGTTGGAGAATGACACTTGACCTTTCTCCCTACACTACTTGCCGTGGCGTAAGATCATCAAAAAAATCACATTCAACACAACTAGCATGAGATCGCCTAAAAACTTGTTATTCTACAACATCTTTGGGATCCTCTCTATCTCTTTCACTTATCATGGATCAAGTGCACATGTTCCTTTTTCTACTTTTCATCATGTTACGTACTTTTACATGCATTTCAAACATTTTGATTGAAATATTTCTATACACATGTATTTGAATACTTGTTCGTTCTTCTCTTTTATAGGTTCATCCTTATAGAAGCAATAGTCAACATCAATTCACATAAATCACAATTCAATCAAAAATCAACAATAGGTAAAATGTGACATCTACACATATGCTTTCACCCTAGGGTCATCATCATCACTTTTTACTTCCTCTTCTCTAGCTTCCACACTTCACTTTTTATCACTCCACACTCTTTTGTCTCCTCGGAACACTCTTCATCATCAATCTACATGGTTATCAGGTATGCATATCTATCTACTTTATGTTACTGATATTTATCTCGCCAACATAAATTGGGGGCAAATGTAGACACTAAATCATGCACTTGGGTGTAATTCTAGGTCCTAATCACATGCATTGTATTCATATGTTTCATAAGGGGGAAAATTATTAATTGATCACTATCTTTGGCCTCTTATATTCCTCTATGGTCTCTTCCTTAGCCTTATACAACCTCTGCCCGGATCGATCTTTGATACTTCATCTTTTTGTATCTAGACACCAGCGCCCAAGCGTCTTTCATCCTCTCTGGGTTCCCTAGACCTCTTTATATCTTACTCACTCCTTTTAGGTCCTTTATAGTTGTTGGGCATACTTATCTCTTAGGGGTTGGAATTTTAGTGATCAATTATAAAATTCAAACAAGGGAAGCATATAAATACAATGTTATGGGATAAAATTAAAGGAACAATCTCTAAGAATCTACTATCACCACCTAAGGTTGCATTCAAAGGCATCTAAAGAGAATCATTGCATCAATCTAGCTCCATCTAAGGGACAATGGCCAATTATTTTGCATACACTTCATAGGAGGGGAAGTTAATTTTTCCTTGCACACATCTATCTACATATTTTACATCTAGCTACTTGTTCACTATCAAGTGTGACACACAAAAGAGCCACCTAGGAAAATATCCAGACACACACATAGAACTACATTAGGTTTGAGATGTAGTCCAGTGCTTAGTCGTAAGATCACTTGTTTGACATCGAGAGGACAATCGACCACTCATTTTCATTATTTTATTTTTAAGATTCGATATGCTTTTGATGGTTTTGTAATTGGCAATTATTTATCACAAGTTATCAACAACGTCTGTGATCATTGTGCTAAATTATAGCGACAGGATAATGAGGGTTTTAGATAACTCAATGACCATACAAAATTTATTTCTAGAGCTCCTGCATAGACCTTGACACCTAGAGAGGGATCTTAACACCCGGATACCATAGGAAAATCTAGGTTCCCGGTCCCTCCTTCTCCTACACTTTTAAATTTTTTGGGCTCGGTTAGACATCCTACACTTTGATTCTATAATTCTTCCACTCCCACACACCTTCGAGAATAGTTGCAAAATCAACTAAGTGTTCTAACTCTTCATTTCACTTAGGGTTTCTAATTTGTATGATTTATTGCTTGCATCGTATTATATCTAGCAGTTGTTTATTATTGTTTTATCCGTTACTCTATAATAAATATCTTAGAAAAAGGCATATTTTTGTTAAATCATGTGATAACCATGAGTGCGGGGATTACATCTTGGCAACCAAGATAAGAAGGAACCCGTGAGGTTTACGCACACTTTGGGTGAGCATCTAGACCTTCGTCTTGGTGAAGGTATAACACATAAAACCATGTTATTCTAAACCTAGACTACAATGTGATATTTTGGTTCCGTTGTCGGGACCTTTAATTTTGACTCTCAAGATTTTGCACACACATGGAATTTCAATTATCCTTGAGAGTATTGAATGTTGGTTACACGATGGTGAAGATGAATTTTTCCAAAGATATAGTACTTGTGGAAAATTTAATCCATGCAAATGGGTTGGGGACAATCTTTATGATGCACTTTATGAGGCATTTTTAAAATATTTTTTCCTCGGGAGTTATATGATTGATTAGTAGCGTACACACATAATAGAGGGACTAGGCTAGGATAAAGAGAGACTTGGACTCATGATAAATATTTGGCATTAGCTGATCTGGAAAAGCTGTGGAAATGTGAAGTAGATCACTGGTGGGAAGGTTACGTGAGGAATTACACTCTAGAGTAGGAGATCTCGAACTTATTCGTGTCTGGAGGAAGCTGAGTTCTAGTTTCTTCGTGAGCCCATAGGATCATATTTATGAGCACTCTCACTTGCCATTAAAATATTGATGATAGAACTTGGAATTGAATCCCTTAATATAGCTAGCTAAAAACATGCCATGTTTAAGGATAAGGAAAGGGGTTGGAAAGGATGGTGTTGATAAAAAAGGGAGCAAAGAGAGAAGACAATTTTTGCAGATATAATGATGTGCGAGAAAGGGTGATTGAAGAGGCATTGAGACAGAGAGGAATAAGGCTAGGTGGTAGTATTGAGAACCTTGAGGAAAGTGAAGGGCCATAGAACTATGTCCCTATGATATTGGGAAAGCACATAGGACCCCCTTGACATATGGTGAAAGTGATTCTAGTGAAGATTTAAGATCCATTGGCGCACATCTGGACCACCTTGGACCCTTAACCATTGCATGGTACTAGGGATTTAGGAAGTTCATATAGAATATTATCATAGCAAGGGTGAAGAATATGAGTGCAATCGAGGATCGCCACATTGGGAAGGTGACACAGGTAGAAGTGTGTTAGTATCCACTCAGGAAACATGATAGATAAAAGCATCACACATGACAATGGCTTTTGTTGCTCAAAGAAGCTTTGATAACAAGTCAAGAAACTTTATTTAGGAATAATACTCTAGGTGCAACACCATGATAGAATGTTGGTGTGCTACTCTCTATAAGTAGTAACATAGGTGCAACACCAACATAAATTTTTGGCACGTAGTCTATTTCTACCATCAAAGCATGCATACAAGAGTTCTAAAAATAGGGGGCTTGGGAGGCTTTGGTACTCCCTCGGCGAGAGGCAAATCCTTATGGAGGTTTAGGGTCGGGATCTGGTCCTCCCCAAGTGGGGAAATCTAGGACAAAGAAATACCCCTCCACAACAACCTTATATTTTATATGAAATGTCACTTCACTTTCATAAATATAGAGGAGTAGAGGATGTAACTAAACATGTGCACAAATGTGAGCTCTTATGGAGATCCAAGGAGATCATTTCGTTAGAATGAAAGCCCTATCATTTTATGACTACATTTCAAGTCCGTACCCATAGTTGGTACCGAAGTATGATCTACACCAGGTAGTAGTGGATTACGAAACCTTATGTGTTGTTTGCTTGGTAGAGTTCCATATCCAAAAATTTGAACAACAGAGCACTAGTGTGTTGAAGGACATCAAACAAGGACTTTATGAAATTGTCATGGAATATGATGTGTGGTTCAAAACTCTATTGTCAAAATTTTGTTATGATATCCACCAAATTGATCACGTGAAATATTTTTTAGGTGGGATATTGACACCTTTCGTGAGGGTGCTATCACATAAGACGTTTACTGAGATCTACATGAGGATTTGGAGGTATCTCTAAACGTAGAAGCGGTTGGTAGTGTGGACACTAGGGTGATCCCATTTATAGAAGAAAAAATAAAAGCTATGGCCACAAAATTGGAGAAGATATCTTCTAGCTCAAAGACATGGCAATCGAAGTGGAATCGGTGTACAAACTATGAAGTATAGGGGAATACTAAAAATAGTTACATGTGTAGGAATGTGCATGCTCTACTATTGTCCTTTGAGATTTTCCACAAGGACCATGATGTCAGCAACTACCCACTCCTTCATGAGCTACACAAAATAATGTATCTAGATATTGTAATATTTATGACACTCATGTGCACGATATAACTCAATATTGATTGATCAATTACATCCATGAAGCATGTGAGATAAGGATATACTAGACTAGTATGGAAGGAAATTTACAGGTGTGCAAAGGTCAAAATAATGGCACTGGTAAAAATGAAATCGAGGCTATAGAGGAGGCTATCATGGCGGAGAGGTCATGGTGTATGTGGAGGCAGATTTAACCATGACACTTGGTACTCATGTGGATTGCATGATCATTTCTATATGAGTGTCCAAAGAACTTATCTTGTGTATTGTAAAAAGGGCATAAGGTGAAAGATTGTCTAGATTTATATGAACAAATGTGTAAGAACAAAAGGAGAGGGGCGTGGCAATGATACAAGATGAGAGTGACATGCGTGGGACGTGGAAGCATAAGGAGTTGGAAGTAGTTAATAAAGGACTATTTTTATCACCACACACATTGAGGCTTCACACATGTGAGAACAAGAGAGAACTAAACCACTCATCCAAAGAGAATAGATTGTGCAATGTAATATGTATCATGATGCGAGGTTAGAAGAAGGATGTCTTCCAAGAAACCATGAGATTAATCATATATTTACGGGGGGGATATAATGCTTAAAGGAGAAAGTGTGGGATAGGGAGTACATGAGACATATGAAAATACCTAACAAGGACATTGATGAACTCAAGGAAGTATGTTGGATTCTTAGACAAGAAAACATCATACCCTTGCTAGGAGAATGGTTACGAGATAAAGTTATGCGCATGGAGAAGATTATAGGTAGACAAATATTACATGCAAATATGCCACCACAACACCATGAATATGATAAGGAGATCACCTTGGATGTAGTTATTGATGGCTAGCTAGTGAGCAACATCCTTATTGACACATGTGCAGAGGTAAATGTGCTTACTTTGGATGCATGGAATAGGATGGGTAGACCACCACTACAACCTTCTTCTAATGTTCTCTATATTCCTAATAATAAAATGGAAATTCCTATTGGGGTTCTAAATTATGCAAACATCACCATACATGGGGCTAAGTTTAAGGGTGAATTTGAGGTGTTAGAATTGACAGAGGAAAATAATTTCCCTGCATTACTTGGGAGACCTTGTTATTATACAAACAATGTAGATCTACATTTTAATAAGCACTATATTAGTTTTGTAAATGATGATGAGCGCGTAGTAATTCCAATGCATGGTAATAGAATCACACCATATATAGAACCAATAATTGAGGAAGATCAAAATTAGACCTATACATAAACTACATGCAATCTAGAATGAATTGAGCCTCTGACAAAGGAAGGGGTGCTCAAATGGGAAGATGTGTACTCAATCGGTGACACTATGATTATTACATGTGATAGTTGGGAACATGGTACTTATGAGATGGTTTTTCGTGCATGTCATGGATGAGTAATAAGAGTGATCGACCATGGAAAATCATGCGCTTTGGAAAAAAATTGTTACCTAGGTATATTGGGGAAGAGAGGCTGAAGTATTCTTGCATGCCATGGAAGAACAAATGCATATCAAAGGAGATAAAGAATATGTTGGTATATTCTCTCATAGGGAAAAAACTGCAAAGGTGGGACACACATAGGGATAATTTTTAAGATGGAATGAGATCAAGGATATGTTCTTGACTAGGTTTGTTAAAGATAATCTTCCCTCAAATATATTAACCTATGATGGGAAGCCATTTCCCAGGAATCACATACATATTTTTGAGAAGAGTTGACTTGAAGGTCCTAATGTGCTATCACCATCCTTATGGGTCCATAAGTTCTATTCAAATTTGTGCGGATGTGCACACACATGGTATATACATGCTGAGCTGAAGTAGGAGACTGACAATTGGGGAGGACTTGACATCAAGTAGTGTATGTCTTTAATTACTTTTCATCTAACCCTCCAATGTACATAAGGCCTTATAGTTGATGAAGTGCATCACTTTAGGGGTTAGCGCAAACATGGAAGAGCTCATGACTTAGTTGTAAGAGGATAAAGTTACGGATGAGTGTGACAACAAACGCGCATGGTTGGAATCGATGAGGATATCTTAGAACATGCTTAGAAGGAAAAAGAGAAGGAAAGCTATTATACAGTGATGATGAAGAGGTCAAGGAATTTAATGTAGAACACATAAAAATTGAGTGTGATTTCTTGGATAAGGTAGATGAATAGGCACATGTGTATCATTCGGTGCTAAAGACAAAGAAATTAAATATTGGGTCCAATGATGCACTTAAGGAAGTAATCATTGTCGATTATTGGTTCGAGACAAAAGTATCAAATATTGTTGAAATTTTGTGTGACTTTCAAGATCTCTTTCCTAGGGGCTACCACAAGGTAAAATGTGTCCATCCTTCCCTATGCGAGATGAAAATAAAACTAAAATAAGGCACACATCCAGTTCGAAAAATACCATATAAAATGTAACACCCATGTTATGATTCATCCAAATTAAGGGAATTATTTTTTCAAAACAAACCCCTTTAGTACGATTAATGTATTCAATGATTTCAACTTGCATCAATTGAATCCAACATAATTAAATGTTTAATATTCCAAAATCCATCTGATAACATATGATAACCATGTGCAACAATAAGGGTCTACTAGATCTACATGATCTCCTTAATCACTCTAACCGAGTGTGTATAAATTGTATACTTGTGGTTAAACCTTTTATAGGTTAAGAGAACATGTGCATCTCCTTAGTGTCAACTGGTAAAGTATTTATATAACTTCCATCTGGATTCAAATATTTTTGAATTATGGGAAATGGTGAACAAACAATGTAATCAACATTTACATTACTATGGCCATAGTTTTTAAGCATTTCTTTGCAAATAGTTTCATGACTGCACACTAGCCTATGAAACCTATCTCTTGTCACCACACAACCATCTCAATATAGTTATCATGATATTCATTTTCATTGTTTAAGAAATTAAGTTTTATTTTTGAAGAAGTAGAGTCCATGACTCACCCTACTAATCAAAGGATCCTATCAATTCCACCTTAGGATCCCTATGGGAAAGATAGTGACCACGTAATGATTTTCATCATTACATCCTCACTACCCTTCTCATATCCATCCTAAGTTGGCATGGGTAGGATAATATCGAAAGGATATGGTAGAATATAGCACTTACACGGTTCATTTACACTTTAAGTTATCCATGAAATATGAAGTAAATAAGTTCATCTTTAAGACATGTAATAATATGTCAATATACATTATATTAAATTCTCAAAAGAGGGTTATAATAACTCAACAAGTTACTATCTTTCATTATATCCTCTTATCTAACTAACACAACATGACATTCATTGTAAGTATAGGTTACTAACCATGTTCCACGTTATGTTGTTCCATTATGTCACTCATTAAATATAGTCCTCATTCTCATAAGTTCATTAATTGTCATGAATAGTTCATTGAATTCCATAAGGTACAATAATAACCTTACTTTATTTGTTATATAATTGACATTATTCATCTATGTTCATCATTAAACATTATTTTTCATCTCAAAGGAATCAATAAAATCAATAATAATTTCATATCACAAGTTTAATCATCCTTATTTATACTCAACTATAAAACAACATATAAATACTTTCATATCTATCAAAACAAGTTACAAAACAACCAAGTATTATATTCAAACTTAATAAGGATAATCCATTATTTTCATAAATAAGGATACAATTCATCATGATAATACATTAGGCAAAAGGACCATTAATCAACTTGCAAGATAATTCATTCTTGTTTAAAAATAAATACAATCCTCTTTCGGATTTATAAAAAATAACTTATGACATAAATCATTTGTAAACAATCCAATCAATCACTTCATGAATGTCATTCCTTCCTGTAAATTGTAGGAGAGAGAAAATGTATATATGGGTCAGTTCAAAGAATTGACATGAGTTTACTAACTCATATTCTTGTTGTATTTAAATGAAATAATAGAATATGTTAAGGTTAACTTAACTAAAAACCAAATAAACTTCCTAGTTTATTTATAAGTTAACTATATCATACACAAATGAAATGATTGCTTCATATTGTATGTTATGTTTTCAAACAATACAAGAATTCAAACCGATAAACATAACTTTTAGATTAAATAAAGTAACATACTATTGCAATTATTTATTACAATAATCAAAATAGAATTTATATTAACTCCTTCATTCCTTTAAAATATTCCACAAAGAATAATATCAACAATAAACTTCATCAATGTATAATTGTTATGTTCTATGTGATGAACATAAACTAACTCATTATTCATTTTAATTGACTAAACAAATAAATCATTTATCTTAATAATCAATAATAAAATAAAGTAATGCATTTCTCATTCCTTACTTTACAATATTTACTATTCTCATAATTAATGCATTCTTAAGAAATAACATCAAAAATTTTATAAGAAATCATACAATACCAAATAGTTGTCCAAATTTCATCTCTTTAAACAAGAAGTCAAAGTAAAACTTAAAATGAAATAATCATTGTAAATAATACAATGCATTGAAGAGTTAGAAGAACACTTTTATATATAAACCACATAATATTTACTTCTCCAATGGCTCACTCTAACAACCAATTCATCAAAACTATGAATTAACTAATACACACTCATACAATCATGCCCAATAATAACTAAATGGAATAATGCATGCATCTTCAAGAAGGATTGTGTTCATGTTATCTCACATCTAAAACCCGAGAAAAATTATAACAAGAATAACAACATAAAAGGAGATCAATCAAACTTCTCAAAGGATCTAAAACATTCTCATGAGAGTTTCAACACCCAATTATCTAATAGCCTCATGGAACCTTAACAGAAAGAGCAGTGAATAAATTTATTCATGCTTCCAGAACTTGATGCATAGAAAAAACAACAAATCTCATAAGAGCCCAAAAAAACTAAACAAAAATCCATCAAGCACTTTAAAAACTCGGGAAAAGTAGTAGTGCTCGCATATCTAAAGGAGGATAGATTAAAATCAAACAATAAAAATATCCCATGCGACTTCAAGAGGTGCTATCTAAAAATGTTTCATTTAACCCTCAATGGAGAGCTCAAAATGGTCTTTAAAAATCCATATATTTTTTAAACATTCTCAATCTTCCAAATTATACCCAAATTCAAAAAATGCAACATCTTCAACATACAAGATCAAAAATCAAACCATTCATTATTTCCATATTTCAAATTTCCCAAAAGAAATGCCAAAAAAACCATATGTTCCATCCTTTTCAAACAAAGGCCCAAATCCAAAGAAACACATTGAAAACAAAATAATAAACACAGATGCATCATACGATACGAGATCTCATTTTTAAAAAATATTATTATTATTCTTATTTTGAATTCAAATAAAGGAACAAACCACAAAGGCCAAGTCAAAAGCAAAAACTAATATTCACATCTAATACTAAACCCATTTCCTTTCCAAGAAAATTTCTTCTAGTTTTCTATTTCAAATTTCATAATAAAAATAAAAATTAGATTTAAAAATTTTGAAACCAAAACGTATTCCAAATTTCATATTAAAAACAACAAGAATGATAGTGAGAAAAACCCATGCCCGGTTATCACGTGTTCTCTTCCGACTTCCTTAAAATCTGCAACTCAAATGCCCACAAAAACTCCACAAAATATCCAAATAAATCTATTAAATGTAGACTTGCCATTAAAAATAGTTTTTTTTTTTCATGTGATCCAAAAATAGACTTCCTTGAATATCTCCTCAAAAACCTCCATGCAGAGCTCAAGACCAAAAATAAACAATAATGCCAAAAATGTGAATAGGGGAAAATTTTGCATGTTTTGGCTTCCAAAGCAAGCTACGGGTTCCCAAAGAACCATATTTCCTTTAATGCCATTAAAAACTACGAGTGCCATGTCGTGGCCAACAAACCCAAAACCTATGCATGACACAACGAACAACCAATTTTCATGCTTTATGGTCTATGACCAAAGAAAGACATTAAACAATAAACATTCACCTTGTTATATGCCATGTGGTCATTGACAATTTTAAACAAACAAACACCTTGTTAAACTATGGCCATTGCTCATTGTCAATAATGCTAAATGGGGGTCAATTACCATAGTTTATTAATCCAAACATCAACATTATTTGCTAAGTGGTCCAAGACCAATGCTTTTCACAAATTAATAGCTATGTGGTCTAAGACCATTTAAATATTAATCAATTTCCTTGTTGTGTCGTCCAAGACCAACTTCAAACAATGCAATACGGTCTATAAGACAATCCCATGCAATCAACTTTAAACAATTTCAATGCATTGTGGTTTATGACCAATCATTATAAACATTAAATGGTGGTCCATCAAAATCATAAAATGCATTTACCTTAAACATTGTGATTACCTTAAAAATTCTAATTAACCTTAACCAATGAAAACAATGAGGAGTTCAAACAAACCATTCAAATGCCTTTATGCAATGCAAACTAGAAGGTAGCATAATAAAAATACCTTCAAACATAAACGATATATACACACACATACACATATGCATATGTTTACACATACACATATGTGTGTGTGTGTGCACGCACACACACACATACATACATACGCATAAATATATATATATATACATATATATACATACATGCACGCATATACATACATATATATATATATATATATATATATAAAATTAACATTTATAATTAAATAAGTCATTATCCATCAATCACCAGATTAATTATCGATATCAATTTGTTTGTTGCATCACCTTGCTCTTATCGAGCATCATCAAAACTTAATCAACCAACAACCTTACGATGAAAAATACATTAAATATGGGGTGTGACATACTTACCCTCTTAAAAGAATCATCATCTTGATGATTTAAAATTAAACATTATCAAACATATCAATCAAAACAATCTTGACATCAACATCAAAAAAAAACAATTAATATTTTCATAAAAATTGAATTTTTTTATAATTTCAGTCAATCATAGTTCATAAAACTTGGTTGTAATCAGCCTTATAACAACAAATTATTTCCAAACAGTCAACAATATAGCTTAAATTTCCATTGCAATCATCATAAGTATCAAATAATATATCATGAATCCATAATAAATAATCAAATAATTGTTTTGTTCATTGAAATAGAAAAAGGAAATATAATTTTCATTTCATCCAAGTTTTCCCAAGTTGTGTTGTCCTTAGAATATTGGTCCCATTGGACCTTGACATTATGCAATATCATGATTTCTGAGATGCAACCTGCAAGTTTCTGATACTCGTATAGGTTCAACCACGATGATTCCCGGGTCCTAAACTTGTATGAGTTCCAATTTATGACATGTGTTATATAAGAAACATACTTTTAAGTAAATAAATATGAAAAACATCATGCATTCTAGACAATGCGGGTGGTAATGCTAATCTTGTAGGCCACCAAACTTAACTTCCAAGAATTTCAAATGGTCCCACATATCTAGGTGACAATTTGACAACTTTTCCAAACGAAATATCTCTTTTTGGGATTTACCCTAAAAAAGACTTTGTCTCCTTGCTCAAATTTTTTCAATTTTTAAAAATCAATGTCAACTTAAATCAACTAACAATTTTTTTCCCTTCTATATCGTTATCCCCGGATGCCCAAAATATGGTGCATCATGAAATTTCTTCATGACTTTTGTTCTAAGATCATTTCCCAAGGGTACATAAACTTTGTTATCATACCATAAGACTCCTTCATTATCAAAATTAAAACCTTTATATCTCCTATCATTTAGATTTGTTGCTAACACAATTTTCACATGTTGATAATACATATCGTTTACATTTGTTTCTTAACTTCTTCCTTAAATTGTGTTATGAGGGTCACAATAATGGAAATATGCTTCTTATGTACTCAGCGCATCAACCACATGGTTCTCTTTTCCTTTGATGTAACTAATGTCAAATTCATATTGGGACAGAAATTCTAACCACCTATGTTGTCTTGTGTTCAAATTTGGCTGCATAAAGATGTATTTCAGCCCCAAATGGTATGTTTTTAGTTCAAATGGCTTTCTAAATGAGTAATGCCTCTAAATTTGTAAGGCATGAACTATGGAAATAAGTTATAAGTCATGGGAGCATAGTTATGCTCATGCACCTTTATTTTCTACTCTCATAAGCAATTACATGATCAT
Source organism: Taxus wallichiana var. yunnanensis (assembly GCA_018340775.1). NCBI lineage: Eukaryota > Viridiplantae > Streptophyta > Pinopsida > Cupressales > Taxaceae > Taxus > Taxus wallichiana. The sequence goes on along the minus strand of CM031242.1, from coordinate 25,476,788 downwards.
TTTCAAAAATATTCCACCCAAACCTTCACATGAGGCATCAGTTACCATGGTAAAGCTTCCATTAGGATCCAAAACCTTCAGTACAGGTGTTGTTGTAAGTTTTTATTCATAAAATTAAATGCATTTTCACATTTATCAGTCCATAAAAACTTCTTATCCTTTTTATAAAGAATTTATTGTCCCAACCACTCTTGAGAAATCTTTTATGAATTTTCTGTAATAACCAACCAACCCCATGAAACTTCTTACTTCATGTATATTTTTAGGTGTTGACCACTCAATTATAGCCTTGATTTTTGATGGTCAACTGAAATCCCATATTTTTTTATGATGTGGCCTAGATATTGTACTTCATTTTGATAAAAATAACATTTCAAAATCTTACCATAAAGTTTCCTTTTCTCAAGCACTTCTAACACTATTCTCAAGTGTTCATTCCTCTATGTTCTTTGAATAAATTAGAATATCATCAAGAAAAACAAAAATAAATCTAAGTATTCTTGAAAAATATTATTCATAAGATTCATAAATGTAGCAGGTGCATTAATGAAGTCCAAATGGTAAAATAATAAACTCATAATGCCCATATCTTGTTTTAAACATTGTTTTATGAATGTCTTCATCCTTTATCCTTAGCTGATGATAGCCAAATCATAAATTGATCTTTGAATAAATAGATACATCTCTCATCTGATCAAAGAGGTCATCAATCCTTTACAAAATGATATCTATTCTTTATTGTTTCTTTGTTAAGCATGTGATAATCAATGCATATTATTAATGTTCCATCATTCTTCTTAACAAAATGACCGGTGCTCCCAAGGAGACACACTTGGTTGAATCAATCCTTTAGAAAAAGTTTGTGAAGTTGTGTTTTTAGTTCAACTAACTATGTTGTTGTCATTTTGTATGGTGCTTTTTATATTGGTTCAATTCCATTTGATGTCAATGGTAAAGTCAAACTCACATTTAGGAGGAATTCCAGGTAATTCTTCCAGAAAGACATCCATGTACTCTTGTATAACAATGGAAAATCCTCCAGGAAGTCTTACCTTCCTCACTAAAATAAGAAATTTTGATTGCATACAACATGTAACTTTTTTTTTGAAGCTTTTTAAGCTACATTTCAAAGATTTTCTAACTTTGAAATCTCTCTTAATGCATTTTATGCTAGTTGTTTTCTACATGTCATCAAGACATTATATTCATTTTTTAAGGAGTCTACTATTGCATTGTGTTTGGACAACTAATTTACTCCTATAATAATGTCATAAGACCCTAAAGGAGTCACATAGAGGCCAATTTCAAGTGGTATAATTAGGTAATTCCAACACTCTCCAATCATACATTGGTCTATCGTATGCATAACATCATTCCCATATTGTACAATCCATGATTTTTCCATAAATCTAGCTTTCTTAGACAATTTACTAGCTAACTCATTTGAAATAAAGCAGTCGGTTACACTAGTGTCAAATAAAAAAGTAATAGAAGTCTCGTATAGCTTACGTGACACGTCAATAGGAGTAGTCTTGTTCTCGACTTGGTGATTAATTACTATAACGTGAATCCTTTGATGTTGGTTGTTCCCCGATTATTTTTAGAACAATCATTTACATAGTGGTCACCACCACATCTAAATTATCCACTATAAGCCCTTTCAATTTTTTTATTACGTAACATTGTTCTACCCATTTCTTCTTGTATTTACAACATTTTTTTGATGCTTTATTATTTATAGAATTCCTCATTTTACTGACATGTTTCTTTCACCAAGTTTTCCTAGGATCTAATTATGAAGGTGAGATAACACTTTTCTTATGTTTATCATCTCTAAAGGATGAAATTACTTGCAATTTTTGTTCTTACCTAATGTATTTTTCAAACACTACTTCCATTTTAGATGCTCCATGATCATCTACTTCACATCCTATGTTTGGGTTTAATCCCATATTAAACTCTTGGATCCAAAAATTTTCATCATTATAAAATTCAACTGTCAAGTGAGCACGTTTATTCCCTCATTAATTGTTATATCATTTTCACCCAATACCAGTTTCTCTAAGGTAGCTATTTGGTTTTAGGTATGTTTTGCATGATGCTTTGTTTATGGTGTACACACTTCATAATTTTAGGCAATATCTTCTTGCAACTCCTTTCATATTTAATACTTGACCATTTGGCACTAAGGTACTTGGTTAATAAGCCTCTACTACAAGATAAAATTTTCGGATGGATTCTCTTGTTCTAAGAATTTGAATTCTCAATAATAGTAAAACTCCGGTAAGAGTAATTTGGGACTGATTACCTATCACGCATCGATTCCGTGAGGATGCGCAAATTATTGAGGATACCATGTCGATGCTTATTTTTCAAGTGGCAAAGCACACACCAATGCACCTTGAGCACATAACAACATTTTTGTGCATGTGTATTACTCCCGAAGGGATGAAGACTATGGAGAAGAAGTAGTTAGATTTATGCACTAGACCTTATCGGATGGTTGGGGCATGCCTTTACAAAATAGGTCACAATTAAGTACTTCACATATTCATCTTGGAACATGAATGCCAAATAATTATGGAAGAGATGCACGTTTGTATTGTTGGAGGACACTATGTTGAAGAAGCCACCATGCATAAAATACTTCTAGCTAGATTATGGTGGGAAACCCTTTATAAGGATACAAAATATTTTTTCAAGGCTTGTGACCATTTCCAAAAAATTGGAAAACCAAGACAAAGAGATTAGATTCCATTACACTCCATATCATCCAAAAACCTTTTGAGAAATGGACCATAGATTTTGTTGGACCAATTACACCAACACTACCATGAACATGCATGAGGTACATTATTACTTTTATTGATTATTTGATGAAGTGCGTAGAGGTTTCACCTACCAAGGATTGTACCAATGTTATAGTTGCACATTTCTATGGGACAATATCATAAGTATGTATGGATGCCCATTAATCCTTATCAATGTTAGGGGTTCTCATTTCCTAAATGAGATCATCAATATACTTTTAGTAGAATTTATGGTGGCACACCACAAGACAAATCCTTATCACCCATAAGCTAATAACGAGAAAAAAAAGCCTTTAATAAAATATTGACCCGAGACATTGACCACAATTGGAAGAAATGATTGGGATGACAAAGTTTCAGTTGTCCTTTCTACCTATAAGAGTTTGAACAATGTCATACCCTTTCAGTTAGTGTTTAGTGTAGAAGTAGTATTACTTGTTGAGTTCACGTTACCAACCTTGCGCATTGTGTGCATAGGAGGACTAGCAGATGAACAAGCATTGGGTGTGTGCATTGAGGGGTTAATGAAATTATATGAATGGAGAACCATTAGAAGATGGAGTTAAAAGATATAGAAGGAAAGGTAGAAGGCCTAGAATGATAGGCACATCAAGAAAAATCATTTCATAGTGGGTGGATTGGTGTGTCTATATGATTATAAGTTTGCGTGCCACCCAAGAAATTTGAAAGTGCATTGGTTGGGACCATTCAAATTAACCACGATTTTGGAGACAGAACTTGATGGAACAATGTTTCATGGTTACTTCAATGGGAGTAGGTTGAAGTCCTACTATAATAAAATTATTTTAAATTATATTTTTAATAAGGTGGTATTTTCTTTTAGATTAGATTTTCCATTTCAAGATTGTTATTTTTTTATTTTCGTAATAAGTGTGTTCGCATGTAGGAGCTGATTTATTTGTTAAATCATGATGTGTAGAGGACAAGTCACACTTTTAGTGTGTAGCGAGTAAGTAAAAACAATGATAGACCCTTTGTGGTGGTGAATGGAATAATGGTGCCAATAATGGATTGTGTTGATTAATGGTGTATATGGAAACTTGGTAGAGATGAAAATGTGTGGAATATTAGGCAAGATAACGTGAGGTAGGTTGTGCAAGAAGAAAATACTTCGTATGTGGCATGGAGAAAGGAAAGGTGCAACACAAGAAGGCATGTGCATAAGGATTTGTATCCTCGAAAATTAGTTATGCAGGCACAAGAAGGCACATGCAAGAGGTTCTGCAGCCGAGGAGAGTAGTTGCACTCTAGAAGGTTATGCATGTTGCTCATAAAAATAAAAATTAGAAGGCCTAGAGTTGGTGAAAAAGAGTGGGAAACAGAAAAAAGTGAGAAAGTCACATCTACTACCACCTACCACATTAAATACACTTAAAAAGCATAACCCTATCAATAGGTGCAAGTGATAGTTGTAATTCACATTTTGAATTGAATCTTGCCAACATTGTAAAATATGCAATCGAAAGTGATAACCTAGGACAACCAAAACCGATATCCAAACTAGAGAAATCATTTAATTTAGAAGAAGCGAAGTTCGGATAGCGGAGTGGAAACCGAAGAAGGGTTTGAGAGATGGTGATGGTAGCATTGTAGGGTAAGATCATGAGTAACATCGCAAAGCTAGGGCATGTCGGTTGAAGTTACAAAGTTGGGTTTCAATGCATTAAGCAATCACATATATTGAGCAGGAAAGGATTTCAGAGTTATGGCACAAAACTCTCGGGTTTACAATTTGTAGAGGTTAAGATCAAGCTTTAACAATGACACTAGTGAAGAAACCACCTAAGGGAAAGAAGATAATGGACAATTCCCCGATGGTTAGTTTTCATAAATGCAGTATCCCCATGAGGTTATTGTAAGGAAGGATTGGGCATCACAAATATGGAGGTGCAAAATCAAAAATACAACCACCGCACCCCACGCCATGAGGGCGACATAAGGAACAACACATTGGTAGAGACAGCCAATGCACGGAGGAATAATGGATCATGTTGGATGAAAAAGTGTGTAAAATGTTGGAGGATGGAGGCATGTTACAACTATATGAATTTCCCTACTTTGTAAAAAATGTGTGACTCTATAAATGGTTGATGTCATGGGTGCACAAAGCTTACTTCTACTTTGCAGAAAGAATAATGTGCATCACCGTGTAACTAATCGAAAATTTTGCATGTTGAGAGATAGGGAGAGGATATCACATTGGATATGGCGAAAAGGTGAAAATGGAAGAAACAACCACCAAGTTGCATTATCAAAGGGGAATCCTTACCTTCAATGTTACAAACACATCTTATCTTAGAACCAAAGTGGCCACGTGCTTGGTGAGTTGTAAGCTTAGAGCCTCATAAATGTGGACATAAGAGAATAATAATTTTTGCACATTGCACATAAGATGGCACATGAAACCAAATACAATATTTCTATGTACATTATAGAGAGTATTGTGGAGGATGTCATGACCCAATATAATAAAGGTGAGAATATCGCATGAGGGTCCATTTTAATATCGATGGTATTCTAGGAAATTGGAGTTCCATATGGACAAACAACGAAGGAATGGGAGAACCCTATAGAGAAGCGATCATCCACAAAGAGATTCACAAAATACACTTGTGATGAGGAAATAAAAATGTATACAAGGCATGCCTAGAAATATGGTATAATATGATGCACAATGCCTTCAAAATGAATGATGCATCCCAGGGAGTTTCCCACTTTGAGTTAGATGGACAAGCATAATTTTCGTCATGTAACACTTATGCCTTGTGTGATTCTTGTTGCTAAATAGAGACATGGGTACATGGTGTAAGTTTCCATTTACATTCACATCCATGTTATTTAGGAGCACAAAAAATAGAAATAAGGATGTGCATCCCTTGAAGTTTAATGTGGACAAGGTAGACATAAAGGACCACACTTTGCGAAGACCTATGGCTACGCGGCCAAACATCTCGTATATAGAGACCTTAGAATCAGATGGGATGGACATGAATCCCATAGTAACTTTGGTGGTTAGAAAGGAAACATGTAGAGTCTATATTTACATAGGACCAAAGTTACATATGGTAAGGTGTTCGATGTGTGTAACACGAATTTACACCACCATCTTCGTGGAAGAGTGGATGCGAAAGAAAAAGAAAAGCAATCCCGAATCGGTTCAATAACAACAAGAATAAGAATAAGGAAATGAAACTCGAGGTAAATTCAGACCATAACAGGAGAAAGAGGAGGAATACCCAACAATAGGAAATTTTAGGACACACCCTCCTAGGATGCCTCCTGTGAGCCCAACCGAAACCACACTCACAACTAGTCTGGGAAAGAGAAGAGAAAGATTTTGAAGAATCTCAAAGGAAATGAGAGGAATCAAAGGGAGAAAGGATTCCACATGTGATACACATTGTGGAAGAAGAATAAGATAATTTTGATGAATGTGAGGAATAAAAAATACCCTTTTATACCTCAGTGCACATGGAGGATCCTAAAAAAGAAGAGCCTAAGCAAGAAGAGGAGCATGAGGAAGAAGAGCATGAATAGGAGGATGGGCAACAAGAGAAAGGGGACACCAATCTCATGCACTATAATTTTGTGCAAGAGTCACCGCGTGGGTAGCACACTGGCAGACCAAGACCTAAATCTTCAACAAGGACAAGGCCAAGGGGACGCTCACCCCCTCACACTCACATGTCTTATATAAATGACACATCAAAATTCATTAGGGCCATGTTCCAAATATCCATGGATGCATAAGAATTATATTGTTGAGATATACTTGAACAAAATAGATACCCATGTCCGAATGCGCAGAATTTTATCTTTCACAATGCACTCATATAGAGGAGCCGAGTTTGAAATAAAAAGAGGTTGTTAGTGAGCTGCAAGGAGGAAATATCCATAAAAATAATGTCAATTTTAGACTCTACACAACCGATGAATGAGTAGAAAAGTAATTCCTTAATAAATATGGCTAGTGAAGTTGCACGTAGGAAAATTAATAAAGGAGACACATTGTGCGATGTGTAGGATACTTTTGATGATGTAAGTAACAAGAATAAGATGAAAAATAGGTTAGCCAATGTAAATACTATGGTGATGAAACTGATTACCCACATTGTGCACTCATGTCTTGACGCAGTCCTAGAGGCCAAGCTTAGTAAAAACAGGGAAATTGATAACCTAGAAGAATTGGTTAACCTATTGCTAATAAGGTTTGATAGAGGATAAGACTAAAAATAGAGGAACTGGAAAGGGAAAATGAAGATAAAATTGATAAGAGGATAGAGGAATATGAAAACCTCAACGTGGAGATAAAATAAAATTCACAAAAGGCAAAGAATATTTTTAAAATTTTGTAAACACCTACATTGTAGATGTACACCTTAAAAAAGAGGAAACATAGAGAATTCGCATCAAGGCCTCCTTGTGTACAAGAGCTAAAACACCATGTGCACAAGTTACACATGAGTTAGAGGAAATAAAAGAAATACATAGCCAAAAAAATGCCAAGGTAGAGGAAAGGATGGAGGAGCTCTAAGCAATGGTCATGAAAAGAATGGACATCTTAGAAATCTTGAAAACATGATGGAATATCGTTTTGTAAGATTTATGGTATAAATCTAGTGGACTAACCCTAGAAGAGATACCAAACATTTATGAATCATTTCCGGAAGCTCGGATAGCACACTCAAAGAGTGGAAACATTTGGAAGTAACCATTAGTGTAAAATTCTTGAAACTCCTCCGGATACCTTAATCTTATTTTTGGTCATGCAAGGGAAGATATTCTTTATTCATAATTCTTTGGGGTATTTCCCTCATGTACCATGGTTCTCATTATCCAATTTTTCCCCTAGGAGAAATTGGCTAAATTGGAAATTTGGACTTGGGAAACTTCATTAGACTTCAATGAAGAATCTAGGATTTCAAGTATTTTCCATGTGTTGGGCACTTGGAATTATTTCAGGCATTTCTCTTCTTCCCTCTAGGATCTATACTTGGCCCAACACTTAAGAAAATTTGTGAAAAATGAGAATGGGTCATTTCGGTGTATTGCAGACTCGGGGGTGTAGAGAACAAGTGTGGACTAGGAGAAGCTCTTGGGAAACACTTGTTCCCCATGGAGGCTTAGGAGTTGCAGTAAGACAACACAAGGAGATTTGTGCAGAATTTTGAGGCTACGGGGAATAGGTTCGGTGAGGAACATGTTCCTACGAAACATTGTTCCCACATTGATGTATAACCTACAAAACAAAGGCGGTGAGGAGTTAAGGGGTAGAAAATTAGTGCGGATTAGAGGGAGTGTAGAGGAACCAAGTTTCCAGGAACAGTTCCTGCATGGATAGAGTTCCCACAATGGCTAATGATCTCGATCCAAATAAATCCCAATTACATTTGAAGAAGGTGGAGTTTGTAGGCCCAAATGGAATAGGTTCCCAAGTACCTCATGTTCCCGATTCCTTGATTTAATTGATGGAAAAAGGGAGATAATATAAAGGTAAAGGGGGATATAATATAACGTGGATTGTGACAAAGGATTGGGAACCCGTGTTCCTCACAACACCCCCTGGATGCGCATGCCCATATCTCCCTCACCAATTGTCCAAATTTTATCAAATTTATATCACTAGAAATGTCTATTCATCTTATATATCATGGAAATAGAAAATATCGAGTGAGGTGAGATTAGGTGGATGAAAAAGGAAAAAAATTCTCTAGCTTTTAAAGATGTAATCCTATGTTGTTCAACTACCAAATCGATATGATATATGTCTTGACTTTCATGTAGCAAAAAATATATCATAGAAGGATTGATTTTTCAGGTTTCCCATGCCCCTTTTCAAACATTTAATGCATCTTGTTGGTGGGTGGGATCAGAATTTCAAGTTTCTCTTTTCCCTATCTTTTCTCATCTTATATATATTGTAAAAACCTCTCATTTGTGAGGGGGATGTTCTAAAATGTAAAGGAAATCTATCAAAATTGTTCCAGAGAGAAGTTTGTGAGTTGTAGACCTCGAGATTTGGACATCTTACATGATGATCATTTCCTTTTCTCCTTCAATGTAATGGATTGTACATATTTGAAGCAATAAAAATCATGTTTTTTTCATGTATCTTCCTTAGCTTGTGTTGTATTGCATTTCCTTTCCTTTCATTGCATATGTAGGTATATTTTACATCTTATTTTCTCCTTGGGAAATGGTGGTTTTTAATGTTGTTTTGAACTATGCCACTCATGTCTTCCCTCTCCTCCATCATTTTCTCCCATTTTCACTCATATGAGAGTGTCTCACCCCTCTTCTTTGTGTTATCACCTCTATTATATTATTATTTTTATTTTATGCATCTCCTTCTCACCCTAGTCCCTTGGAATGGTAGAGTAGAGTTAGATAGTTGAATTTCAAGTCCCATAACTTGGAGACAATCTCTACCTCATAGTGCAATTCCCATAACTTGGAGATAATTCCATGTTGCCTCAAAATCCTGGGTTGTTTATGACTCCGGGTAGGGTGCAATTTTGAGCTCCAATAGTTTTGGCACGCCCGGTGGGAGATTTTAAAGCACTTTACAAATTCATACCAACACGTTTGATGTGTTCTTGATGGTATTCACCCTTTGAAATTATGTTTTCAACACATCTGGTGACTCCACTGATTCAGGAAAGCCATTATCACGATTTGCAGACATTTTCCCTTGGCCCTTCCATTCATTTAATGCTTCCATTTCAGTCATGGCTCTCCAAAGAGCTCTTCCATTCCCTCATTTTAATTCGAGCCCCCTTCATTTGTAGTAGTGGGATGATATTCCCAAACCAGCCCTAAAAAACCTACCTCTTTTCCATGGGAATGAAGATCAATCTCTGATTGATCATATTCAAGATATAACAAACCATTGTGTCATTCACAATATCACAGAAGAGAACATTTTCCTCAAACTTCTTGTTTTATCATTCAGAGGTAAAGCAAGAGATTGGTACAACAGTTTGGCTTCAAAATCCATTTCCACATGGAATCAGTGGGAGAGAAACTACACAACCGGTTCAAGGAGGATATAAATGTTATTTTCCTCATGGAACGTCTCAAAAATACATTGGGCTCTTATGGAATTTATCTCTGATTTCAACATCATATTTACAAGGACTTGGCACAAAATTCCTCAAGAATACATACCCTCACAAGGTATGGCATTCTTGTATTATTTGAGATCCTTTGATGTTGATTTAGTTGTATTAATTCAATCCCTAGGATGTGGTAGTATTCCTCAAGCCTTTTCCATTGCATCACATGCTGAGAAGATACTTATTTAGGCTGGAAAAATAAAACCCATCTCTATTGCTACAATTCTTCCATCACTATCTCAAATTCTTCCCTCCCCTTGTGTGAAATATGAAAAATCCATTATTTCCTTTCAAAATTAGAAATATTCTTTGCTTCCTTTTCATTGATTTGATGCTCCACAAGTTTATCATGCCCAAAGCATTCCCAAACTTTGCAAAATTCCCTTTCACCTCCACCTAGGGCACTACCCAACTTCACTAAACCTTGCATTAATATTTCCGGGAGTTGTGGTATTTCAAATGTTGTCCCTAGTTTCTACCCAACCCTTACTAGACCAAGTTATCCTATAAGGTTGGTAGAACATGAGGTCTTTTATGCTTTTGGAGAGAGAGAAACCCATTCAACACTCCAAACAATAAGACTTCAAGAAAAATCATGCATTGTTTTGGAGAAAGCAAGTCAACAAACAAGGGAGTATGTTTTGGAGGATCATTTGGCTTCTCCAATTGATCAAATCAGGTCTTTTGAGCATCAAACATCTCAGCCCAAGCATGCAACAAATCAACAACCCATTTTTATGTTCCTTCTCCAACCAATTCTACCAAGGATGAAAATTGTATATCAGTGAATGATTGGTATGATTCATATTGGGAAGATGAAAATGTGAAAACTATGCAAAAAGAGGAGCTAAATATAAAAATAGAGTAGGTAAGATGTGAAGGACAATCAGGTTGGAATTGGAGAGGAAGAGAAATTTTTTTTGAACACTAGTGCTACCCAAGGCCTTGAGGAAGAATGTATTGAAAGTGAGCAAGGTGCTTTAATGGAATGTAATGATCCTCATTACTCTACATGTTTGGAGCTTGCTGCACTTTTAATGGAAGATCAAAGTGGAATGGAGGATGAAGATGAAAGGAAATTACCATCCAAAATGGAAATATATTTATTTTTTGGAAGTGGAACAAGGATCGCATCAACTTGCAAACAGTCCACCATCTCCGTGGAAAGTTTGTGTGGTGATCCCGCTTGTGGGATTGAACTTCAAAGGAATGGGAAAATTCAAATGATCGGGCCTTTCCCAATCAATTATCTAGCTATTTTAGAGCCACTCATGGAGTTGTAACTAGTCATGCTCATTTCATAGCATTAGGAACAACTACAATGTGTGGCAAGGTTAGCTACAATAACTCTCAAATCCAAATGAAGAGAAACTAAAAGATGTATTTATTTTTATTCTAGCTAATACCTTAAAGAATAGGGTGAGAAACCATCTTCACAATGGTTTTTCACTCTTATCAAAGACCATGTTTAGTACCAAATCAATTACATGGTCTTAGTTTTTGAGAGAGGAAGTTAGTTCTCCTTTCTGTTGCGGGATTTTTTTAAGTTTCCTTTTCCTCTAGTTAGAGTAGGGTACTATAGGTTTGCTTTCAGTAGAAGAAGTGCTTGAGCACACTCTACATCTCTCTCACTTGGAACATGTATGATTTTTCATTTTGTACATAGTTTTTGTGGTTTTGTTGTTGTGCATAGTTCATTTCAGGGCCAAATTAGATAAGTTGGGAAATTTCCAAGCTTTATTCAGAGCCCATGAGATCAATTCATTTGGGGGAAGTAGATTTCAAGATGAAGGAATAATGATTGGGATAGTTCCAGGTGCACTCCATCATCAAACAACATGAAAATCAAAACTTTGCAATGCTTCATCCTTTGCTAAGGAATCATTTTAGTTCTTCATACTTGGCAAAAATCATATTTTGGAACAGCTTTTCATGAGTGTTATTCTTTATCCAAAAAATCAATTGCAGAGAGGAAACAAGTGTAATTTCATGTTCAAAATAATTTTCCACTCTCATAAAACTTAATTTAGAAAATTCTTATGATGAGATGGTCAATTCAAGCTTCAAGTCAGCTTTAAGTCTAAATAGTACTACATGGTTGAGTTTCAAAGTTTTGGATCAGTTCTCATGGTTATCAAGTTGACTCCATGCCCAATGGATGCTTCAAGGCCACTGATATTTTCAATCTAATAGGCAGATTACCCCATGAGTCGCTAAATTGTTATCTAATTTTTCCTCCTAGAAAAATTGGATAACTTGTGAATTTGGACTTGGGAAACTTCATGAGACTTCAATGAAGAATATTTGATTTCATGTATTTTCCATGTTTGGCACTTAGAATTATTTTAGGCATTTCTCTTCTTCCTCTAGGATCCATAAATTGACCTAACACTTAGCCAAATTTGTGAAAAATGAGAAAGGTTCATTTCGGTGTATTACAAAATTAGGGTGTGTATGGAACAAGTTCCCATGGAAATAAGGTTCCTCCTAAAAGGTATTCAACTTGTAGGATAAAGGATCAAAAGGAATGCTGAAATGCGGGCATGAGATGAAACTCGGGAATAAGTTCCCACGGGCCTTTTATTCACCACATCTCTGATTCTACCGTAAGGAAAAGGAGTAAAGTGTTATGCTAGCCGAGAGGCGGTTGCAAGAGAACAAGTGCAGGACAAGAACAATTCTTGGGAATTGTTTGTTCCTCGTGGAGGCTTAGGAATTGTAAGATAACTTAGGGATAGTTGTGTTGAAGTTTGGGGCTATGAGGAATGAGGTCAGCGAGGAACACTTTCCCCGTGGAAGGTTCTTCCCCGCATTGATGTCCAACCCAAAAAACAAAGGTGGTAGGGATTTAAGGGGCATAAAAGTAATGAAAGTTAAAGGGATTGTAGGGAACCAAGTTTGCAAGGAATATTTCCATGTGGGATAGAGTTCCTCACTTTGCCAATGATCTAATCCAAACAAAGCCCAGTACATTGCATAGAATAGGCAGAGTTTGTAGGCCCAAATAGAACAGGTTCCCAAGTACCTCGTGTTACCTGATTCCCTGATTTATTTGATGGGAAAAGGGATATAATATAAAGGTAAAGGTGGAATTGAATATAATTAATGCGGTGTGATAAAGGATTGGGAACTCATGTTCCTCACAACACCCTTGGATGCGCATGGCCATATCTCCCTCACTAGTTGTCCAAATTTTATAAAATTTATATCACTAGAAATGTCTCTTCATTCTCTCACACCATGTAAAATAGAAAATCTTAAGAGTTAGGTGAGAGTAGGTGGATGAAAAGGAAAAAAATGTCTCCATCTTTAAATATGAAGTCCTAGGTTGTTTAACTACCAAATCTAATGTGATATGGTGTCTTGGATTCTCTAACAAGAAAAATATCATGGAGGGATTGATTTGTCAGGCTTCCCATGCCCTTTTCAAACATTTAATGCATCTTGTTGGTGGGTGGGAGAATAATTTTGAGTTTCTCTTTTTCTCTCTCTCTTTTCTCATCTTCTATATATTGTAAAAACCTCTCATTTGTGAGGGGGTGTTCTAAAATGTAATGGAACTCTATCAAAATTGTTCCAGAGAAGTTGTGAGTTGCAGGCCTCATATTTGGACATCTTGCATGGTGATCCTTTCCTTTTCTCCTTCAATGTAATGGATTGTGCATATTTGAAGCAAAAAATTCATTTTTTGTGGCTCTTATCTACCCTAGCTTGTGTTGTATTGCATTTCCTTTCCTTTCATTGCATCTATAGGTATATTTTTCATCTTATGTTCTCCTTGCAGAGTTTTAATCTATTTCTCTCAATAGAAATGGTGGTTTCAATGTTGTTTTGGACTATGGAACTCATGTCTTCCCTCTCCTCCATCATTTTTCTCCCATTTTCACTCATTTGAGAGTGTCTCACCCCTATTCTTGGTAATATCACCTTTGTTAGAATATGATTTTTGTTTTATGCATCTCCTTCTCACCCTATCCCCTAGGAATGATAGAGTAGAGTTAGATAATTACATTTCAATTCCTAGGAGTATTTTAGCATTAGGATTAGGTAGAGGAACCAACCCTCTCTAGAGATTTGTCTCATAGTGCAAGTCCCACAACTTAGAGATAGTCCCATGTTGCCTCAAAATCATGGGTTGTCTATAACTCAGGTAAAGGTGCAATTTTGAGCTTCGGCGGTTCTTTATTATTCCATTCATTTATTTTTGTATTACTGAAGACAGATAATATACCTAGTGTGGGGTAATGTTGAGCCAATGAAATAGCTAAGGCATATGCATGAAGGTTAGAGAAGTGCATAAAAGTGTGCATACAATCATAAAGGCATATACATGAAGGATTGAAGAAGTGTGTGAGAGGTTCACCCGTAAAACACAAAGGAACATATGGGAAGGTTTGGCGCACATAATAAGGAGATAGATTAATCACCACACAAAGATAAATATAGTAAAAATCACAAATTGATGTGTTCATCAAGGCAAGCTAGAAATCGACAGAGCGAGGACTAGAATAGGATAAGGACATGTAAGACTGAATATAGAAATAAAGCACTCATGGAAAAGGTAGATATATTTATAGCACATGCAACAAGGATAAAGAAGAGCTAATTATAGCACACATGAAAAGAATAGAGATTCTATAAAAACATGACACTAATGGAGAATTATGGGTTAGAGTCTAATTATAGGAAAGATTTAGTTGGAAAAACATGCAACTCGTGTATTTGCAATCTATTTTTATATTCAAGCAAGAAGGATAAGTTTCCACCCTATATATACTTATAAATATTCATGTATTCAATCAATCATGCCAATCCATGTGTAAGTCTTGAGAGTGCTAGTGTTTTTAGAGTCAATATCAAGTCTTTCCTTGCACATGAGTCTTTACATGAAGATTTTCCGAGTATATCATGAAGCTATGTTGTTGGTCTATATAATCTCTATATAAACATCATTATTGTAATGGGTACTCATCTCTCACTTGATTATGGACATTTGGATTTTCTCATAATATGATTATGTAAACACATATATATTCTCCATATGGTACATATATATGTTGTGATAACCATGAGTGCAGGGACTACATCTTGGCAACCAACTCAAGAAGGAACCCGGTAGGTTTGCAGGTGCTTCGAGTTAGAAACTAGACCTCTTTACGGGTGAAGGGTTTGTGGACCAAACCATGTTGTGCTAAACATATACTACGATGTAACAATGTTGTGAGTAGACTTACATATTTCACATGCATTATACAGAGTAGGTCCATATTCAATAAAAAGAAATCAACCTTGTAAGTAGTATAAAGACTAATAAATTAGATACACAAAGTTCTATGAATTCATTAATCAAATACACAAATTTCTTTATTTGTTATACAAAATCATAGTTGTTTACAAAGTTGGAAAGTAGAGAGTATGGAAGAACATAGGAAAGGAAAGGAGATAAAAGAATGTAGCTTATTGCTTATAGTAGAAGTGAAATCCAACTAGTAACAATCAACAAATGTTAACCCTTTGGAATGGAGAATCCATTCCAATTTATAGCATTACAAATATCTCTTCCTCTCCCACCCATATGACTTTTCATCTCACCACCATGTGACTTTTCAAATTCCCTAGGAATGAAACTAAGTCCTTTTCTTATTTTTGAAAAGGGACTTTTACAATGCAACATTAAGTCACTTAAGTGAATAAGATGAAAGAGTGAAAAGGTAAACTCTTAATAAAGGAATATAATGTTAGAGAGAGAGAGAGGGAGGAGAGAGAGAGAGATAAGTGGTGATCCGAGACGGGAAAGCTTCCATTGATGAAGAGTTTGTTTTGGATGGATCTTTGAGGAAATGCTTCATGAATGATATTCTTTTCCTTTGACCTCTTGTTGAACTAAAACACTATGGTTAAAAATTGTTTCTTTTATGAGACATAGACACCTTCCAGAGTATTAAATAAGTGTTCAAAAACATTGTTATGATATCTACACTAAGATGGGAACATGATGATCTTATTTGATCACAAGGTAGGAGTTAGGACATAGAGATCACTACCTTACTCCTTTCAACCTTGAAATTCACCTCCATGACAAAGATATCTCATTTTTTAATGTAATCAACCTCAAGATGCTCAACCATGTTCTTGTTTTTCTGGTTACTCATTGAAAAAGGACTTCTCCTCTAGATACAAGAATTAACCCTAAATGAGACTCGTGTGCCTTTGACCTCCTATTAGATAGAAACATTTTGGTTTTCATCTCCTTCTTATTTGAGATTTGGGACCACTTTAAAGTATTGAATAAGTGTTCGGAAAAACTACTGCGAGAGATTGCAATGCATGGACCTATGATAACTTCTTGATCTTAAAACATGATGGTCTTGGGTACCTTGGTAGCCTAAGGTTTAAGTGACAATATTTTATGCACACTAGTTCATCCTAACTTGATCATTGAAATGATGTGATTCACATGATGTCCCTCCTCTTTGAAATATATTTGAACACATAGTTAGAGTTAGAATGTGGATATCATCACCTTCTTCCTTGTGACTTCTTGGAGCTTCACGATTCTCCTTAGTGATAAGAATATCTTCTTCTTGGATTGAGTCAACCTCAGGAAACCTAAGTACCTTCTTGTTCACCCATTCCTCATTAAAAATTCCTTTAATACAAATGAGGAAAGAAGAAACTCCACATTCACCATCATACTCATCAAACACATTCCCATGTCGATCCTGAGAAGATGATTGAGAATTAGGGCTCATCTTTACATACCCTTTTTATATCACTTTCCTTTCATGGTTTGCATCACTTTGAACATGATGACCCCTTTGAACCTCAAAATTCACCTCCATGAAAACTTCTAGAATGATTCAACCATGATGATTCCTTTCTGTGACAATTAGGATGAGTTGAATCATCTAGCTTCTTACATCCAAGTGTGCCATATAGAATCCACCTCGAGACTGATGTTTTGGGATCCTACGAGGGATTTCTCTCTATTTGAATCATGAGACAAATTCATATCCTTGTAATTGTGGAAAAAATAAATTAGATAAACAATATGCAAGTTGATACAAGTGATCCGATCCCAATCATAAGACTTTCTATTTTTAGCAGGTCCTAACTAGGATGGCTATATTTAGTAAGTTTTCCCAATTTTAACTTTCTGATGGTTTTTTCTTGTTTGGAGTACACAGTACTTCTTTGGGAATTTACAGCTTTGGAAACTTACTATATTTATACATGTGAAGCCTTACACACTTACTTTTATATATGGAGGTCTTTTGGGTGTCGGATTGAAATGAAATTGGTTTCAAAAGCTTAGGTTTTACTTTAGGACCTTCTTCTATAATTTTTGAGGTTTTTCTCTCGCCAAAACTCCATAGATCATAAAATGAAACTTCCCAAGATAGAAATTTCAAATGTATGTTATAAATTACATAGATCATCAATGGGATTTATCTTATAACCAGCTTGAAGGTGTTTTTGGGAGGAGTGTACTAGTAAAGTTTGATGGAAATCAGGTGTATGATTTGTGAGTTATGAGAAATTATCAATTTTGGGAGCATGATGTTCTAATAAATGTACAATAGAATACCTATTCAACAATAGAGGTTTGGAGGAAAAAACTCAACTCTTTTAATGTTTGAAAATGACCAAGTTCTTGTGAGGAGTTAATCATTTCACTTGCAAGATTTTAACCCACTATTTAACCCGACAACTTAATTGTGGTTGGTGGATGGTTAAAGTGAATTTTCACCTATATAAGAGGGAAAAAGGGGACACAAGGGAAATTTTTAACTTACACTAGATGGTGACAAGTGACAGCTTTTGGTTCCTTTTGGGTGAGATATAGAGGTTGTGAATGAGCACAAGCGGTAAAAATTGAGTTTTCATGTGACTCGAGAGCTACATGGAAGGAAGGGGTCGCACTTTTGTGTCCTCCTTGTCCCCTTTTCACCTTGGGTAATATGGGGTAACATGAGTGAGAAATTGTGACTGGGTTCAAGATCATGGAAGAGTGACAAGGCGGATAAAAAGTTTGTGAAGCCTATGTGCCAAAGTGGTAAGGGGCGAGTGATGAAACTTTAAAATGATGGTAGGTCACACTTTGGTGTTCCCCTTGTCCCCTTTGAACCTTTAGGTACAATACAAGGAGACATTGAGGGTGAAAAAGTGTGACAAAGGATTTTTAAATGTTGATGTCACCCATCAAGTGCATTTGAGGACACTAGGAATGCTTTTTCCACCCCGAGAGCATGGAAGAGTGTTTTGGGATCAAACCTTATATGATTTTGACTCAAAATCACCTATTGAGATCATTTTATCCATTATAAGGAGATATTTCTAGCTGATATTTCATTTTTAGTGCCTATTCCATTCTTGACTTGAAGTGACAACTACTGATGTCCTGGATTCTTAGAGAAAAATTTGAGTCTTGGAACAAAAGTTATGTGTCCATCATGTAAAGGATTCCAATAGACTTCCATTGATTTTTTTGCCTCCAAAATATTTATGGAACTCCCAAAATCATCTGAACAAGTTAGCTTTCATTGTTGGAGCCTTCATTCCCTATGCCCAAAATTACCCGATCTTGCACAAGTTGTTCCTGACTTCAATTTATTCCACCAATTTTCCTAGAATTCCTTTAATGACTTCACTTTCCTCGTATATAACTCTCAAATGGTTTGAATCTTCTCTATAAGCTTCCAGAGGGTGTTTACCAATTTCAAAATGGCCAAAATATATTTTTCTAGGCCTTCAAAGATAGTTGTTTCTTCCCGGATCTCAATGACTTCTTCAATCACATTATGCATTCATCCATGCACATTCAAAAAACTTGAAAATATTGTTAGCACATTCCTCTAACTAGAATGAGGGTGAAATTGAGGACAAGATGGCCAGAGGAAGGGTTCACAATGACTAGGAGGGGAAATTTTCAAGTGGGGGCTTAGTTTTCATGGCCAAAAATTTCAATTTTGCATTCTAGAAATTTAACATGACAACATAAACATAGTATTTCTAGAATTCAAATTTCATATCACATTGTAAGTTTGTAACTTGTTAGTTATTATATAGCGATATTTTTATTGAATAATATATTGAGTGTTTTTGTCCAATCTTTCTAATCAACAAATGTTAGATTTATTT
Organism: Taxus wallichiana var. yunnanensis; assembly: GCA_018340775.1. Lineage (NCBI taxonomy): Eukaryota > Viridiplantae > Streptophyta > Pinopsida > Cupressales > Taxaceae > Taxus > Taxus wallichiana. Next base: position 25,457,701 of record CM031242.1, on the reverse strand, counting down.
ATTTTGTTGTCTTTTAAATACAAAATAATATCTTAGCATATTATTGTGTTAAAAAATAAATCCAACTTCAAAAACAATGTTTGAAATTGAAAATAATTTAATATCATACATAATTAAATATTTATGATCACAATATTATTTTATATAGAGAACTTACACATGAATAGAATACAAGTACAACACATAACATAGATTGAAACTCTCAATATTTTTATATAATAAAGAAGATTAAAATTACAGGAACAATATATTTTTGGTAGACTAAATACAAAAAAAAATTACAAATAAGTTCTTTGAAATTTGTTTCTAAAGACACATTTACAAAAGACGATTTTCTTAGTTTTATATTGCAGTTTAATCCTTAATAAGTGGAGTCTTTTGTTTGTGTTACTATCTTTTCTATACCATAACCTTTCTTTAATACTCATGATTGAACACAATCCTTCACATTTGCATTGATATTTAAAATTATTTCATACTTTGGATTCGCTACATGACCAACTAAAAACAATGTTGAATCCTCTTTTTTTCTTCTTTAGCAATATTTTAGGATTCATTCCATTCTCATTTATGATATTTCTTAAGGTATTATTTTTCTTGTTTAAAGTAACAAGTGTAGAAACCTAAATTCAATATCTATACCTTTTATCACCCGTGTGCACATGTTTATTTAATCCATCCCCCTCATTTAATTAAATTCCCACTTTAATATCTATCACCTTTAATTTACATTAATTAATTAAGCTTCAATTAATTAATTAATTAATTAATCAATCAATTAGTCCACATCCTTTGCTTCCCTTTCCCTAATGGACTTTCTATTTCCTATCCCTACGCTTTTTCTAACCTATCTCTATTGCCAACTCACCTACACCTCATCCTAAAACACCCTCTTCCCACCCAATGCTTTAAAGCATTCAATCATATCCTTAAAAACATAAAATCATGCTAAAAGTAGAAAAATCCTCCCATTAGGGAAACTTACCCCGTAGTTAGCCGTGACCCATCCCATTCGTCATCGACCTTATAAAGCTATTATTCTCTTGTCAAAAAATCATTAGATGCATACACATACCCAAAATTTTTGATAACCTACGAGTAGCTCCTCATGCCTAAACATCTCTGCAATGATCACATACCTCTTGGATCTCCTTCTAGTTTGTTTGCATTGCTCGTAGACATTCCTTTGTGAGGTTATCATCATTTGGTATCATTTTATGCATTTATTATCATATTATCGATGCCTTGTTTGCATATAACCTTTTGCAGGTTTAGGAACGTTCAAGACTCCATTATCGCCCTATTCTATAAGTTTTTCTCGCTTGCAGTTCTCTCGATCCATCTTGTTTTCTCGAATTTGTCCAACATTTCCCATATTTCCGTTGATCTGCCCAAGTCACCATCAACCCGGTCTTTTATCCTCATCCCTTATGTTTGATTCCTTTTAGTGTCTATTCTAGCTCTTACATTGTTTCCGCACTCGAATCTGTCATCTTGCTTTCGAACCTATTTGGTTTCATCCCAAATCTAGTGTAATCCTTGTTACCTTGTATTCCTTTCATTTCCTTACCTCAAACCTCCTCTGCAGGTTGTTTCCAGTGTCTACAAGCTTATGTTTTGTCTGACTTGCATTCAGAGCATCCAGATCTACACTTACAAACTATTATTCCATCCTTCCGCCTAAGGTCGTCGTCAACCTACCTCTCCACAGTTTGGGTTGCCACCAACCTGCACTGTGTACATTTAATTTGTATTTCATTTCAATCAAATCAATATTAAATCAATCGTAATTACTCTCGACTTTGTGAATCCTTCGGTTTCTATATATTATCAATTTATCTTTACTTTGTATCAATTTTGTTTAACAACGTGGGTTGACACCCACCGAGGAAATTAAATGCTTCTCGGGTCTTATTTTTCAGGCAACCCCCACCCAACACCATTTAATCAATCATGTTTTAGTGGGTCTGAATTTTAAGTTGCATATGATTTTCAGCAATGAATCCATCATCATCTTACACCCATATCACATTGCATCTAAGGTAACATAAACCCTCCAACATTTCTAAGTTTGCTAGTTTCTTCAGTAGCTAGTGCATTAACCTTCATTAAGAATGAGAAACTTGGTAAACATTCCTAGCATGCACAGTGGGACCACCCTTTTGGTGATCTCCTTCTTTTCTGTCTATATTTCACTTTTTCTATCTTCCACTAACACTACAGTGTGAGGCTCGCTTTATTGCTTTCTCGTGTTGGGTTCATGGCTTGGATTTTCCATAGCTCAAGAGTGCGATACAAAGGAAAATCATTATCCAGATATTCCTCACTTTTTCCCTATTTTTTCCTTTTTGCATCTTAATTTTTGTTCTTGTAATCGTCCTCATCAAATATCATACTTCGTTTTGGGGCTTAAAAGAACATTCTTTTTGCATCCTTGCTTGCTTATATAGTTTAAGTAGGGGCTTAACTTACTACATATCACATATTATCACACACAACCTAAACCTCACAAATAAATTAACACATCAAAACATCCCCTTACGGTTTTACTTTTCTCGATTGGGACTTCATCACCCAACAGGAAGCCGCCTCAGACTTTCTCAACCACAAAAAACCTGAAACCAAACATAGTTTGCCTTCTTCTAGGTCCTTTGTTATCCATCCCCTTTTCTTTTCACACTTTCTTAAATAAATTAAGAACATAAAAAGAATTGTTTGCTTGATTTGCTTGGGTAAAACTTGTTTCATGCCCGTAATTACTCATTTAGTAGCCAAAAGAATGGAACAAAAATTGGCTTCAAATAGTTCCTCATCTCAACAAATGTTCACCACAACAGTTACCTCATTCGTGCCCTTGATTACTTCTTTCATGAGCACTCAACCCTCATCAATGTCTCTCACCTAACCCCTTGTTCACACTACAACTTTAGGTGAGACTAATCCATTCTTATACCATCAATCTATCCCATCTAGGCTAGCTACCCCACCATCCATTCGATTAGAGTCTTTTAGACCTCCTAAGGTCCCTCTCGGTGATACCATGTTCCAGGAGCTCTTGGATGCCAATCCAGTGGCACTCCAAGATTATATCCTTAGGAGATCAACTCAAATTCCCTTAGACATTCCGCCACTCTAGCAACTTTATCCTTATCAAACCAATCCCCAAACTACCCAGTTTGTAGTAAATGAGCTTTCTACACCCATCTTTCTTCCTCTTCTACCAATCCCCCATCTCATCAAACCACCCAGATAGTCACACCTATTCCCCACAATATCCCACCGATCAACATGACAATCAACACTACTCTTCCCCTCACCTCTTTAGTCACTATTACCACTAATATCCCTAATCAATGTCCCCAAACATCATATCCCCTATTCAGACAAGTATGACCTTCTCACATATAGCATGCCTGTCAATACTTCCCAACCCCTTTCACGGGTGCTTTACATTATTCAGTATCTAACCCTTTTCAACAACAATTCCAACTTGTTCATACCCACATCCCTACTCAACACTTTCCGCATCATCCTACCCAATCCCAATAATCCTATCATGTTTCCATCTCCCATCAACAATTATTTCAAAAACCACACTTTAAATCATAGCCCATGATTTACATCTATAATGTTTGTTTAAACAACCACTTGAGACTAAAGAAACAACCTAGGGTTAGCTAGAAAATTAAGGGATAATTTTTTTGATTTGAAGTGTCTCAACTAAATTGTAAGACATCAATTTTCACTAATAAGTTCAGAAAAACCTATTTCCTAATACAAAATTTTCCTTTATTAACTTATAACAACTTCATAGGGTTCTAGAATTAGGTTTACATGTTTTGGTTAGATTCAGGAGTAATCTTACCCCATGCCTTCTCTCTAACATGATTAGAAATTTAACTAGATTTTTCTCCTACTAAACAATTCCAAAATTCCCTAAACCATTCCCAATGGATAGGAAATTTTCTCACCTTTCCAGTGATATAAAGAAGTCCTCCTAACTCCTTGTAGAACTCAAGATATAAGCGGGCGGAGTTTTGGGATCAAATTTTCCCGAGGAGGACACGTGGCAAGAGGAGGGGGAGTGCACCTTGGGTGGGTTGGCGGGTTGCGGGCGGCATTGGGAAATTTTCCCAATGCATGGCTCAAACTCACAAAGTGTTTTTTGCCCCCATGGGTCCCTAGGAGACAAATGTTAGGTCCTGGCGCGAGGCGGAGAAGGGAAAAGGGAAAAGGCAGAGCGGCGGGTCAATTTGGCACTTTGTGCCAACGAAGGGAAAAAAGGGAGAAGGAAGTGCGCGGGTCCGTGCACCCACCATAGCCACAAGGGGACATGTGGTGCCTATGGAGTCAAAGCCAAAGAAGACCGGGGAGGGATGGGGCGGTGGAAGAATTTAGCGCCTAGCACCCGAGGGGGAAAAAAGGAAAGAAAGGATGCGCGGGTCCACGCGCCCGCGGAAGAAGGGAATCCGAGGGAGAAGGCGAGTTGCGGGCCGCGGGAGGAATTTTAGAATTTTTCCCCAAAGGCCCAAAAATGAAAAATTTCTCCCAAACCTCCACCGCCACCCCCAAGGTTCCATGTGGCACCCTCATATTGGTTGTGGGCCGGCGGGAGGAAAAGTGAAAATTTTCCAAAAATTTCAAAAAGTTTAAGGGGGTAAAATTTATCCGCGCCTCTGCCTCAACCCCTGGAGGACACGTGGCAGCCTCTGATTGGCTATGGGCTGGCGGAGAAAAAAGTGAAAATTTTCTTGAGCCCAAAATTTTGAAAATTTTCTAAGGGCAATTTTGATGGGAAATTTTTGGGTTGTGGGCCCGCCAGGGAAAATTTTCCCAAATTTTCCCGCCAAGGCACAAAAACTTCAAAGTGTCATAACTTGAGCTAGAAAGCTCAGTTTTTGGAAAACAAGAATTTTCGGAAAGCTCTCGATGCCATCTATGCAAAAGGAACATAAAATTTGCTATTTAATGAATTTTTAAGGGTTAATTTTGTAAAAACAATCTGCTGAGACCTTTATTTGGCAAACTGGCAATTTCCAACTTACGATTTTGATAAAATTAGAACTCCTCCTTTACTCAACATGTCAAATAGACATGGAGGATCAGTCTAGGGAGGGTTTAGAGTGTTTTAGGGAAGTTTATTTTCCCAATTGATTCAAGTTTGAAATTTTCCAACAGTAGACAGAAAAACGACCCAAGGAGGAATTGCATTTGAATTCAGCAATGGTGGATTATTTCTTAAGTTTTCTTTGTCAATTTGGATTCCTAAATGTCTTGGCATGCTGATCCATAACATTTTTAAGTTGAATACTAAGTGCAGGTCTAAACTGTTCATTTTGTTTAAAAGTGAATTGCCAAATTTATGTTTATGACTGTGAACTATTCCTTTTGAGTTTGTCTATTAATTTTATCATTTGAATGTGCATATGGATTCCTAAACTTAGTCAAATACATTTAATTTAATTCCATCAACCATTCAATAACAATTTTACAAGTCTTATTTCTAAATTCAACTTCTTTCAAGAGAATAAAATATTGTCTTTTGTTTCATACGCATTCTTTCTTTCTTTTCTTCTTCAAACAACAATTAAATTTCAACAATAATTCAAATCAAATGTGCAATACATTTTGGAGAAGGGAATGCATTCTTTCATTGATCCTCAATACAATTTTACAACTTATCACTTTTCCCATTTGATTTGGTTTCAAATTGCAAAATACAAAGTATGGAACATCATTCACATTTTCTTTCCAAAGTAAAACAGAGAAGTATAATTCTTCTTGTACATTTCTCAATTCAAATTCAACTTCCATTTACAATGCAATCACTTCTCATTACAACATTTATACACTCATCCACTCAAAGTGGGAAAATTTATATTGAATTAATCAAAGGGAAATGACTGTCAAACTATGAAATTCTTTCTCCAAACAACAACATGCTTGTTTCTTCTTCTTTACAACTTTGATCACAACAAGGAAGGGGAAAGGCAACGCTCTCCACCCAACCAAGACATCCAATGAGAAAGGAGAATCCATCCTTTCCTCATTGGCCCCCGAGCCCCAACCATATTGAAATAAAGTATGAACATCAACACATGGCAACAAGGCTTCTTCCACAACAAACAAGCATACTTCACATTTCATACAAATAATACAATACACAGTCCAAACAAGACAACAGTTCCCAACTGCATTTGAAAACATACACACAATACATAGGCTTGATCAAGCAAGCCAACAAGAGCAAGAACTATGGGGAACTACTTATGCCTCCCAATTTGGAATTGGGCATCCACAAAAATCATACCACCATTAAACACATCAAATCCCATAAACCTTATATCTCCCAACCCCTCCTTATGCCCCCCCCAAATTTTATCCCTTATGCCCCCAAGAGTAAGAAATGCAAGCAGTTTCTTTTCCAAGGTGGATCCCAATCCAAAACTCCCTCCACAATAGAACTAGTGCCATTGGCAATCCCTTATGCCCCTCCATATGAAATCCCCATAGCCTTCTCCTACACCTTGTCCTAAGCAGTCTACCCAACCAACAAAGATCACAAACACAAACACCATTTAAACATGCATGCAAGAGAAGGAAAAATAATTAAAACATAGCTCAAGATCCTACCTCTCCATACTAGAGTTTGTTCCAAGCTCACAAGATTTCCAAGATGCCAAATATAGTCCAAAATCAGCAAGGTTCAAGCATGCAAAAGACTCCAGCTTCTTCCACAACAAGCTCCAAAACAATGCAAGCAAAATGTGCCCCCAAGAGGAATGAACAAAGTTTCAACAACCATAAACAAGCAAGGAGTTTCACTTTTATAGGAGAGGGAAGAGAAGAGGATGATGTGGATCCATGTGGGATGCCACATCATTCTTCCTCAACCCCAAGAGGAAATCAACATCCTTCACCAAATCACAATAAATAAAATGACAAAAATGACTTACACACTCCAAAATGGCCCATACTCCAAAGGACTGAATTAAAAATATGTAAGAGAAGTGCAATTAAAACTTACAAATTGTCACCTCAAAATGCAATAAAAATGCTAAATTTTACCTCTAAACCATAGGCATGGTTGGTGGATCATTTTAAGAGGTGTGGGACAAGTTTAACTTGTCCCACAAGCCTCCAAATTTGGCCTCAAAGGACAAATTCGAATTCCTAAGGAGATGAAGTGCCAAACCTTCCAAAATCTACCTTACATACTCTTACATGTTTCTTACACATCCTTACAACATTAACTTACACACTCTTCCAACATTAATATCTAAAGACAACAAATTTATTAATTACATTCCACATCCCAATTTAATTTAAATAAAATTTAACTATATGATCTCTCACATTAATCTACCACATTTAAATTAATTAAAAGAAGGAACACATTACAAATAAAATACATACAACAATAATTAAAAAGGAACACATAAATAAAACACATATCCCATGGTCACATATAATGGAAATCCCCCCATGGGAATTCCTAGCAAAACACAACACACACAACAAAAAAAAACAGTTGCCATGGTGACCTTGTTGAATTCACCCGAAATTTTAATATGGTTAGTCTCCAATCCCCGACATTGTTGTGATTTTTAACCTATAAAATGCAAATACCTCCTTCAGCCTTGTGGCCATATCAGAACATCCAAAATGATATAAACAATGAATCATCTAAACACATGAATCACAACAATATCAAGAATTCAACATTATCATTTTTAATTCATAAATCAACTATATCATCATCAAGAATGTACCATACTAGGTCTACTCTAAATATCAAGTGTCACAAGTCCAAATCAATATCCATAATATGTCCTCACAAACAAGATATCATCAACCACATATAGAAAATGTCTCTAGTAATCATCATGTATAATAATTGAATCCAGATCAATAATAATCCATGATCTAACACCTAACCATCATATTAAAACAAAACATAATAGTGTCCATAATATGATCAAAGTATCAAAATCAATATCTAAAAGTGTCAAAGAGGAAGTGGGCACTACACACTCACCCAAAACCAATGCTTCAAACACCCACACATCCACAAGTTCATCAACAAACTCATCCAACCACTTCTTACATGCAACCTCTGCCTCTCATCCCCCAACAAAATATTTCAAATTACCCTATGCAGACTCTTGTAAACAGTTAGAAAATATCAAAGCTACGACTCTAGGATCCAAAGTTTCATTATCCTATGAGCATATCTATAATGAGCCTATTCACTCATCTATATTCACCCATATGTACTGTTAAACCATTTCCTCTACACTAGGAATTATTGAAATTCATCAAGTTTAATAAAAAGAGGATCCACAACAACACCTTCGTGCATTTAGACATGCATGTTATCTTATCATGCACGATCAAGACTTAATGCTTCGCACTTTCCCCATGTCCTTGGCTGGTCCCACACTAGACTGGTACAATAGTATTCCTCAATATTCTATATTCTCCTTCTCCCAACTAGCACAACTATTTTTAGAACACTTTTCGATTAACATTGTGCAAAAAGTAACTATCAATGATCTATACACTATCCAACAATTTGAAAATTAGTCCATTGCGAGAATTCATCGCGGAATGGTGTGGCATTATAAACTAGTTATCATTCCCTCTCCCACAAACTAACCTCATCGAGCTCTTCTCATGTTCGTGTGTGAAGCATATATCTTATGTTTTACAAATCCAATCGTTCTGAACCTTCAACAAGGCCTTTACCATGGCTCACAAACTTGAAACACGCACCCTTGAGTAGGGTCATTTAAAATTAAAATCCAACAAACCTAAACATGAGTTTACCAAACCTTCCATGCAAAACAACAAATCAAAAATGGTGGCCAATGTTGTCATCATTAAATCATCTCCTGCACCTACATCTAGTCGTGGACTTAACAATGAGCCCTTTGACCAACTCTTAACTACACTCCCCTTAGGGAGTCATATAGTACAATATTTGAAAAATTGATGGTAATAAATCTTATTATACTCCCTCCTATCCAACCAGTTGATGAGTCTAGACTGAAACTTGTGTGGTATCATGAATACCATTACTATAAATACCACCAAGTCTCGAGGACATGACATAGAGAGATGTTGAACTTTCAAGGATTTGGTCCAAGACTCATCGATCAGGGTGATCTTCAAGTGGACAATCCAAACGCTTCACCCAATCAACCACTTGACATCTTTAAACAACCTTTCCCAAATCATACATCAGCAAGCCAAGCTACCACTTCTACTATAACCCAAGCACCCAACGCTCACACTATAAATACCCTGAACACTATTGATCGGAACCTATCCCATCCACAACCTCCTCTCCTTCACCATTGATCACATCCATCCCTTTTTATATCCTTCCTACATCTATTGTACCTACATTTATCTCAACGCCCATTCCCACTTCTACAATTACTAGAACCCCATTCGTAAATATATCATTTATGCCCCTAGAGACATTATTGAAGCAACCATTCCAACCTATTTCCATATCCGACGGTGGTCCTTCATCAACTCCCTTACAAATTACATCCACTCCATTGGTAGGACCAATCACTTCACCTATAACTATTCCACCCTTTCCTGTCATACCATCCTTAGAACCTATACCAGTCCCTCCTCCCATTCTTCTACCCACATCAACTGTTGTGGTCATGACCACACCACCTTCTCCCTCCGCGTCAATTCCATCATTTGAGGAATTTTTAAGAACACTTCAACTTGCAATGACTTCAAGTGTTCCTTCCATATCATCAACACTATCGACCAATCTCCACTTTCTATAGATCACCTCAGACAAGTGTTGCTTCCTTCACCTAAACCAACCATAACATCGCCATCTGACCCCCCAGTCAAAGTTGTTGTCACTCCTCCAAGGATGGATGCATCTTCACATACAAAATCTATAATCCCTCCTAGGGTTAAACCATCCAATCCAAAATCATTGTTTCAAGATCACGAACATTTCAACCCAACAATCCAAAACTACTTAACACTAAACACCAATCAACACCAAAATTGAATTCAAGCCACCAAAACATCAACATACTTAGATTTTACCCCAAACTTCCAAGATATCTCATAAGGCATATTCTATCACTTTAGTTAGATCATATACCGAAATATTCCAACACTTACTGCAAACCTTTGCAATCACGCTTTTTCTATCAAGGCCTTTGACCTAAAAGGAAAGAAGCCTTTATGGTTCAATTCCAACCTTATGTGTGCCTTTCATCATACCCTTGGGCATGATATTGAACATTGTAGAGTGCTCCAGGCCATTATCCATAATCTCATTAAAGAGGAAAGACTTCTTCTTGGACCAAGTCAGTCCCTTCCTTCCATATCTAGTCCGATACTTGCCATTTCACCTTCGGAGATGACTCTTCTAGGGGTGGTCCCCCTTTGTTCATTAATGCAGTTCAAGTGACCACTTGATTTGACTCATATGATCCAAAAGCAACCTCTAAACCAAAATCCAAGACCTTCATCGTTATTCCTCCTCCTAAGGAGTTGACCACATCATCAAAACCAAAGGTTTCTATTTTAGCAGCTCTTAGGCCTATTGAACAAAGTATCGTTAGACAACTTCATCAGGCCCCAATCAAGATGTCACTTTAAGATCTCATCCAATTCTTTCCAGATCATAGAAAAACTCTTACTGAAGCCTTAAAGTGAATTCTAACATCCACTGATGAGGATCATCCCTTCACATCACTCGTAGAGCGATCATCCCTACTACATCTCATTCAATGATGCTGAAATTCCAGACATCCCACTAGAAGAGCATGATCTTCCCCTCTTTATTACGGTCAAGATCAATGATACATTCATTCGGTGATCCATGATCGATAGTGGGGCGAGCATTAATATCATTTCATCACATACTTTCAATCAACTTAAGATCCCAAAGGAATCTATCACCCAAACACCTATATCCTCCTCCACAATTTCAACGATGTCATTACTCCTACCTTAGGAATGGTTATTCTTCCCATCTACATTGGTGAGAAACTCATCCATGAGGTCTTTTATATCATTGAGGGAGAGTTTCAATACAATTTTCTCCTTGGATGACCATGGATCCACATCATGTGTTGCATCCCCTCTACACTCCATCATTCCCTTAAATATGAGCACGAGGGAAAGATTCTCATGCTCCCCAAGGATGTTCCTCCCTTCCAAGGGTACAATATGACCTATAGACCAAATGATGTACTTGTTCCTAAGAATGATCCATCTGCATTATCTACCAGCTCAACCATTCCCTCATCCAAAATCCCTAATGGTGACTCCCTGGATAACGTAATGGAAAAACTTATGATGGGGAGTATCGTCTCCTCACACTCAACACTTTTCCCACTCCTCATCATATTGGTAGACCTAATAAGGTGCCTATGTACTAGTCAGACGTCGGGGATGTTGTTCCTTTTGGTCCACCTCATCTTTTGCACCAATCTTATTTATGGTGGTTTTGATACCCCCTCTTCCCATATCAATGATATTCCGCATGCCAAACCTTATACCAGTGGCTTTGGATTTCTCAACAAACCATCTTTTGCATATACTTATATCCATCGTTGCGCATGGAATGGATTCATCCTAGGCCATTATGAGCACAACCCCATGTGGGCTTATTCCCGATCAATGTTGTAAACCTTGCAAAAAGTTCGGGTTAGGCTACAAGGAGCAATCCTCTAATCTCGTTCCACCATCTGAGATACTCATGGACATGCCTCCTCCACCTCCTTTGTCTTTTCGACTTTTGAAGATGTGGACATATCTTCTCTACCTTCTCCATCTTTTCCAACCCTCAAGACATGGACATGCTTTCTCTACCTTCCCCATCTCTTCTAACTCCCGAAGACATGAACATACCTTCTCTATCGGATCTTGAAGACATGGAAATGGATGACACCATTTCTATTACCTTTGACTCTTTTTTTTTAGTCTCCACCATAACTTTGGGACTGGTCACTTATCAGTGTGAAAATAAGACAAGGTCCCTTCCCTTTGCCATCTGGACATGATAGAAGAAGACTCTCCTACCATTAACGTCCTTCAGTGTGTTGATGATGATGTCATTCTTTCCCACATGGGGGAATAAGATTCTTATCTTCAAAAGACATTGCCATCCGACACACCTACTCTTCTCAATGAAGCCACCATCAATGTCGGTATCGGGACTTCTCAGGAGCCTTATATTCTAAAAGTGATCCAGTTTCTTGATCCACATGAGCTAGAATATTTCACCGCATTCCTTTCCTATCATAGCCAAGCATTTGCATGGTCATATTTAGACATGTCGATATTTGACCCTTCTATCATCATCCACAATATTGTCACCTATCCCAATGCTAAACTAGTGAAGCAGAGCTTCACCGCATGTATCCTCGTGTTTCCCTCCTTATTAAAGAAGAGTTACAACACCTTCTTTCTTCCAACTTCATTATTCCCATTGACTACCCTCAATGGGTTTCTAACATTTTTCCCATCTCCAAAGCATCGGGAAAGCTTTGTATATGTACCAATTTTTGAGATCTCAATCTCATTTTCCCCAAGGATGACTTCCCTCTTCCAAATATCGATCAACTTGTGGATCTTACCGCAGGTCATGAGATGTTTTCTCTCATGGATGGTTTCTCTGGTTACAATCAAATTCTCATCGCACTAGAAGATCAACACAAAACCTCCTTCATTACTCCTTGGGGACCTTTTGCTATCGTGTCATGCCTTTCAATTTAAAGAATGTCGGTGCTACTTATCAGTGGGTCATGACTTATATCTTTCATGATCTCATCCAAAAACTATAAAAGACTATGTTGATGATCTTCTAGGTAAATCTAAACATCAACATGACCATCTTGTCGTTCTCAAAATCCTTTTTGAGTGCCTTATTCATTTTTTTCTTCATCTCAATCTAGCCAAGTGTGTATTTGGAGTCTTAACGGAAAACTCCTTGGCTTTATTGTTTCTATTAGGGGCATTGAAGTTGACCCCACAAAAATTAAGGTAATTATCAAATTCCTCCTCCTTCTAATCTCAAGAAACTTTGCAACCTTCAAGGCTGCCTTCAATCTTTTCTTCATTTCATCTCGCAACTCTCTAATTGTTGTCAACCTTTTCATCACCTCCTTCAAAAGGACATAGAATTCAATTGGGATCATGATTTCTAGAAGGCTTTTGATGATCTTAAACAATATCTCCTATCTCCATTGGTTCTTACACCTCCACGCGAGGGGGAGCCATTTTACTTGTACATTTCTGCCACTAATCATGCTCTAGGAGCCATGCTAGCACATCATGATGACCAAGGTCATGAGTAGGTTGTTTATTAATTAGTCACACTCTTCGTGACTATGAAAATAGCTACACCAAGCCGAAAGGTTGTGTTGCGCTCTCTTCTTCACTATATCTAAACTTTGACATTATCTTCTCAATCACAAGACATTTGTCATTAATAGCTTTCATCTTCTCAATACATTGCATTCTAAACCTTATCATAGTGATCATGTTACTCGATGGCTCATGCTCATGACATGATTTTGACCTCAGTTTATTTCTTGAAAATCCATTAAGGGACAAGCTATTGTCGATCAATTAGCAGAATCCCCTCTTCCTAGTACACAACTTCCTCACGAGCATTTTCTCGGATGAATCCATTAACCATTTTCATCATGAATATAACCCTCTCAAATTCATTCTCTTCTTTGATGGCTCTAAGTGTCAACAAGGGGGAGGCATTGGCGTTGTTCTTATTCCTCCTTGGGAAAATCCTATTCCCTCACATATAAACTCAATTTTGAGTGTACAAACAATATGGTAGAGTATGAAGCCCTTATCTTGGGTCTTGAAATGACCAGTATTTCTAGGTGTTCAAATTATTGACATCTACGAGGATTCTGAGCTTATAATCAAACAATTCATAGGAGAGTATCAATGTAAAAATGATACCCTTCAAAAATATCACGACATTTTTCATCTTCTCCTTGAAGCCTTTGATTCCTACACCATCCAAGTTGTTCCCCGATCGACCAATCATTTTTTTGATACGATGGTGTCCCTCGTGGCTCTCATCCCATGGAAAATAGGAGATTCTAAGCTTCATGTCATCATTCATCACCATGATCAAAATTTCCATGAATTACCCTAGTTAATCTTATTGAATCTAGTTCATCAGACCTTTGGTATTCTCAAATCTTTGATTATTTATCCCAATCCATTATTCCTCCTAATCTATCCAAAAATGCTAAGAGGTATTTTCTTCAATGACACTAACCATTATGTGATCCTTGGTGGAATTCTTTATAAATGTAGATTTGATGGTGTTCTTCTTCGATGTCTTAAATCCCATGAAGCCTCTCGAGCCATCCAAGAAGTCCATGACGGTATTTGTGGTGGACACTTTAGTGGCTTAGCCATTGTTAAACACGTTCTCCGTCTTGGCTATTACTAGCCTTCCCTCAATCATGATTATTGTGAGTATGTTAAGAAATGTGAAAAATGTTAGTAGCATTCCAATCTTATTCATATTCCTATTCAATATTTGCAATCGGCTCAAGACCTTTGGCCATTTTCACAATGGGGTCTTGATCTCATTGACTTATCAATCCTTGTTCTTCACAATAACATCATTCTCTCATAACTCTGAATCAATATTTCACTAAATGGGTGGAAGAAATCCCACTCACCTCAACTAAATTTGCCCAATCATTAATTTTATTTATCAACATATTATCTTTCGCCGGTGTTCCCCACAAGCTTTTCATGGACAATAGAAGTCCTTTAAAAACAAAGATCTCAAGAAAATTTGTAACGCATTCAACATCCAACTCAAATTCTCTTCTCCATATTATCCCCAAGCTAATGGCCAAGCCGAAGCTACCAATAAAACCCTTCAAAACATTCTTGCCAAAACTATTGATCAAACAGTCGTAATTGGCATCTCCAACTTCCTTTTTCCCTTTGGGCCTATTGCACTAGCATTCATACCTCCATAGGGGCTACACATTTTTATCTTATTTATGGTTTTGAATTCATCCTTCCTCTTGAAGTTCAAATTCCCTCTTTGCATGTGTCCCTTCACGACTTCATCTCTAATGAATACTATCGCCAAGCTCGTCTAACACAACTCAAGTTGCTAGATGAGCGTCGCCTTCTCGCTCTTGAACACCATCATGTTTACCAAGAGCACATTAAATGTGCTTACAATAAGCACCTTAAGGAACATGAATTTAATTTTGGTGACCTCTTCCTTAAATAAAATCAAAATTTCACTACTCTAGAAAGGAGCCAACGTGGAAAGTTTTCCCCTAACTAGATTGGACCATACATTATTACACATAAGTATGGATCGAGCCTATCATTTGGCCTCCCTTGATGGTAAACTAGAAGTGAACCTCTTAATGCATTGCACTTGTGACCATTCTATTGTTAGAACATTTACCAATGTACCTTAGTCATATATTTAGATCATTTCTCCATCTTAGCCTCTTCCATCTCTCGTTGTGATGATTTGGAATTATGTGGTTTTTCATCACTTCCTAGATGTGACCTTAAATATGGGCACCATGGATATGCCCATAACATATTACTTATGGATAGGTTCTCTCCTTTGGTGAGAACTCCATGATCATCACATCCATCACCCTCTTATTCACCTATTGGAACCATGTAAAGGATCCAAGGGTGTCTCTTGTACATTCTTTATCCCCTCCTAAGTGGTTTACTTAGCTAGTCCCAGCTCTCCCCCATGTGAAATTTAAAAAAATCATCATGGATGCTCTTATCAAAAAGATCAAAGTTATCAAAAATAGACTGATCCCTTAAAGGAAAGTTGTTCATGTGAAAAAAAGAAAAAAAAAAAGAAATGTAAATCAAAGTCAAATCAAAAGCAGATTAAGAGAAAATAGACCGATCCCTCGAAGGATGGCTATCATATTTTTATTTTTTCCATCTATATTGTATAAATTATACCATACCCTCAAGGATGGCTACTCCTTATGGCATTTGAAGGCTTCCCGCATTGATCAACCTTCCATTTTATTAGCATCCTAAGAAATCTTCCCACATTGATCAAATTTCTTCTAGTAGACTTCCCGCATTGATCAGTTTTCTCTTTCCCCTTCCCAGAGTTAGGGCATAGTTTTAGGGAACACCACTTTTAGAGAACCATCTTCCTTGTATATAAACACATCTCAAACTCTTTTTTCATGTCAACATTAGGTTTATGAGATCATTTCATCCATTATTTCCTTATGATATTTGAAATGACTAAATATCATTGGTTACTTTCTAACATCGGTTTTGGTTGCATATGCCTTGCGTCACCTGGATTCCCCCTCTTGTTTACCTCTAATGTGATTGGAGGAATATTTTCCTCACACATTCCTTGATATGACATGGAGATATGTTTATATCTATAGGTCATTATCGTTAAGGTTGTGTCTTATCTTCCTCCTCATCTGATCTTATCTTCTCTTTCTCATCCTAAGTCCCATTGGGCCATACATATTTCCCCTTTAGGATACGCCTCTTAACCATTCGTTTATTTAAGTCCATATTCATGACCATACTCATCTTTCCTCTGGGAATTTTATTACGATATTCAAATTATCCCTTTTTTGGGCATACATTCTTTTTCCAAAGTCCACATTCATGGCCATATTCTATATTCTCCCTTTAGGGAATTTTGTTTTCATTTCAAGAAGTCACTTTCGTGGCCATTTTCACTCTTCCTTCGGGCATTTTATTTCACTATCTTATTCAACTTGCGCACAAATCCCACCTGGTGGCCATACTTTTCCCTCTTGGGGCATACCTTTTTTACCTCCTTTTTCCTTCATGGCCATACTCTTCCCCTCTTGGGGCATATTTTTCACTTTCTGCCTTCACAGCCATACCTTCCCCTTTGAGACATTCCTTTTCACCACTCGCCTTCTGGGCCATATTTTTCTTTCCTTTGGGGCACCATTATTTTTCATCCTTATGGACACATATCTTTTCACTCGATTACTCGTGTACAAAGGATTTCACATATAGTTGCACATATTTTGATGACTTTCCTATGACCCGTTGGTCATCCCGACTTGCATCCATACTGCAAGTGATCTTCACCCACTCACTGTCCATAGAATGTTGTAGCCCATCTCCGTTGAGACCATAATTGTCCTCTACCAATGTGATATTGGAGTCACTGCCATAGTTTTTATTGATATTGCATCCTTTTTCTTGGGGCATCTTGCCTTGGTTATGCTTTCACCATTTTTAGTCACCCACATGCCTTTCTCATCTACCTTTTTCAAACGTGTCATCGATTTCCCTTGATGTTATCGATCCCCGTTTGAGGGGGATCTCATCATCTACCTTTCATCAATCCTCATCCAACTCTCATCATTTTTGTCTTATGACTTGCTATCTTAAACCATTAGTGAAAAAGGGGCAAAATGTAGAAACCTAAATTTTCTATCTATACCTTTTATCGCCACGCATGCGTATGTTTATTTAATCTATCACCCTCATTTAATTAAATTCCTTTAATATCTATCACCTTTAATTTACATTAATTAATTAAGCTTTAATTAATTAATTAATTAATCAATTAGTCCACATCCTTTGCTTCCCTTGCCCTAATGGAATTTCTATTTCCTATCCCTACGCTTTTTCTAACCTATCTCTATTTCCAACTCACCTACACCTCATCCTAAAACACCCTCTTCCCACCTAATGATTTAAAGCATTCAATCCTATCCTTAAAAACATAAAATCACACTAAAAGTAGAAAAATCCTCCCATTGGGGAAATTACTCCGTAGTCAGCGGTGACTAGCCCACACCATCAACCCTATAAAGCTATTCTTCTCTTATCAAAAAATCATCAATGTTCATGCACATACCCCAACTTTCTTGCAACTTGCAAGCAGCTCCTCGTGCCTGAACACCTCTGTAATGACCACAAACCTCTTGGATATCCTTCTATTTTATTTGCATTTCTCATAGACATTTCTTTGTGAAGTTATCATCATTTGGTATCATTTTATGTAGTTATTATCATATTATCATTACCTTGTTTGCATCTAACCATTTGCAGGTCCAAGAATGGTCAATACTCCATTATCAACCTATTATATTAGTTATTTTTCTTGTAGGTTCTCTCGATGCAACTTATTTCCTCACTTTTTCTAAAGACTCGCCCATATCATCCTCGATCTGCCCAAGTCATCGCCAACCCGGTATTTTATGCTCATCCTTTCTTTTCAAATTCCTTTTAGTGTCCTGCTCCATCTCTTGCACTATTTTTCGACTCGAATATTCCATCCTACTTCTCTGAACCTATCTGGTTTTCAGCCCAAATCCACCGTGATCCTTGTTACCTTGTATTCCTTTCATTTCCTTGCCTCAGACCTCCTTTGTAGGTTTTTTCCAGTGTCTACAGGCCTCTGTTCTATCTAACTTGCATTCAGAGCATCCAAATCTACACTTACGGTTGTTGTTCCATCCTTCTCCTCAGTTAGCGTCGACCTTCCTCCTCATGACAGCCTTAGCTACCACCAACCTAGACCAAGTACATTTAATTTTTATTTCATTTCAATCAAATCAATATTAAATCAATCATAATTACTCTCTAGACTCTATAAATCCTTCATTTTCTGCATATTTTTAGTTTATCTTTACTTTGTATCAATTTTGTTTAACAATGGGGGTTGACATCCACCGAGGAAGTTAAACGCTTCTCGGGTCTGCTTTGTTGGGAAACCCCCCCAAACCATCTAATCAATCCTATTTCATTGGGTCTTATTTACAGGTTTCATCTAATTTGCAGCAATGAATACATTATCATCTTACGCCGTATCACATCGCATCCAAGGTAACATAATCCCTCCAACATTTCTAAGTTTTCTAGTTTCTTTAGTAGTTAGTGCATTAACCTTCATTAAGAAAGAGAAACTTGGTAAAAAAACAAGCTTTTACTTCAAATTAACAATTACAACGAAACTTTTCCTTGCACTTTTTAAATGAGCATCAATCATTATTGCCTCATTCTTCAAATTTTAATACTTTGACTCCATTTAAAAAACAAAAAATAATTAATAAATTTAAAAACATAGTAAATCTTATTTGATAAAAATTTAAACCATACCTATGTATTTTCTTTCTCTACATTTGCAATTACTACAAGGATCTTATCTCTTAACCCCATATTGTGGTTGGATTGTGCTTCTACATTTAAATTATCAATTATGTTCAACATTATATCTAACACAATATCATTGTAAGCATTATAAATAGAAACGATTTAGATACAACCTAATTCATCAAAATATCAAACTTCCTTTGCTCATTTTGAATTGAAAAATATAATAAATTTCTCTAGGAGTGGTTGTGAAATCGGGCATTAATTTATTTGATAAAAATTTATCCCTAAACTCCCATAATTTCAATTGTCAATAGTGTTGGTTACCATATCATTAATAAGTGGTTGAAAATTTTTCATCCAAAAGACTATCAAGTGAAAAACTTGTTTTTCATCATCCGGGTAGATTTTCTTAGAGAATGTGTGCTTTATGTTGGTTCTCTCACCGAGAAGGCTTCCTTAACCCAAGAATTATAGTTTATAGATTGAAATTTCAATGGGCCTCTAGTTCCACCTCGCTTTTAATCCCAAGATATTCTTCATCCAAATCAATTTCATTTAGTACAAAAGTATCCCATGCACAATGAACATTTCCCAATGAAAATTTTGGAAACTTAGATATTAAATTAAGGGTACCCTTACTTACAAAGGTTAGTGCATGAAACAAAATATGTTTCCCAATACCCCTTGTCCTCACATTCTATGATGGTGGTGACATCTTTTTCTCAAACTAAAGATGGATTTGAATCTAGATGAGGCACTAAAATTTTAAAGCATATGAAAATGTTGAAATGAAAAACATAATAATAATGGAATAATTGAAAATTTAACCATTTTTATAAAAACATTATCTATATGAGTAGTTTGCATTTGTGATGTAGATGAAACCAGATGTTGTGGTTGAGGAGTAGAGTTAAGCGACTATGAGTGGTAGTTGTGATAAACCCCTAATTAACCATTAACAATTTAAATTCCTAAGTTTCTTCATTTCAAAAATATAATAAACTAAAAAAATTACAATTTAAATGGGAAACATACCTTGAGGTGTTGAAGAGTTTTCTTGATAATGTGTTTCATCAAATTCATATAATGTTCTAGTCGTAATACCACGATGATATAAACCTATAATGTTAAAGGTGGTCATGCAACACAAATTTATAAACAACTTCAAAACTTATATTTCTATGAAATTATATATACATTAAAACAAATTGAAATATGTAAATTAAAATACCTGCAAGCAATGACATGGTCATTGTGTCGATTGGATGAGGTGTTAAGGAACTCCTCATCCATTTTACTTGAGAAGTTCTTAACTATGGTGTTGATTTTGCGGGATCCTCCGTAACACTATCTAAATTTCCAAACTCTAGTGGGTAATGTCCTCTTATAGTAGTCTCTCTTCTGGGAAGCAATCAGTAAGCAGCTATTACATGTTATAATTAAATGTGCTATTAATATCTAATATAAACTATAAAAGAATATGAAAATGAATGATAATTATTATGAAACATATCATCATAAATTTTGTAATCGCCTCCTGTTCAATTTTTATGGACATAGATGTGAGCTCTATGTGGAGTGCTGTCAAAGAAGAGGTGTTGTGTAAATTATAACAAGATTCATAATATAATGCAAGAATAAAATTTGTGGATATAATAAACTAGTTTCATGAAAAGGGTGTAATTCAGGTCATTTCTTATCGTAGAGGATAATAATGTGCTCCAATCATATTTCAAACTCATAAGCATTCACGTAATATAAGTCAAGGCCCAGCTTTGGAATGTTTGTATGTCATCCCTACAAAATAAATCTAGATTAGAAAAAATGACCATCGCATGCAAAAAGGGTGATTGAAATCCCTTATTTAAATTCCCTTTTCAAAATATTTGAGGAAGATGTAAGTGAAATGAAACAAATTAGTTAAATATTTGATAAAATAACAAATCAAAATGGCTAAAACAAAAATTATAATATGATTATGAAAAAACTTACTAGTAGCTACATTAATACACAAGTCATGGTGAGACTCCAATTGCTTAATGTAATCATTCATTAATATGACCTTTGCGGTGACAAGATCCACATCTTTGTGCGGTAGTGTTGTCAAAAACTTAATTTCTTTGGGGATGTTCTAAAGGATAGTGTGTGGGGAGGGATTTGAATATTAAAGTACATAATGAACTATTCTAATTTTTCAATAGGTAGTCAAGGGATTTTATTTCCATTAGAAATTGAGGCATATACATTAAGCATATAAAACTTGTGAATTTTATCCACCGTGAAAATAATTGGGATCTGTTAGAATCCTATAGAGTTATGAAAAGATGAGGTTCTTGTGTAAAAATTTACATAATTGAATGGTCGGGTGGTTGATTTGGGTTTCCTTTGACAAGGCATTTTTTCAATAGATGGATCGTATTAGGTTTAGGTTAGGACTTGAGAGGTTATTTTTTTAATTGGTAGTGTAAATTTGATTTTGGAGGTGGTGTTGTGGTTTTCTCATTGGTCAGAGGTGGGATTGATTGTAAAAGTGAAAATAACAAGGCTCTGTGTGTGTATAGAGTTATTTATACATGTGGTAGTTGTTGATAAGTTCTTCATTCGGGTTCGGTCAAATCATGTGTAGCCAACTAGTAGAAATTTTCCTACTACCTACCAAAGAGTACAATGACTACTACCAACCAAAAATAATGACTATTATCGATCGGGTAACATAATGACTACCGTTGATGGGTAGGAGAAAGCATGTTACAAGCTAGTTGTAACATTCATGCCACCACTAACAACATGAAGCATATCAGCGGTTGGTAGCAAATAATTATGCCATTTTCCAATAAAAACAATAATGTCATCGACCGGTAGAAAAATAATGCTACCAACTAGAGCATCAATAATTTTGTAGTGTTGGCCGGTTACATCCATTAAGCTACTTCTATTGTTGTTTGCATATATATTACTACCATGTGGTAAGATCCGTAATGTTACTTTGGATGGTAGCATCCATAATGCTACCAAATGGTAACATCATAATGTTGTCGATTACCAACACTATAGAAAATTTCCAACCCCGTGAAATATATTTTCCCGTGATTCACCATATTTTTAAAGTGGTTTTTGAATATTTTCCAAATAGTTTCTATGAGTTTTTTTGGGGGCCCTTAAAATTTACCCCGCTCACACTAGTGTTTATGGTGTTGCATTTGTTATTTATGGTATCTCACTAATGTGTAAGGTGTCACATTTGTGTTTATCGTGTCACATTGGTGTTTAGGGTTTCATATTTATTTTTTTCAGTGTCTCTCTAGTGTTTAAGGTACCACACTAGTGTTTAGAATGTCACATTGTTGTTTACAAAGTGTCACATTTATTGTTTAGGGTGTCTCACTAGTGTTTAGGGTATCATACAAGTGTTTACGGTGTCACATTGGGGTTTACGATGTCATATTTATTTTTTAGGGTGTTATACTAGTGTTTAGGGTGTCACACTAATGTTTAGGTTGTCAAATTTGTGTTTATGGTGTCACATGATTTGCTTAATGTGTCACACTAGTGTTTACAATGTCACATTGTGTTATAAGGTGTCACATTTGTTGTTTAGTATGTCACATTTGTTGTTTACGGTGTCACATTTTTAGGTTGTTAAACTAGTGTTTCGTGTCACATTTGTTGTTTATGGTGTCACACTAGTGTTTAAGATGTTACAATTTTTTTAGGTGTTACACACTAATGTTTAGGTTGTTGCACTAATGTTTACAAAGTGTCACATTGAGGTTTATGGTGTCATATTTGTTACTTAGGGGTCAGCGCTAGTGATTAGGGTGTCACATTTATTTAGGATATTGATTTAACAAAAATAAATTATTTAAGTCTTCTTTGTTAAATTCCTAGATAGGCTACAGTAGTAGATATAACAGTAATATAACAATGAAGTATGAATATGACCTAAGTAATAAGAAAATTAAGTAAAACCCTAAGTGTAATGAAGAGTTGGAACACTTAGATGGTTTCACAATATTCTGGCAGCAGTGCGAAGGTGGAAGACTAGAAAATAAAACTACAGGATGTCATGGTCGAGCCCAGAAAAATGCAGGAGTGTAGGAGAAGCAGGGACTAGGGCACCTGGGCTAATATTTTGGTGCATGGACATTAGGATCCCTCTCTGAGCGTCAAGGTCTATGCAAGAGCTCTGAAAATGAATTTTATAGGGTTGTTGAGATGTTTGAAGCCCTTGTTGTCTATCGTTATAATGTCACATAATGATCGTCGATGTCACTGATAACCTACAATAAATAAGACCACCTACAAAACCATCAAAAGCACATCAAATTCCAAAAAAGAAATATGCAAAATGAGTGTTAAGACTATCCTCAACTATCAAAAAAGTGATCTTACAACTAAGTGTTGTACTACATCTCATACCAATGTAGTTTTATGTGTGTGTGTGTGGAATTGTGCCCTAGGAGGCTCTTGTGTATGTCGCACTTGATAACAAGCAAGTAACTAGATGTAAAAGATGTAAATAGATGTGTGCATGGAAAAATGAACTTCCCATCCTATGAAGTGTATGCAGAATAACCAACCCTTGTCCCTTAGATGAAGCTAGATGGATGCAATGATGCTCTTTAGATGCTTGTGAGATGCAACCTTAGGTGGTGATAATAGATGCTTAGAGCTTGGTCCTTTAATTTGATCCCATAACATTGTATTTATATGCTTCTCTTGCTTGAATTTCATAATTGATCACTAAAATGACAACCCCTAAGAGATAAGGATTCTTAATAACTAAAAAAGACCCAAAAAGGAGTGACTAAGATACAAATATTTCTAGGGCATCCAGAGGGGATGAGGGCTCCTAGGTGTTGGCATCCTAACTAGGCGCTAGTATCCAGAGCCAGAGGAAGTGAAGTATCGAGGGTCAGACTGGGCAGTAGGGTGTGTGAGACCAAGAGGGAGAATAGAAAGGAACCTAAGAGGCCAAATATAGTGATCAATTAGTACTTTTCTCCCTTATAAAACATATGAATGCAATGCATGTGATTAGGACCTAGAAATGTACCCAAGTGTGTGATTTAGTGTCTACAGTGTCACACTAATGTTTAGGGTGTCACATTGGTGTTTAGGGTACCAAACTTATTTTTAGGGTGTTTCACTAGTTGTTTAGGTGTCACACTAGTGTTTGCGTATCGTATTGAGGTTTATAGTGCCATTGTTTGGGGTATTGTATTGAGGTTTATAGTGTCATGTTTTTTTAGGGTATCATATTACTTGTTTAGGGGTCAATTTTTATGTTTAGGGTGGCATGCTAGTGTTTAGGTTTGTTGCATTTATTTTTAGGGTGTCACATTGGTGTTTAGGTGTAACATTTATTTTTAGGGTGTTGCACTAGTGTTTAATATGCCACATTAGTGTTTAGGTGTCACATTTGTTGTTTAGGGTGTCACAGTAGTGTTAAGGATATCACACTAGCATTTATTGTGTCACACGGGGGTTTAGGGTGTCCTATTTGTTTTTATGGTGTCACATCCATGTTTAGGGTGTCACACTAGCATTTAGGGTGTCACATTTATTTTTTACGATATTGTACTAGTATTTATGGTGTCACACTAGTGTCTAGGGTGTCACATTTTTTGTTCAAGGTGTCATACTAGTGTTTATGGTGTCACACTATTGTTTAGCATGCTACATTTATTGTTTGGGGTGTCACATTGGTGTTTAAGGTTGTCACATATGTTGTTTCGGGTATCACACAAGTGTTTAGGGTGTCATAATAGTATTTAGGGTATTAAATTGGAGTGTAGGATGTCACATTTACTATTTAAGGTATCAGACTCGTTGTTTTGGTCATTCGTGCATTTAGTGTTTTCAATGTCACATTGGGGTTTAAGGTGTCCCACTAGTGTTTAGGTTTTCGCACTAGTGTTTATGGTGTTGAGTTAAGTTTTAGGGTGTTATATTTATTTTTAGGATGGCGCACACTAGTGTTTAGGTGTCACATTAATTTTCAAGGTGTCATTTTTTTGTTTAGGGTTTGAACTAGTGTTTTTGGTGTCACATTAGTGTTTACAATGTTACATTATATTTTAAAGTGTCATATTTGTTGTTTAGTGTGTCACAATGTGTTTAGAGTATCATTTTTATTGTTCATGGTGTCACAATAGGGTTTATGGTGTCATATTTTTTATTTAAGGTTTCATACTAGTGTATAGATTGTCGCATTAGTGTTATGGTGTCATGTTAGGGTTTAGGGTGTCATATTTATTTTTAAGGTGTCACACTAGTATTTAGGTTGTTGCATTAGTGTTTACAAAGTGTCACATTACATTTTATGGGGTCATATTTATTTTTAGGATATCACACTATTGTTTAGGGTGTCAATTTATTTGTTTAGGTGTGAAACTAGTGTTTATAATGTATTGGGGTTTAGGGTGTTATATTTGCTATTTAGGTGTCACTCTAGTGTTTAGAGTGTCATATTTGTTTTTGGGTGTTGTACTAGGTTTAGGGTGTCATATTTGTTATTTAGGTCATCATATTAGTGTTTAGATTATCACACTCGTGTTTGTGGTGTCACATTAGGGTCAAGGGTGTCGTATTTGTTATTTAGGGTTCTACACTAGTGTTTAAGATGTCATATTTGTTGTTTAGGGTGTCAAACTAGTGTTTAGGGTGTCACATTTATTGTTTATGGTTTCACATTGAGGGTAGGGTGTCACATTTGATTTTTAGGGTTTACACTAGTGTTTAGGGTGTAGTAGTGTTTACCATGAAGCATTAATGTTTAAGGTGTCACATTTGTTGTTTAGGTTATCACACTAGGGATTCATGTATCAAACTAATTTTTATTGTGTCACATTAGGGTTTAGGGTATCATATTTGTTTTTTATGGTGTCACAATAATGTTTAAGGTGTCACATGTTCTATTTAGGGTGTTGTACTAGTGTTTAGGGCATCACATTTGTTGTTTATGGTATCACACAAGTGTTTAGGGTGTCACATTTGTTTTTTATGGTGCCTCACAAGTGTTTAGGGTGTTTTATTAGTTGTTAAGGGTGTCACATTTGTTGTTTAGGGTGTTTCACTAGTGTTTAAGATGCCACAATGGTGTTTAGGGTGTCACATTTGTTATTTAGGTGTCATATTAGTGTTTATGGAGTTGCATTGGTGTTTAGGGTGTCATATTTATATTTATTTTAGTGTGTCGCACTAGTGTTTACAGTGTGGCATTGGGGTTTAAGGTGTCATATTTATTTTTTAGAGAGTCACAATAGTGTTTATAGTGTCACATTTATTACTTATAGTGTCATACCAATGTTTAGGTGTCATATTTTTCTTTAGTTTATTTAACTAATGTTTAGGGTTTCACACTAGTGTTTATGATGTGACATTGGGGTTTAGAGTGCCTTATTTTATTTTTAGGGCATCATACTAGTGTTTAGGGGCTGCCACACTAGTGTTTGCGATCACATCACATTGGGTTTAGGGTGTCATATCTATTTTTAAGGGTGTCACACTAGTGTTTAGGTCGTTACACTAGTGTTTCGGTGTCACATCAGGGGTTTATGGTGTCATATTTATTTTTAGGGTGTCACACTAGTGTTTATGGTATCACATTTTTTTAAGTGTCACACTAGTGTTTAGGGTGTCACATTGGTGTTTAGGGTGTCACATTTTTATTAAGGTATCAATTAGTGTTTAGTTTATAACACTAAGGTTTACTATATCACATTGGTGTTTATGGTGTAACCCTAGTGTTTACGGTATTGTATTGGCGTTTAGGGTGTCATATTTATTTTCTAGGTCATCGTATGCACTAGTGTTTAGTGTCAAATTTTTTGTTTAAGGTGTCGTACTAGTGTTTAGGGTGTCGCATTATTGTTTAGGGTGTCACATTTTTTTATTTAAGGTATTGAACTAGTGTTTAGGGTGTTGCACTAGTATTTATGGTCTCACATTGGGGTTTAACATGTCATATTTAATTTTAGGGTGTCAAACTAATGTTTATGGTGTTGTATTTTTCATTTAGGGTGTCGCACTAGTGGTTAAGGTGTCACATTTTTGTTTAGGGTCACACTTTTTGTTTAGGTTGTCATATTTTTGTTTAAGGTGTCGAACTAGTGTTTAGGGTGTCACACTAGCATTTATGGTGTCACATTGGGGTTTAAGGTTTCATATTTATTATTTAGGGTGTCACACTAGTGTTTATGGTGTCATATTTTTTGTTAAGATGTCACACCAGTGTTTATGGTGTCACATTTATTATTTATGGTGTTAGTATTTTTGTTTAGGTTGTCACCATTTTTTGTTTAGGGTGTCAATGAGTGTTTAAAGTGTCACATTAATGTTTATGGTATCGGATTCGGGTTTAGGGTGTTATATTTTTTATGGTGTCACACTAGTGTTTAGGGTGTCACACTAGTGTTTAGAGTGCCAAAATTATTGTTTAGGGTGTCATACTACTGTTTACAATGTCACATTAGGGTTTAGGGTTTCATATTTGTTGTGTAAGGTGTCACACTAGTGTTTAGGTGTCACATTTTTTTTCATTAGGGTGTCACACTAGTGTTTAGGGTATCATGTTAGTTGTTTAGGTGTTTAAAATGTCACATTTGTTGTTTAGGGTGTTGCACTAGTGTTTAAGGTGACACATTTGTTGTTTAGAGTGTCAAACTAGTGTTTAGGGCATCACATTTGTTATTTAGGGTGTTGTACTTGTGTTAATTATGGTGTTTCATTAGGGTGTCTAATTATAATGGTGATGCATTGGGGTGTTGCGTTAGGGTGTCGTGCTAGGGTGACACATTATGGTGTCACATTATGATGTCATGTGAGGGTGTTACATAATTAGGGTTTCATATTAATGTGTTGTGTTATGGTGTCACATCGTGGTTTTCATGCAAGTGTATCGCATTAGGTGTCACATTATAGTGTTATGCTAGGATATCACATTAAAGTTTCATTATAGGGTGTCTTATTAGGGTGACATGTTAAGTGTGTCGTGTTAGAGTGTCACATTAGGATTTCTTATTAGGGTTTCATGCTAGGGTTTCACATTATGGTTTCATGTTAGGCTATCAAATAATTAAGATATCACATTAGGGTGTAATAATAGGGTTTCATGTGAGGGTGTTACATCAAGGTTTTATATTAGGTTTCTTTCTGGGTATCACATTAGGTTGTCACATTATAATGTCATTCTAGGGTGTTGTATTATGGTGCTGTATGTTTAAAAGTGACAAAGCGAGCGTGAGAATCAACAAGTAACTCTTCCACGTAACCGACCTCCCGAGGTCGTGTGCAGACACAAACTGGGGATGGAATATGCAGACAAACTAGTTAGGTAGTCTAATGTCTTCGACACGCACTAGTGGAATTTGCGAATCTAAGGCAAAAAGGCCCTTCTCACTGGGATCGGTGTGATAGACCGATCAGCGAGGATGACTGCTCAAGGCTCCAATCAATATCGAGCTCGCGTGATTCGATCTATGGGTTGCGGAATACGTGGAAAATGACCGGGATTGTTTCGTGTATATCTCCGATAAGGTCATATAGTGGATGATGAATATAATTGGCTCTACGGATGATTTTCCTGCCTAGTCCAGAATTCCCTAGCTTCATTGCTTGCCATATCTAGTAAGGACAGGTTGTTCGATGATGATAGGTGGAAGTGGAGTGGACTGAAATACTTGTGTGCGTAGGCCAGTGTTTATATCTAATCGACTTGGATTCGTTGAGCCGTGGAATCTGTGGGTCACAACCGTAGACTCTTGGTTGTTGCGGTCCCGTTATGGTCATATGCGAGATCAAATTCTAATCCCTAGTATCAAAGAATCGTATGCTTTCACACTTTATGTTTAGAACCAATAGTTGTGCGATCTTCTCGTAATACCTTACGACGTTCTCGCAACCTGGATTCTTAAGTGACATCTATATCTACGAGGGTGTCTCCAACGTCTGGTCATGGAACTAGAGGATCGCACCCAAATGTTTGTTCTCTTCGAGCCCCTCTACGGTCATGTGAATGTTTTCTAGAGTAATTTGTAGTTTGGGCTCGACTTGACCAAAACGCATGTGCTTGGTCGTCTTCTATGTTTAATCCTCTTAACCGAGAACCGATCAATTGTAATCAGGTTGCTTGGAATACTTGTATCCCCGAGATTTTGGTCTATGTCAACTATTGCTTTGTGACGAGGTTTGGTTGAGGCACGATTGGCTCAAATATATATTCCTGGCTCTTGAGGTCCCGTAATTGTCATACGAAACAAAATGCAAATCTAATCAGTAATGAAACAAATTCTAACTACGTGAAATAAATCTAACATATATATCTTTTATTCTTCTAAGAAATATTCTAACAATTTTAAGGAAAGCAAACTATTTTAAGCGTATCTAGAAATAATAGCTAAACATAATTTAAAATGCATAAGATAACCGAGTGTGGTTATTTGCACATGCAATTTATAGAATTATTCTAAATAAAACAGTTTGTCTAATCTACCGGCAAGATTCTCGATCCTACCTCAGAAGTGAGGAGTGAATCATAGTTTCTCAGAAACTATCAATCCCCACAGCTTCCCTGGCAATGTCGAGAATAGAATGAAATGAAATAAAGCGATTAACTACTCTATTTGATATGAATCACTAGAACTTTGAAATGTAAAACCTGGACTCCACAGAATAGTGGCGAATCCGATGGTGTATGTGATCTCGTCCCTCGGTATGATCTCCTCGCTTCTTTTGTGTTCACGTGGATCCGTAAAAGCGTGTAATGCTAGCACCGATAAGAGTAGATTTTGGGACAAGGACAAACTCAAAATGCACTCGAGAATGCGAGTAAGAGAGGGATAGCGCAAGTAAGAGTACAGAGCTTGGCTTATGCGATTCCTAGCGGGATTTTACTCATGCGAGTCATGCGCAACATGAAGCGACCGGAACTCAGAATTATCCTATACGAAGAGCAAAACTCTGCAACTTTAATGGCTTCCTAAGCTATTCTATTTCAAAATAAAGACATCTTTGCTCGCACAAGTTGGATATGTGGCTTACCAACACTGGATAAAGCTAACCGTGTATATAATGAATTGAACTTAAGAATTCTAAGACACGATGAAGATAAATCTACAAAGAAAGAGGAATCGAGGCAAGCTTCTAACTGGATTGGATGGAACAATAACATCGCTCGCACAAGATGGGTCTGTGGTTTACCAACAAATGAGCAATACTAACCAAGTATAAATAAACTATGCTATCAATCCTAAGCAAGCTAACCAAGACATTAAAAATCGAAGAAGACTCTAACAAGGAAAAATGGTGACCAAAAGCTCCACTCAAATTCTTCACCAAATTCTTCTACATTCGCCCATTTGCATGTACACAAACCATGCATTTATAGAATTCCAACTCTCAAAACCAAAACCAAATTGAACTCCTAAACAATAAACAAAGAAAAAACACTATTCCAGGGACCAAAAGATTAATGCATGCTCAAGTCGGCAAAGAAAAGCTGGTGAAAAGTGATATTTCACGCGAGTCGCGTCAAAAGAGCGTTAAAAATGCACACAGGACAGCCCCTTCGGGGCGGCGGTTTCACCAAGGTCGAAGAGGCCAAGGAAAGAGGGAAAAGGGGAAAACAAAGGGTGCGGGGGCTAAGCGGGGCATGCGGATGTTAACGCATACCCGAGGGCTTTTCCATCCTTTGCGAGGAGACTCAGTATCATCATCGGACACTTGTTACATTGTTCGGCAAGACTGCACCTTACAATTTTGGGTACGTACATATGCCCCTGGAGAAGCGTTTTATCCATGAAGAGGCATAAAACGGTGGGTCCGAGTATGCCAGATCCCGAAATGGGAGTTAGAAGCTATACCTTACTCGTCCGTGTGTTGCGATGACGCCATCGAAATTCCTGCCACCCGCAAATGAAAAGAGAACTCAAGTGCGATAGATGCAATAACTTGGAAGATAAACGCTAAAATAATAGGGAAGGAGAACGTACTATTCGTGCGTGGGGATAGAAACTTACCTCCATCGCTCAAACCTCGTGAAAAGTCATTTTAAAACGAAATGAATTTATATATATATGAAAGTGGGCCCATTTTCCTATTCATTTCGCATGTGTCGATTTGATTGATTTTGAGCTCGGGACCCACGGTGATGGTTTCTCACGCGAATAGAGTCGAAACGTTCGCAGCCGAGATCGTGATCATGCCTCCACGAGCGGAACACCGACCTCGGCGATCATAGGTTGGTTTTCTTCTATTTTGTGTTTTTCCTCTTCAATTTGAAATGGCAAATTCTTTGCAATGGGGGATTATTTTTGAAAATGTTAGGTTGAAAAGGTCCATCTAGGGGGCGCCACGGGTAGGCTTTGTTTTTAGTTAAAAAGGTCGTTTTTTGCTCATTTTGGGCTTTTTGGGGTTAACAACCCGCGCAGTTTTCGATCGCGACCACCGCCTGGCTGTGGCAATGCTGTTACATGACCACCGCCCGTGTTGGCGGCGGTTCTGACCGCCGCCGCCCTTAAGGCGGCCGTTACAAACCGCCCGCCCCGGCTAGGCGGCGGTTTTACAGAATGCAAAAGAGCTTAACTTTTGAGATTGCACTTGTATTTTTATCATTTCTATACGCTTTTATGACTCTCTCGATATTGATTGATACTAACTTGCCCTGTTTTGTGTGTTTTTGGGTGCATGCAGGTGAGGGAGGAGTATATCAGATGGAGCCGAGAGAGAGAGTGTGATTGGCTTTCGGGGGTATTGGATGCCCTTTCTCAGGATGAGGAGGATACATTACAGAGGGCCGGCATATTGCGTATATCACGCGTGCCCCATGTCACGCCATCTAGTCACATTCTTTGTGACTTATTCTCATATTGGGATGCAGATCGGAACACTTTCCAATTGCCAGGGGTCCGCGGTGAGTGGACCATCACTTTGGAGGATGTCTACCGTATCCTGGGGGTCCCGATCATCGAGAGGAGACTTACACTGAGACGGCAGGTCTCTCGAGCACAGTTACGCACAAAGGAGCGCTACATGGGAGATGCACTATCTCAACGGGTCGAAGAAGGGAGTGAGAGTTCGATCCATTCCTTCTTTGGCCATCCCCGTATTTCGACAAAGTTATCATGGGGATCCTTGCCTCGAGGCTGATCGGGACAAGGGAGGGGATACTTTACTATACCGGGCCCCCATCATTGCACAGATAGAGGGGCATGGCCGGATATATGCCTCGGCGCAGAGATTGGGACCACCTACCATGACTTATACAGGTGGTCCATTTTGGGGACAGCCATCGAGCCACCCGACTCCGAGTGGCATGAGTTGGGTGTCGAGCATTTTATTCCTTATGGCGGAGGGGTAGAGGTGGCGGCACCCGTAGCTGTGAGGGCAGCTAGATGGTCGATATGTCGGTCTTAGAGCACCTCACCAGTCCGCCACCTCCCTTACCACAACAGATATGGAGGCGACGTGCACTCGCTTATGGCCTAGTGGGGCGAGGAGACCCTTACATTGATCTCTGTTCCACCACAGGGCAGCTTATCGATCGCGTGGGGACGGGTGGAGGTACACCCTTTCGGCGAGTTCCTCAAGCACACCTTCGCCTTCCATATGCGGGCATGCTTCCCCAAATGGCACCGGCTTTATAGATCAGTCCGCGAGGCTAGAGGGGAGCCTGAGGCCGTGGTTGGACAGTGATCACTTCTGGCACTCCCATTGTAGCTAGGAGGGTAGTTCGGCAGAGGGAGAGCCGTGCGCCCCGGCACCTTTGCTTTAGATTGCGCGGTCCCGCTCACGGCGAAATGATGACCCCATAGATATTGACTCCGACTCGAGGAGTTTACGAGGAGGGCCGAGGAGCAGACGAGATGATAGCGATCCCGAGTGGCACGACACTCGTGGATATTTCCCTGCAGCAGAGAGGGCCGAGGCAGTGCAGAGAGAGAGACTCTAGCTTCGTCTCCTGGTGGTGGAGAGGATGAGTCGGGTTGCGGGCGTCCATGTTGCTCCTACTACAGGAGCAGCCCCTCGCCGCGGCATTGCAGGGGTCTTCCATCTTGGAGGCCCTATGATCTAAGTAAGTTATCCTCTCATCTTTTCAATGTTTGTTTAATTTAGGATTTTTAATTGTTATCTCTCCTTATGTTTTGATATTGTATCTTTTAGTCTCTTGCCTAGCTTCTAATTCGCTTTTCTTCTTTGTTTTTCAGCAGAGACTATTGACGAGTGGCAGGATCTAATCCGTAGGGTAATGCACCGATTCTCCGATGATCCCTATGGATAAGACCCATGCGAGCTATCTGTAGATGCCGGGAGCCTTCAAGAACTGGTAGGCATACCGACGTCTTCGCCCTATTTGGCATGTGGCCGTGGATGGTGTCGACTCTCCGTCTGAGTTGGCAGTAGCTATAGGACGCCCGAGCGCCTTATGAGGAGTCATTCTCATGGTGAGACCGCGGCTGCTCCTCGAGACCCCTGAGCCTCCGTGCATTCGGAGCACCGGTGTAGCCGGAGTCCTAGCGGGCGCGCGCTCCCTGAGGGGCTGCGTAGGGGTTGAGAGGGACTTGGCCCTATATGCTTTGTCTTAGATTCTTTTGTACATCACGGGCTCTTTGAGCGTTTTGACCATGCCTAGAGCATGATGGCATTGTATATAAACATTGGTTATTTATATATGCATTCGCTTTTGGATCAAAACTTTGTCACTCGTATTTTCCTTTTACATTTCCAGGCTTCCTCGTGTATACTACGATGTATGTTTTATATGCTTTAGAATGTATGCAATGTAGAAACAGATGATGCAAATGCTTTCTTTCTTTTTGTGTTTCATGATGCTGATATATGATATTGTAGATATATTGTGATCTTAAATCTTAGCTTCGTGGAGCAATTTGGATACCTCATGTTTTTTTGGCAAAGTGATGAAAATAACCAAATGATGAGCAGTTAACTTGCCCCACTCCTAACTCCACGCAACCAGTAAGATGCGAGGGCTCATCACCAAGAGCCAAGGGGCGCAAGTTTATGAAATATGGTGAAACGATAGTGATGAAAGATGACGAAGCTTTGGTGGAACCAAATTGAAAACTACAAGCTTACTCCACCCGAATGACTTCATAGTTTTGGGTGCAACTTGCTTTGCGGTTTATCCAGACTTAGACCCATGATGGCCACATAGTAGACAAAATCTGGTTTTAGGATTTTTAACTCTCTTGGAATTTTGAACATCCGATTCATTCGTTTTTGACTCAAAGTTTGAATAGTTTGTTTATGACCTTTTAACGTTTGCATTGTTTAGGACCCCCTACACCTTGCCCCACGCTACTGTAAGAAGCATGGGTTTATCACCGTGGGCAAGGCATAGCGAGTAAGGGTATTTCCATCCTTTCCCAACCCTACGTCACTAGTAAGAGACGCAAGCTCATCACCGAAGGTTGTAGGCAAGGAAATGTGTAAAAATAAAATTTTCTGTTTAATCACTTTTTGACTTGTCTTTTTGAGTAAAATGTCGTATATGCTTGTTTCCAAAGAGATGTGTATATGGGATAGATGTGACACCATGAAGCTTCTGTAAACAGGACCATAGGCAAGACACCAATCCTAAGAAGAAATCAAAGCGAGAACAAACTTGCAAATCTTTGTATGGTTACCATTAAGACTTCGTCATGTTTGATTTTATTTGATAAAAGATTCTCAAGTGATTGATGATATCACGAAAATGGAGAGATATGATTAGAAAGTTTTGTGCCAACAATATCATGAGTTTGAAATGAATTACTTTGAGAATAGATTCCTTGATCACAATTTGTGTAAGAACAAGTGGACAAAATGATCTAAATCTATATGAAGATGCAATGTAGATAGTTATATAGGTAGTCTAGGCTTATGCGTAGAAAACGCTTGAGGCGCAGGGAATTGACTGCTTCACCAAATTCCTCACCTTCTAGCGTGCATAATAGGTATGCACCATTTCCATAGTCCTTCATGACTCGGTATGGGCCCAACCATTTGGGCCGAATTTCCTTCCTTGCCGGTCTTCTTGTCTATCCGATCTGTCTAGTCTTAGAACTAGATCACCTTCGTATATATCGCGTTCATAAACCTTCTTGTTATATTGCGGCACATTCGGTCAAAGCATAAGCTCTATGCCGTTGTTCAAAGATCTAACCTAGTTTCATCTTGGCTTTCTAGTTGGGAAAGACGTGCTTCTCTGTAAGCGTCTTCATCCGTAAATCCTTGTAGTGAAATACGGAGACCGGGTATTTCGACCTCAAGCGGGAGAACTGCTTACCCCCAAATACTAGCGAGAAAGGAGTTTCTCCTGTTGGTGTTCTTATTTAGGTTTGTGGGCCCACAAGGCCGGATATAACTTCAAATGCCAATCTCGCTTGTTTTCTTTCATCGTTTGAGGAGAATGGCTTTCAACATTTTGTTTGTTGCTTGACTGCCCATTGTCTTGGGGATAATACAAGGAAGCCGTATAATGGCTTATTTTAAATTTGTTGCATAGTTCACGAACTTCTTCATTCTTGAAAGAAGTTCCATTATCTGAGATAATGATTTGTGGGATACTTGTACTGCGCAAATGATTTGATTTAAAATGAACTTAGCGATTACGTAACCAAAGCATTCTGATAGTAAGACGTATGGCCTCCACCCATTTGGTAAAATATTCATGGCCATGATTATAAAATTATGGCTGCCATACATGGATGAGGGAGAGAACTTCCTATCAAGTCCGTGCCCCATGTAGAAAAGGGCCATGGAGTTGTGATTGGTTGTAGAGCTTGTCTTTGGCATGTGGATCTCGTGGGAGAATTCCTGGCACTTATGACACTGCGTGCGCAAACTCTATCGCGTCATGTTCTAGAGTGGGCCGAAAATAGCCAATTCGATGTATTTTTCGAGCAGTGGCATGGCCACCGAAGTGGCCTCCACATATACCGCTGTGGGATTCATGGAGAATCCTCTTGGACTCTTCTGTGTCGACACACCTTAAGAGCATTCCATCGAATGCTTTTCGATAGAGCACCTGCTCTATAATGACATATTTGGCTACGATTATGCGTGTCGCCTTCTTTGTTGCGGTGTCACCGCATACGTACGTATGGTCCATGATATAATTAATGATATCAATGTACCAAGGGCACTCAGAAATAGCAGGTCGAGTTTCGATGTAGTATACGCATTCATCCGAAAATCCAAATCTACTAGATCGCCTCTCTCTAATGGGTTGTCGGCCAACCAATCCGCGATGATTTTCCCTTTAACTCGACTTCGATTTACAAATGTTAATTCGAACTCTCCCATTAAGGTTATAAAATGTCCACCTTTTTGGATAAGGAACCTTGTGTGAGAAAAAGTCCGTAAATGGTCCGTCTTTACCATGACCTTTGTTTCTTGATTCAAAGATGTAATGTCTTAGACGTTTAGTAGCAAAGACTATGGCAAACATTCTCGCTTCCGCTTGTGTATAGCGTGTTTCATAGTCGAGCATTGTTCGCTAATGAAATAAATCACACGTTCTCTCTCTTGTCATCGTCTTCGGGCCAACATACTGCCAGCGAGACATTGGTAGCTCGCGAATATAGGATTAACGGGTGATCCAAATTTTAGGTGGCATTAGTGTAGGTGGTGACAACAAGAAACGTTTAAGCTGCGTTGAAAGCTTCATTGCGTCTTCGGTCCAATCAATGTTATAGTCTTTCTTGAGTAAATTGTTGATTGGATGAATAACGAAGCTTAAGTCCCGGATGAATCTCCGGATTGCACCGCCTTCCCGAGAAATGATCTCGATTCCGCATTCACTCAAGGTGGGACCATTTCGAGGACACCGAATTTTGGTTGATCAACATCGATCCTCGTGGCGATATGATGTAACCTAGGAGCTTTCCTCTGTTACACCAAAGACGCATTTCTCACGATTTAGCGTAACTCCGTATTCTATTAAACGTGAAAGAATGACGCGAGTACTTCGGGATGGTCACAATGCTTCTTGGCCTTAGCCAACAAGTCATCTACATAGGATTCCACGATTTTATGAATTAAATCGTGAAATATATAAGTCATAGCCCACTGGTATGTAGCACCGCGTTTTGAGACCGAAAGGCATGACAACATAACAATAGGTTCCCGAGGAGTTATGAACGTGGTTTTAGCTTGATCTTGCTCGGATATTCGATTTGGTTGTATCCCGAGAATCCATCCATGAGAGACAAGAGTTCAAAACCAGCTGTTGCATCAACAATAACGTCTATGGATGGTAATGGGAAATCGCTTTAGGACACGCTTTGTTGATGTCTCGAAATCTATGCAAATGCGTATCTTTCCGTTCTTCTTGAGAATGGGAACGATATTAGATACCCATTGGGAGTAGTCCATCGGCTGATGAATCCTACCCGAAGGAGTTTTATTACTTCCTCTTTTACCATGAGAGCTACTTTGGGTTTCATGGGTCTTGATTTTGTTTAATTGGCTTTGCATCCGATCTAGTGACGAGGTTGTGTACCACAATGTGGGGTGCGACTCCGTCATCTCCTTGTAATTAAATGTAAATGCCTTCGATGTTCTTTGAGAACTCGAGTATGTATTTCCACTTCTTCCGGTGTCAACGGCTTGAAGAACCTAGTTTCAATATTCTTGGTTCATCTTCATCCCAATGTTGACATCGATTGTTTCTTCGATTAAAGAGGCGTTACCCTCTTCGAACTCGGGTGCCTTTGGAGGTAAATCTAAATCATCCCCATTTTCTATCAGCATATATGTTAGGTTCCCTTTGTGATGGAAGATCCGTTCATGGATTTCCGAAGTAGGAGGACGAATGTGGGATCGGGGATAAATCTAGCATGTGATAGGAGAGATGTAATGTTGCATCGGTATTTAAATAATCCAAAGTAGCCACATCATTTCCAACATGGTCAGGACGGTAGATTCACTTCCGCTTAAAAGAGGATTTGTCATTGTTTTTATTAATGGCTCGTCACAAATGGATACTGTGAAGTGAGTATCTTCTAGCTCATTTCTTGGAGTAAAACGTGATGCCGAGGTTGCTTTATTGAATCGAGAGAAGATTTTTCTCTCAGGATCGCTTAATGGATATGAAGTTAAACGCCTTGCTTAAATCTAATACAGTTTTTGTAGAGTTGTAAATGTTTGGCTTTAGTTTCATATACTTCAGAAACTTGGTTTGTTACTAATTGCGAGTCTCCCAAGACTCTGATGTTATTAATACCAATTCTTCTAGCTAAGGTGAGGCCAAGGAGGAGGGCTTCGTACTCAGCGCCATTGTTTGTGCATTCAAAGTTTAACTTAAATGAGAATGGGAGGACCTTCTCCTCGGGCGAAGTAAGAATTATACCTGCCCCCGCTCCATAACGACATTTAGCTCCATCGAAATGGAGAGTCCAATACTTAGCCGGGAGTGTAGATGTTGGGGCATCTGCTGTGTTTGCACACTCTACTTCTACCATACAGAGATCCTCTGCCGGTAAGGAACCAACACCTAGGGAAAATCCTATGCCTACTAAATCAAATGGTAAGAACATTGGTGAATCTTGTTCTATCAATTCAACGATTTTCGCAGTAGTCCCTAATGATCTGTTTCTTTAGTTTTACCTTTAGGGGTTGGAGTTGTTTTGGCTATCTTTGGTAGTTTCAAGATCCGTTGTAGGTATCAACTTTTCCTCTAGCTTTGGGTCGAGGGTTTATTAAGTTCGTTTGTTGGTAGCTCAAATTCAGAGTGCACCTGGTCTTTTCTTTAAATCAGCTAGGTGTAAATCGAAAGGTTTGGATCACCTTTGGCTACAAATACCTTTCCTAGATGCAAGAATCTTACTTCTTGAAATAGCGTAGAAGGGATTTCCTTCATTCGATGTATCCAAGGTCACCGAGGATCATATTATAGTTAGTTTCCGATCTATAATATAAAACTCGGTAAGATGGTTTTGGGCCCTCGGTGACCGGCAGATTATAGTTCTATCGAAGTGGCTTTAAGGCTATCATAGCCTCTCAAGGTATTTCGTGTAGGGAACAATTTGTTTCTCCATATCCAAGTTTTTGGAGGAAAGAGAAAGGGACTATGTTAATCTACAGCCCCATCATCAACCATTGCTTCTGCTTTTACATAGTTATTATAAACCCACACTTGCAAGTGTAAGGTCAATACCCTCGGCGTGCGATCTCAAGGCATCTGTGGGCATTTTACTTATTTCAAGATGAATTCGACATCCTTGTCCACTGCCGGAGGTGGATATCAAAATCTACGTGATTTACTTGTGTTTCGGGAGGTGGAGTGATGTTAATTAGATGGCCTAGACCTAATGCTTC
Source organism: Taxus wallichiana var. yunnanensis (assembly GCA_018340775.1). Lineage (NCBI taxonomy): Eukaryota > Viridiplantae > Streptophyta > Pinopsida > Cupressales > Taxaceae > Taxus > Taxus wallichiana. Next base: position 25,418,215 of record CM031242.1, on the reverse strand, counting down.
TAAAAGAGCAGCTCTGTGAGGGGAGAGTTCTTTAGTAAGTCCAAAAATGAAATGTGTGAAAAGGTCTTTGTTAGGTCACTAATTAAATCATAGGCACCGATGGGTTTTTCAACTATTTGGCCTCGCAGATGACTTGGGCTTGGTTGAGAGAAATACTCGTGTTCTCGTTATAGCTTCGATAGGTAGTTCAACGTCTAATTCTACCAAACCGACTATCTTAGGTCTCGATTGAGCTCCCAACTCGTGGCGCGATCGACAGATTTAATGAAGTCGAGGCTTCATGGTCATTGTTCCGTCACCGCACCTTTGTTTGTTACTTGGATTCACCTATTGCTTGTCATGATTTGGGAGCGGATCATTAAAGATCTTGAGGGGAGCATTCGAGGAGAAACTTCCTCGCGAGAGTATTTGGTGATGATGAGACGGATCTCGCCAAGAAGACAGTGCATAGAAGAAGCTGTCTTTGTTCTTCTCAGCAAATGTTGCGCATAAATTTATTGTAGTCATGGCACGTTCTAGTGTCGTGACCATGAATTTTATGGAAACCACAATAAGAATTGGGATTATAATTCCCGCTTTGTTGGTTTGGTGTGTATTGTGGCCTAAAATTTCGATCAAACCGTTGCACTATTAGGACCAAAGTTTTGGAATTGTTGTTTTTGGTTTTGACTTTGGCTTTGGTAACCAAATGAGTTTTGGCTTGGCCCTTGTATGGGATTTCGCCGTTGTTGTTGTTGTGGATGGTTAAAATCCACTATATTGACCGTTGGGGTAAAGTTGTTGTTTATTAGTTGTTTGTTTGTGACAGAGTATTAACGACATTTACCCTCTTGGGCTGTGCAGTCGGTTACCCCATCCATTGTTACCCCACGATTTTTGTTAAGGATTTTGGGTCCTTGATTGACATTTGTGGTAGTTGTAGTATTTTGAGTGGAGGTGATTAACCTCCCATTTGCTCCGTATGTCTTACGACCACTATCTATCGCTGCTTGATCTATTCGCAGAGCGCTCTCAAGTACTTCATCATAAGTCCTTAGTGGGAACTTCTGGACTTCTTCTTTCACTTCTCTGCTGAGAGAATGAAGGAATAAATCGCATAGTTCCATCTGATCCATGTTTGGAGCACTTGCTGAAGAGTAAAGAACTGTATGCCACCTCTGGATGAAATGGGCGACAGATTCATTGTGTGTTTTGATGTGCAAGAATTCCCTGATTCCTGTTCTTAGCAGTTTGTTCATGTCGAAGGCTTTGATGAACTCTGACACGAGTTGTTTAAATGAATGTATGGAAGCCTCAGGTATTCTATAATACCAATCGAGAGCAATGCCCTCCAGTGTTTTGGGGAATATTTTAGCAACAACCCCATCCCAAGGGAGTAATTCTCGTATGGCTGTAGCGTAAGCTTTGATATGTGTGTTTGGATCTCCCTCACCCTTGAACTTAGGCAAATCAGGGAGAGGTCTTGGAAGCATGACGCTTCGTATGGTGAAATCTAAGGGTTCCTTTAGATATTCTGAATACGTCCCTATTACATAGCTTTCGACCATTGATGGTGTTTGGTGAGGGAGTGGTGGTGGGATAGGTTATTGATACGGTAGCAGATGACGCATCATAGGGAGGTCCTCGCGTTTGAGAAAACATGCTTAGGGAGAGGAGAACATATCTCCTTGTGGTGATTTAGAGTATATGTTTAAGTAGGACGGGGGTATTATCGAGGAACGTTGTTCGACACTAGAGAGGAATAGTGTTAGAGATGATAGGCCTTGTTGGCGTTTCTTTGTGGATATTGAGGAGGCATTCCTAACGTGCCTACTCCCGTAAGGAGATCTACCGACCGGCGTGGTATGGAGGATTGGAACTTCTTGTTTGTATGAACGGAGAATTTTGACTTGCTTGAGCGCTTCTAACCCTCTCACTCTTTCTACTAACGTTGAAATGACTTCATTTGGTGAAGTCACGGTACTTTTTTGCCTGAGCGACGTTTGTTGTATACCTTGGTGTTGTAAAGGTACATGATATCCTGTCATAAACTGATCGCTATCTTGCCAAGTTTCTCCCAGAATGTTTCCTGTATGCAATGGCATAGATGTATTTTCTTGAAAAGAGATTTCGGGTTGTATTTGTAAACCTCCTATAGATGGGTACATTCCCAGGAGCATTGTTCACTCCTAGGATAATGTGTTGATTCCATCATCTAAGACCAGGTATGGATCTGATTGCCTACCAATTTGTGGTCTGAGTAACATTTGAGGAGATGAACCAGATTCTCCGGTAAATGTCATATTGTTTGAACCTGAAGGTTCTGTTTGTTGGGTTCGAGGGGGTTGATCTAACTCCTCAGTTTGAAGAGATGAACTATATCTGATTCTTGGGGTTTGTGTTGACAACTGATTAGTTGAATAGTTTTCATCCCATATTGAGAGCGAGGGTGATGATTGCCTATTTTGTTGGGCGTAGTATGCCTCAAGACCCGTGAGGGGTCTCGCATATGCATCAAATCCCGACATATTCGGGGGGTATATGAATACCCATGCATAATAATGGGAAGGAGCGAAGGTGGATGAGAAAAGATGAAACTTCTCAAAGAGAAGGTGAAACAGTTGTTTGTTTCACGTCGGGTTCACCAATTTTGTACGTCAGAAAAGCGACAGGCGAGCATGACAATCAACAAGTAACTCTTCTGCGTACCCGACCTCCCGAGGTCGTGCCGAGGCAATGGTGGGGATGGAATATGCAGACAAACTAGTTAGGCAGTCTAATGTCTTTGACACACACTAGTGGAATTTGCGAATCTAAGGCAAAGAAGGCCCTTCTAACTTGGATGGTGTGATAGATTGATCAGGCGAGGATGATCGCTCGAAGGCTCCAATCAATATCGAGCTCTGGCGTGATTCAATCTATGGGTTGCGGAATACGTGGAAAATGACCTGGGATTGTTTCGTGTATATCTCCCGATAAGGTCATATAGTGGATGATGAATATAATTGGCTCTATGGACGATTTTCTGGCCTAGTCCAGAATTCCCTAGCTTCGCTAGCCGCTATATCTAGTAAGGACAGTTGTTCGATGATGATAGGTGGAAGTGGAGTGGACTGAAATACTAGTGTGCGTAGGCCAGTGTTTATATCTAATTGACTTGTGGATTCGTTGGGCTGTGGGATCTGTGGGTCACAACCATAGACTCTTGGTTATTGGGTCGGTCTGTTATGGTCATATGCGAGATCAAATTCTAATCCTAGTATCTAGTAATCGTATGCTTTCTCACTTCTTACATGTTTAGAACCAATAGTTGTGCGATCTTCTCAGAATACCTTACAGACGTTCTCGCAACCTGGATTCTTAAGTGGCATCTATATCTACGAGGGTGTCTCCGTGTCCGGGTGTGGAACTAGAGGATCGCACCCGAATGTTTGTTCTCTTCGAGCCCTCTACATCATGTGGATGTTTTCTAGAGTAATTCAGAGTTTGGCTGACTTGACCAAAATGCATGTGCTTGGTCGTCTTCTATGTTTAATCCTCTTAACTGAGAACTGATCAGTTGTAAATCTGTGGTTGCTCGGAATACTTGTATCCTGAGATTTTGGTCTATGTCAACTATTGCTGTGACGAGGTTTGGTTGAGGCACGATTGGCTCAAATATATATTCCCTGGGCTCTTGAGGTCCCGTAATTGTCATACGAAACAAAATGCAAATCTAACTGTAATGAAACAAATTCTAACTACGTGAAATAAATCTAACATATATATCTTTTATTCTTCTAAGAAATATTCTAACAATTTTAAGGAAAGCAAACTATTTTAAGCGTATCTAGAAATAATAGCTAAACAATAATTTAAAACAGACAAGATAACCGAGTGTGGTTATTTGCCTGTGCGATTTATAGAATTATTCTAAATAAAACAGTTTGTCTAATCTACCGGAAAGATTCTCGATCCTACCTCAGAAGTGAGGAGTGAATCATAGTTTCTTAGAAACTATCAATCCCCACAGCTTCCCTGGCAATGTCGAGAATAGAATGAAATGAAATAAAGCGATTAACTACTCTATTTGATATGAATCTGACTAGAACTTTGAAATGTAAAACCTGGACTCCGCAAAACAGTGGCGAATCCGATGGTGTATGTGATCTCGTCCCCTCAGTATGATCTCCTCGTTCTTTTGTGTTCACGTGGATCCAAAAAGCGTGTAATGCTAGTAAATCGATAAGAGTAGATTTTGGGACAAGGACAAATTTCGAATGCGGGCGAGAATGCGAGTAGGAGAGGGATAGCGCAAGAGTCACGGAGAGCTTGGCTTATGCGATTCCTAGCGGGATTTTACTGCGATTCATGAACATGAAGCGACCAGTAACCTGTAACTATCCTATACGAAGAGCAAAACCTACAACTTTAATGGCTTCCTAAGCTATTCTATTTCAAAATAAAGACACTCTTACTTGCTGAAGTTGGATATGTGGCTTACTAACACCGGATAAAGCTAACTAGGTATATAATGAATTGAACTTAAGAATTCTAAGACACGATGAAGATAAATCTACAAAGAAAGAGGAATCGAGGCAAGCTTCTAACTGGATTGGATGGAACAATAGCACTTTGCCAACAAGATGGGTGTCGTGGCTTACCAACAAAACAGTGACAATACTAACCAAGTATGAAATAAACTATCTTTATCAATCCTAAGCAAGCTAACCAAGACATTAAAAATCGAAGACTCTAACAAGGAAAAATGGTGACCAAAAGCTCCACTCAAATTCTTCACCAAATTCTTCTACATTCTCGCCCATTTGCATGTACACAAACCATGCATTTATAGAATTCAACTCTCAAAACCAAAACCAAATTGAACACCTAAACAATAAACAAAGAAAAACACTGCATTAGGGGGACCAAAAACATTAATGCATGCTCAAGTCGGCAAAGAAAAGCTGGTGAAACATGATATTTCACGCGAGTCGCGTCCAAAAGAGCGTTACGAAAACGTGCACGGACCACCGCTGCGGCGGGTGGCGGTTATGAAGACCGCCGCCTGTTTAGGCGGCGATCACGAGACCACCACCGCCCTTCACGGCGGCGGTTTCATCATCGAAGGTCAAGAGGCCAAGGAAAGAGGGAAAACGGGAAAACAAAGGGCACGGGGCTAAACGAGGCATGCGGGGTGTTAACGCATACTCCGAGGGATTTTCCGAATCCCGAACACCTTGCGAGGAGACTGTATCATCATCGGGGCACTTGTTACATCAGCTTTAAGCGATCTGCATCTTATAATTTTGGGTAAATGCGTACAAAGGTGCCTATTAGAGTTTCATGTTAGTTTTTCTTGTTAGGTTAATGTGCTAGGTTTCGCATGATTAAGGTGTCACACTATAGTATGTCATGCAAGGGTGTCCCATCATTAAGGTATCACATTAGGGTGTTGTGATAAGGTGTTATATCAAGGTATCGTCTTTAGGGTGTCATATTGGGGAAATTATATAAAGTTAGGTCAAATTAGGGAAAATTATATCACTTTTAAAACTATATCAAATTAGGTTAAAAGGGGTAATGAGATAAAAATAGGGGCCAATATGTCAAACTAGGGGAAATTAGGTCAATTCAATGTAAATTATATCAAATTAAATCAAATCAAGGAAATTAGTAAACTTAAGGGAAATTTACGAAATTAGGGGAAATTTGGTTAGATTAGGGTAAATAAATCAATTTTTGAGAAATTACGTCAAATCAAGGAAATTTTGTGAAATTGGGGGAAATTTGTAATATTAAGGGAAACTAGGTCAATTTAGGAGAAAATTGAATTTTTTTGAGAAATTAATGGAAATTGGGTTAAATTAGGGGATATTAGGTCAATTTTGGGTAAATTATATCAAATTTGGTAAAATTAGGGAAATTACGTCAAGTTATGTCAAATTATGCCAAGTGAGGGGAAATTCAAAAAATTATGTCAAATTAGGGGGAAATATGTCAAATTAAGGGAAATTAGGTCAAATAGGCCAAATTATAGGAAATCAAATAAATATAGGTGAAATTAAAAATTTTAGGGTAATATATGTAGGATTATATCGATTAGGTCAAATTAGATGAAATTAAGTTATATTCAATCAAATTAAGTCCATATGTTGGTGTTTAAGGGGCTCAATATGTCTTATTTTACTTCCTATATAATTCATTACTCGATAATGAAATCAAACCCCATCTTGATATAAAATAGGACGTATAAAGCCTCATAATCATATTAGGGTGTTGATTTAACCTAAATGGTTAATATTTAGGGGTTACTCGAGCATTGGTAGATTATCCTTATCAATTAGTTTCTAAAGCTAATTGCAATAATATCAGGAATAACCATTAAACAATGATAAGAAATGATAGATAGTGATATATAAAACACTTGCAATGAGAGAGAGAATATGACTAAAATGGTCTCATTATTTGTGTGATGATCCTCGGGTTGGTCTAATAACTAAAACAAGCTAAAAATGACTTGAGAGACCCTCGTTGTTGAAACTATGTTGAACTATTACACTGACCAAAATGGATAGTGTGAAGATGAAGGTTTATTACCTCTTTGAGGGAATATTTGATAGACAACAAGGAAGACACCTAGCTAATGTGTAGGAATGATTTATTTTCAAATTTGATTTATGAATAGAGGTGGAATGAGAGTCGTACATTGCTCACTACCACCAAGCATCCATAGCCACAGAGAGATGCATTTGATTCAAATCGCAACATTTCTCTACTACCACCATGTGTCCATAGCCCCAAAGTATAGATATTTTAAATACCCCAAGAGAGAGTTATATGTCAATTTGCTTTTTGATTTTTTATTTTGATTGATTTTTTTACTTTCTGAAAATTTATTTCAGCTCTCTCGATTTGTTTTGATAAGGGGTTAAGAATCACTTATGGCTTAATGGAAGGATGTGGAAGTGATTGTGATGACGAAATTGGCTAGTGTCAACAAATATGTTCAAAATTTCTTTACAAAAAGTTTATTATATGTAAATAGTGATAGGATCTCTAAGAGGTCATTTGTTCTTTAATTTACCAAGGTGATGAAATGCCAAGGTCAAATGAATACCATAGAGATAAATGTCACAAAATGTGTGCGAATAGACTAACCAAAATATCATCGAAGAGATGAAAATGGTGGATGAATTGTAGAGGAATGGAAAGAAAGGGAAGAAAGAACATCCATGTGCATGTAATACCTGATTGCAATGTTTGATCTTTGTACCTTTGATTTTTTGTTTTCTCATTTTTTTGTATTATTTTTTTAAAAATTGAACCAACAATGTCACTCAAATATGATAAGATCCAACAACAATTTTTTTATTTTTTGATAAGGAATACTAGGCGTGTTTTCCTATCAAGATTTATATTATCCCTGATATTGATGATCGTGGTGAGCTCATACTCAATAAATGACTGTGACTTATCTTGAAACATGGATTTCGTATACGGGAGCATGAGTTCCTTATCCGAGGTTTATGCACTTTGTACCATACTTGATGGTTGCATTGGTGTGCATTTTTGAGCCACGTTTGATTCTAAACTTTATGATTGTTTAAATTTTTGGGAGCTTTGGAGCTCTTGAAATTTTTGATCTTAGCTTGATGAAGAAACCATTTGGGTTTCTATAAGCTAATACATGACTTGTTTGATCCCGAGAAGTGGGAGAAGAAAGTGGATGAAGAGGATTGATGTGAGAAATGATGGTGGGCTTGCCACAATCATTAATAGAAGGATAATGTGATGGATGAAAAGGATATGGTCCAAGAATTGAAGAGGATGGGATACCAGGAGGTGTCCCGTAGACGAGAATGAAGGGATACCAAGATGTGGCCCTAAGATGGAAGATGAAGGACTACCTAGAGGTGTCCCATATATAGAAGATGATGGGCTACTAGGATGTGGCCCAAGAATAGAAGATAAAGGGCTACCCGAGAAGACCCACCAATAGAAGATGGAGGGCTACTAGGACGTGGCCCCGAATAGAAGATAATGGGCTACAAGGAGGTGACCCACAAATAGATGATAAAGGGATACTCGAGAGGTGGCCCGCATCTAGAAGAAGACGATGAGCTACTAAGTGGTGCTTCAAGGTGAGATTGTGATTGAGGAATCATGATATATAAAGAATGATTGGGTGATGAAAAGATAGGTCATGGATCAATGCTAGAACCAGGTGTTTCATCATGCAATGAAGAATGAGAAGATGGAAGAACAAGAGGAGTATCAAGTTTGATGATCTTCGGATCTTCCTCTATCTTATGATAAAAGGAATCAACCAAGTCTAAAGAGAATCCTTGTTTATAATCCTCTAGGGAATGTCATCATGTGGCCCCATAAATTATTTGATCACTTCTTTATTCGAAAGAAATCGATCGGTATGGGTTGTTTTTCTTCGACCATAGTAGGTTGATTAGAAGAAAGGGGTCCAACTGGTGTGGAATATTTAGAAGATGATGACTCAAGAGATAAATTAGATTTGGATTCAGATGTCTTGTGAGTGGAAGAAGATGTAGATTTGAAATTGGTTGGCATTAGCTTTCCTAGAAGATGACATAGTCTTAGGGAAACAAAGAGGATCGTGTAGAAATCCAATGTAGATTGTGATGTAGGAGTCAACTTAGATGATTTATTAGAAGAATTTAGAGTCACACAGATCTTCACCGAGAGGAAGAGGTGGTTGAGGTGATGTATAAACGGGTCCTACGAAGAAAGGGAGGACCACGACTTAGGATTTGAACTAGAGGAATAACTCATATTAGAATCTTCAAAATACCGAGGGGAATCAGAAGAATAGTTTGGATTGGAATCGTCAGAATCATACCACCGACTATGAGATGAAGGTGGGGAAAGGGGTAACTAAACGGTTTCTCTAGCATGAATAACCAAATGAGGTTTGGTCATGATGGGCATCCTTTGATGGGAATGTTGAAACCTAGGTTCCCTATTTTTGTAAATGTGAGGAACCATGTGATAGTTAGTCATTGTTGGCATTGTTGGGTCTAAATGCCTAGACCTAGATAGTGTGATTGAACTCCTTCAAATGGAAGGAAGTTCCATGTCAATTCGAAAGCAAACATAACGGAAACCAACTAGACATTTTACAAATATGGGGATGTTTGTGTGATTTTCCAAAGGGAATATAAGGAAAACAAACATCGTAATGACACAATTTTGACAATCCAACAAGGTTTGGACAACAAGTTTGGAAGTGTAAATGTCAAAATGGTTGATCAAAATTTAGCAACATAAAGGATATAAAGGAAACTTTTCCAATGTTCAGATTGATTTAAGAGTTTCTTGATAGGAAATATTTTTGCAAAGGTTCGAAACATGTATATATGTACTACAATGAACCTAGGTAAAAAAAAAGGGATTGGACCCTAAATTTTTATGCTCCATCTTTGTGATAGGAGGCATAAAAAAACAAGGTTTCTCTAAGGTTGGTTTAAAATGGACCCTAGGACAAACCAAGCAACGTAACAATGTAAAATCATCACAAAGAATGTAAAATAATAAATGGTAACTAATCCAAAGGATCAAGGAAATATGAACTAAGAATACCAAAGAATAAAGAATGACACACTTGACTAAAGTACGTGTAGCAACAAGTATCTAGGACACAACGATCAAGTACAAGACTATGATCCAATCACAAAAATAGTTACTCCCTATGTTTTCCAAGTATAGGTTTAGTACAAATAGTGACAACACAATATCACCACTTAGGTCAAGTTTAAAATAAACAAGACCTAAATACTAAGAAGGTGTTGACACGATATCCTAACAAGGTATACTAAAACAAGTTTTAGATACAAACAAAGTCCAAGTTATGAAAAAGGAGGCTACAAATGCGAGCAGCGCAACAACACTATTTGGACACGTTAATCAAGCTTTATGGAAAAAGCAAGATTTTAGTATCAAAATGATGTCACCACAATGCGAGTAGCGTAACGACACTTTTCAAAACTCAAGGCAATGTTGGGATAAAAACCAAGTCTAAGTATATCAAGAAGTTGTTATTTATGTGAGCAACGTAACAATACAACTTAGAGACTTAGATCAAGTTTCACAAAGGAAACAAGACGTAAGTATTAAAAAATTTATTGATATGATACAAGCAGCGTAACAACTCAAAGGAAGTCAATGATGAGACAACCTAACTATAATGAAGTCTTGATATGGGTATCGAGATGATGGCTACCAAGATACAAAGACGTACCAACACACTTTCAATGCTTACTATCGCAGTCTTGTGGACACAATATTTGATAGCACTACGTATGTATGTTCTCTTTTGTCCCAAAATGGGCAACAAGAAAAAAATGAGTAGACCAAGTGGTGATGAAAATACTTGGCATGACTTTGGCAGAGTTTTGGATTGTCTTAAGACAAGTGAAAAACTAGGAAAAAGTAACACTTTGTAAATTTCATGATGAAATAACACACGGTTTCAACTTTAATGGAATCTCCCCTCCTTCAATAATAAGGTTTTGACTCCAAAAAATTCACGTTGTGAGAGCTCTTTGGAACACAATGAATAAAGTCTAGTATGCTCCAAGCCAAAAGCCTCCTATTATTTCACTATTTAGGTGTCACAAACTATCTATGTGAGCACGGTTTGCCAAGAAATTTGCACTGACTAAATTAAGGAGTATATCTTGACTTTATTTTACCCCATTTGATACAATGAGCAATAAATTGTGTTCAGTTGTATCACATTGGGGTCGCGTGAAGATAATTTTGATGTTAATCTCACAAAGGCATACTAGTCAATTGGGTAGTGGAGCACTTCCTATTTTGTTCACCATTTCTCTCAAGGTGTGAACTACTTTAGGGTTCCTGGGGTAATCCTCACAATGAGTTTTATGGCTTATGCCAAGATACTTCCCCCAGTTCAAAGAGGACGAGTCATAGCTCTTAACCGAAACCTGTAAATACAGTGTGTTGAATAATGTGGTGTATTTTTTATCTTTTAGATTAAGAAATTTGGTTTAGTACACCTTTGGCAACCTGCAACACATGTGTAATTAGATTTTGTTTATATTCTCCTATCTTAGACAATTGTTAGGTCCTACACATAAATGATTTAATAGTTTCCAATAGAAAGTGAACCAAAGTTGTTTTTGATTCTCAAGATCATCCAAGGACGCAAGAGAAGAGCATACACAACAATTGATCCAACTAGATAAATGTAAAGGAAAACTTTAAATCAAATGAACTTTAAATAATGTTTGATAAATTGATTCATTCCCTTAAAAATTAAAATGATGAAGTTTCCAAATGAACCAAATGTTAGAAAAATAATACTAAAGTTGCTTTTGATTCTCAAGATCACCAAAGGTGCAAGAGAAGAGCATACACAAACTTTAGCCTAACTAGATAGACATGGAAAACTTTAAATCAAAGGACCATAAAATTCTTTGTAAAAGGTTCATTTCCTTAAGAAAATGAATAATGAAATCTCCAAGTTAATCCAAATGTTAAAAATATAGATATCAAAGTTGTTTTTGATTCTCAAGATCACCAAAAGGTACAAAAGAAGAGCATACACAAGATTTGGTCTAAATTAAGTATGGACATACAACATTCATCAAAGCATTAGACATGTTAGAAAATGACTAGTTTTCTAATAAAGGAAATCATAAATTTTCTATAAGTAAAAACATTAATTTTATGTTTCCATTGTTGATCCGAAAACTCTTCAACTTTGAAATTATCCACAAAATCAAAATTAAATGATGTTGTTCTACTTTCTATTAGAAAATGACAGAGATAACTAGTGAATGAATTTTGCTTGTGCTTAGAATCAACAATTGCAGGAAAGGAAAGAATATAAACTCACAAACACCAACAAGTTGTATCCTAGAAACCTCCAAAGGAGGAAACACCAGGTGGGAAGGGAAATTTTTGTCTTCCCACTTTTATTAGCCAATTCAAACAATAAGTACAAAATTTACAATAAATATGAAAGAGAAGTAGATAATATCTCACACTTCCTCCTAATTAATTGTTTGCTTTGTCTCAACACTCCTTTCTTCTACAAAACACAATTCCAGCATTAAGAACTTCTTGCTCACTTATTTTCATGCTTCGATGATCTTGTTCTCTTCTACAAACATGTATTTATAGCCTTTCTCATGTCCTCTCGTGCATTGGAGAATGGGAAAGGTCATGGAGGAGAAGAGACACAGACAACCTTTTAAATTCTTAGGTTGTTCGTTTCATGTTTTTATTTTCTATCCGAAAGAGCCGGGACCGCCGCCCTAGTTGGGCGGTGGTTCTGTAACCTCCACTCTGCACAAAGTGGTGGTACTGTTACTATAAAGATATTGAAGCTTATGTTCTCTCCTATGTTGATCGTGCCTAGCCTTATACTTGGCTTGAGATTTCTCTAGTTTTTCTTTGACTTTGAGATGAATTTTTTAGATCCTCTCAATGAATTTTTTTGCTCTAGTCACCTTTGTGTCTCATGTCTCCTCATCCTATTACCCAACTAATATGTCCAAAAAAATTGTATGTAGATATCCCATGCATGCTTCAAATAGTGACTTCATAGTGGATGTGTGTATTGCCCAAGTTATAGGAATGTTGAATGTAGGCTAAGGACTCATCCCAAGTTCTTGGGAATTTGTTGTTATACCCTCTGATCAACTATACCAAAGTCTTGTTCACCACCTTTTTTTGTCCATCTATTTGTGGATGGAAATTTGTGCTCCTCTGTAACCTGGTATCCATGTTGTCCCACAAAGTACTCCAAAACTTCCCCAATAACTTTGGAATCCCTATCATGAACAATATACTTTGGCAAACCAAAATGCACCCATACATTAGCAAAGAAAATATTTGCTTTGCCTCATGTGCTTTTGTTTTCTTTTTACATTCCATAAGAATAAACATCTTACTTGAATCTATAAACAACAACATAGAGATAGTCATGGCCATGTTTAGACATAGGTAATCCTCCTACAAAATCCATAGAAATTTCCTCCCACGCAGAGCAGTAGGTACTTAGAAAGGAATATACAAACCCTCCTTCCTATTTTTAGGCTTGTTGGTATAACAAAGTTCACATACACGTATAAATTTTGATACTTCTTCTTGCATATTGGGCCAATACATGTACCTTTGCAAGTGGGCTAAGTTCTTACCAACACCGAAATATCCCGCTACTTTTGAGGTATGTGTTTCCCTCATCAATAGAAGTCTTTCTTATTTAGGCACACAAAGCTTCCCCATTGTTAAAGTAGCCCATTCTTGAGATAACAATCTTCAATCCCTTTCATTTTAGTCCCTTGGGACTACAATTGCTGAAATTTCACCCCAAATTCTTTGTCTTGGGCATATTCCTCTTTATAAGCTTCCTTTGTGAAGGGCTCAATCTAGAGATAGTGGCCAAACAGACAACTTCTCTTATGTGGGTGGCCTAGATAACATGTCTTCCATCGATTTTGTACTACCCTTCTTGTATTTGATCACCGATGGAATCGCTAAAGGAACCCCATCCATTTCTATGCCTTCCTCTGCTGAATTTAGATTGTGCTTGTAAATACTAGAGAGGTTTGTGGTTAGTGTGCACAATAGTTTCTTTACCCAACAAATAATGCTTCCATTTTTTATTTCTTGAACTAGTGCATACATTTCCTTATCATATATTGAATATCATTTAATTTCTAAAGTGAAAGTTTCAGAATGATAGCATACGGGTTTACCTCCTTGAAGAAACCTTGTGCCCATAGTGTAATCACTGGCATCTGTCTCTACTTCAAAAGGATGTTGTAAATTAGGAAGAGTAAGTACTAGAGCATGACTAATCTTGTATTTCAATAACTCAAAGGATTTGTCTTGTTCCTTACCCCAGTCAAAACCCTTACTCTTTGTGGCCACTATGTGTGTAGAGGTGCTACAATGGCGGAGAATCCCGGAATGAACTTTTGCATGTACTGTAATACTCCCACAAAACTCCTAGTATTTGTGGCTCTTGTTGGTGTTAGCCAAATAGTGATGGATTCCACCTTCTTTGATCCACTCGTAGCTCTCCTCCTCCAACCACGTTCCCAAGATAGACAAGTGACTATTTGAAAATTCTCATTTCTTCATATTAAAAAGTATTGTTTCTCTATGAGAACTTTAAAGACTTGATGTAAATGAGTTAGATGTATTTCCCATGTGGCACTAAAAATCAAGATATCGTCTAAATATACAATGACACATGAATCTATGAAATCCCACAATACATCATTCATTAATCTCATAAATGTAATGGGTGCATTGCATAACCCAAAAGGAAGTACTAACCATTTGTACAAACCCCGTTATGTCTTGAAGGCATTATTCCATATATCATCCTCCTTCATTCTAACTTGGTGATAACTGATTTGAGATCCAACTTCGTTAAGAATTTAGCATGTTGCTAGTTTAAGAGATCCTCTATGCGGGAATTGGATATTTGTTCTAATGGTGATCCTATTTAAAGCGTGGTAGTCGATGCACATTCTCCAAGAATTATCCTTCTTTGGCACCATCACAATAAGTGAACCGCATGGTGAGGTGCTCGAACATATCACCCCTTGGTCTAGTAGTTCCTAGAGTTGTTTCTTTACTTTAGTACTCTTAAGCAAGGATTTCCTATATAACTTGATGTTCGATAGAGGGGACTCTAACAATAGTGAATCTCATGCTCTACTTCCCGTTTTGGTGGTAACCCATTAGGACCATGAAATACTTCCTAAAAGACTGAATAATAATATCCAAATCATGTTTTCACTAGTTAGAAATCTCTGAAACTTCTACCCCATCTTGTTTATCCTTTAACAAAAGTAAACAAAATTGATTATGATTTGCCTGAATAAGTCATTTTGATTGATTAGCACTCACCATAATAACATGTGTCTTATGGTGGTGTTCTGAATGTTGTAGCTGATCCCATCCTTGACCCATCTGTATTTGTTTTCCCTTCTCATAAATATAACATCCCTAATATACAAGTAAGGACTCCCAAATACAACATAAAAATCATCAAGTGGAATAACGTCAGCTTCCAAAACATCAATATATTGGGAATTTATCCCAAACTTGACCTTACATCTTCTTGTTACACGAATTTCAACACCCTTCTTCACCCAACCCAAAGGATAAGGGTGTGGATGCTCATAAATCTCAAGACCAATCCTTTACAATTGCTTCATAAATTAGGATAGATTGAGAACCGATGTATCAACCAAAGTATTTAACTTGGTTCTCTTGATCCGGATTTTTATCCGGAATAGTCTACTCACCTCATCTTCATGGTTGTCTATGTTGGTGGTTGTGCATCCAAGACTTTCATCTACATCATAGTCATCTTTGATTTCCACCTCTCCTTACATTTTTACAGGTTTTCATGGACTTCTTTGATTCCTTGGTTTGGTTCTTCGGATGTAACTCGGATGCAACTTCTAACATGCAGCGTCGATGACCATTGATATCACGCTTCTTGAAAAATTCTTGGGATATTTACAAGTATTTAAAGTAGTGGCATCTTGTTTACCTTTCCCTTTCCACTTACCCTTGTTACTTGTTTGCCCATATTTTTTGTTGATTTGTCAACTACTTTACCCTTGGCTCTGCTTCTCCTTGCTTATTTTCATCATCTATGTAGTATGCCTACACACACGCCTCGTTGAGATCTTTAGGCTTTGTGGAGATGACTTTTCTTTGAAGGTGAGTGTGAAGTCCTCCCAAGTACTTAGTCAGAATATCCTCATCCTCCAATTCCATGTTTAACAACATGGCCTGCCTCCGAAACTTCTTAGTATAGTCCTACACACTTTGACCACTACCTTGTCTAAAATACTACCATTTAATCATTTGGTCAGTCTTTTGGCCAATAGGATAGAAGTTATCTCTAAGTAATTCTTTAAATTCTTTCCAAGATTTCACAATAGGACGCTTCTTCTTTTCACAAGTGGTTAGATGGGTTTCCCACCAAACCAGAGCGTGTCCCTCCATTTTGAGACATGTAAAGGTGATCCTTTGTGCCTCAGTGACATTATGGATGCTAAAGTAGACTTATAATTTTTTAACCATTTATCAAGTAACTTTATATCAACTTGTCCTTCAAAACTTTTAATCTCAACTTTCGTCTCAACTTTAAAAGGAGTATGGTCAGATTTTACCTTTTCTCTTGCGTTTGAAGTCTCTTCTTCATGCTCTTCCCCATAATATTCCTCATGGTGGCTCTTCCCTATGTCAAACTTTTCAACTAAGCCTCAAACCACTAAGTCCATGGAGTCTTGATTGACAGAAGTTTTCTTCTCGTAAATCTGCAAGTTCTTCTTGCCTTCTAAATATCCTATCCATCATGGTCTCCAGCATCTCGATTATACGGACCAAGTTCTCTTCCTCCATTTGTCCCCGAATTCTATTCTTCCATTTTCTTTTATAAATTTCTAGATCACAAGGTAAAGCCTCTTCACCTTTAGATCTCGTCACATCATCATAAAATCTAAGAACGAATACCAAATTCTTGGATACATGTTAGCTTTGATACCAAAATGATTTGTAAACTCTTCAACTCTGGAATTATCCACATAATCACAAATTAAATGTTGTTGTTCTACTTTTTATTAGAAAATGATAAAGATAGCTAGTGAATGAATTTTTCTTGTGCTTAGAATCAACAATTGCAGGAAAGGAAAGAATATAAACTCACAAACACCAACAAGTTTTATCCTGGAAACCTCCAGAGGAGGAAAAACTAGTCGGGAAGGGAAATTGCTCTTTCTTCCCACTTTTATTGGCCAATTCAAACAATAAGTACATAATTTACAATAAGTATGAAAGAGAAGTAGATAATATCTCACACTTCCTCCCAATTACTTGTTTGTTCTATCTCAACACTCCTTTCTTCTACAAAACACAATTCCAACACTAAGAACTTCTTGCTCACTTGCTTTCATGCTTCGATGATCTTGTTCTCTTCTACAAACATGTATTTATAGCCTTTCTCATGTCCTCCCATGCACTAGAGAATGGGAAAGGTCATGGAGGAGAAGAGACATAGAAAACCTTTCAAATTATGAGGTTGTTCATTTCATGTTTTTATTTTATGTCCGAAAGATCTAGGACCGCCGCCAAATGCAGACCGGAGGTCTCAGGACCACCACCTTGGTTAGGTGGCGGTTTGTAACCACCACTCTACACAAAGCGGCGGTCCTGTTACTATAAAGACAAAACCTCCATGTATTTATTTTCCTTATTTGTGTTGGTGATCGATGAAGTAGATTCCTTTTGGATCCCTATGGATCAATTGCGTAGCTTGCTTCAATACCTTTCCAATGTAAAACAAATGGATTCATTTCAAGTTCGGGAGCAAAAATTTATGGCCTTCTAAGATCGGTTATGCACACAGATTGACACTAGCATGCCCAATATGACACCAATGTGCCCAAATTAATGCTTACGCACCCAAATTAACACTTACATGCCAAATTGACACTTACATGCCCATATTAAAACCTCGTGTGGGTTTTACACAAAATGGAAAAAGAAGAGTTAAAAAAGCGTGACCAGATTAATGTTTGTGTGCCCAGATTAATGAAATGCACACAGATTGACACTAGAGCGGGTATGAGACAAAAACATAGAAAGTAGTGTCACTCTAGCATGGCCAAAGAGACAATAATGTGAGTCAACTCAATACTAGCGCAAAGCACTGCAGTATTTTTGGTGAGTGCATGGATTTTATTCCCTTGGCTACATGTGAGATGTGTTTCCCAATGCGTTGATAGTCTTCTTTGATGCTTGGAAAAACTTCTCTATTTCCTGCAACATAGAACTCTCTGCCTGGATACTTCAACGTTGAACTTCCTCACTGTGTGAATATTGTTGGCTCCTCCCAATGTAGAATCTTGCCCTAGTGTGATTGAGTGGTGTATTATTTTCAAAATAGGCGTGGAAAACTACATATCCTTCCCCTCACATGGCACCTTCTTTTCGAATGTGTGAGAATTCTTGATTGTGTTGGAAATTGTTCTTTGCATGCGTTAGATTTTCTTTTTTATATTCATGCATGGACTTTATACTCGACAAAATGTGTAGACTATCATTTTATTTGGCTTGAATTACCTCCCCATGTGTGGCCTCTAAGTAGAGATTATTGAATTATTTCCTACGTTGGAATTTCTCTTGGAACATGTTATTTCTACCTTGCCTCAATGTGACACTTCTTCTTGTCAATGCGTGGAAAACTCTTGCATTGAAACCTCATTTAATTCTGGTGTATTATCTAAGGGATGTGATAGAAATATTTCTAAAACGTTCCTTCGAAGAAATAAGAAGAAATTGGAAAGCTTTATCTTTGAAGCTTCTTCGCATTAGTTTTTCCAACATTCTTTCAAGGAGAAATGGTTATCAGAATTAAAGAAACCTCCCTGTAATCACTTCTTTCTTCTCGTTGAAATAACCAACTTCCCCTTCTTTGGGTAGTGGGCATTAATTCTTAGGGAAAGATGGGCAAAAACTTAATCATTTTCCCATCATGAAGGCAAAGCATGCTAGCAATTTCCATCTATTTCCCCATGTGGGAAATTGGGAGATATTTTGTCATTTTTCTAGCCATTTGGGTTGGCAATCAATAAGAGAAATTCCACAAGCGGGGAAAAAGAATATTTTCCCAGAAAGGGAAATCCGAGTGCGGAAAGCCATTTGGCATTCCCATGATTGGAAGCAAAATTTTATTTTCCCCCAGAATTAAAAAAACATGTTGATTGATTTTTAATAAATATTATATTAATATTTATTTAATTAAAAAACCCAAAATTAATAAAATTAATTTTATTAAATAAAAGGGTAATAAATTAATTAAATATTAATTAATAAATTATTTACTGTGATTTACGACTGACAGAGGAGTTCTCACCCGAAATGAACGAAACGAAGACCGGAATGATCACAAGAACAATATGATCACGATGGGGATGAGAAATCACGTGAAAGAACACTTTTGAAAAAAAAAAATTTTCATACTTAGTAATTTTGTGAAGTCAAAATTAGTTGATAACACTAGCTCTAATTGGGGACAAGGACTTCACGGATGCAACAACAAACCCAGACCAAAAATTTAATGAACATGATCTCAAAGACAATGATACACAAAAATGGGATGACAAAAGAGAGGAAATGAAAAACAAGGAAGGGAAACAAACCAAAATCCTAATTACCTATGTACATATGGGGGACAACCCATTTTCAATTTTGATAGCGCTTGAGATATTGTGCGTTGTAAGGTAGAGGCAAATGAGTTCCATCAAGATATGCCAAGTAATAGGTGTTATCTCCATAGAAATGCCTAATCTTGAAAGGGCCTAGCCATAGTGAATCAAAATTCCCTTGTTTTCCTTTTGGTTCACGTCTCTTGTCCTGCAGAGAATAATTAATTCATTGATTTGAAATTATCTCTCCTTGGTTTTCTGGTCAAACAATTTCTTTACTTTTGATTGGTGTTCCTCGATCTTGTTTGCCACTTGACTTCTTTGCTCTTCAAGCTTGCTTAGGAACATGATCCTTTTATCCAACACATTGGTGAAGCATTCATCATCAATTGCTTGAGCCAATCGTAATCTGGTAACTCCAAAGTGATGGGAATTTGAGCATCGGTTCCATACAAGAGTTGGAATTGAGACATTTTAATTACCCTTTTGGGAGTTATGCGGTCAACCCATAATGCATCATATAAATTTTTGTGCCAAGTTCTTTGATTTTCTTTGACTAACTTGCACACGATAGTAATGATGTTTTGTTACTTAGATTATGTTTGATTTATTTATCGAGAGTAGTAATCTAATGAATGAGATAAAGATATCCCATATCTATAACAAAACTTTGGAAGAAAAATTGGTGGAATTTTCCATCACGATCTTTTGTGGAATTCCGTAACGAATCAATATATTCTCTTTGATGAAGTCATAGATTATTATAGTAGATGTTTGTTACACCGGTATAGCTTCTACCCACTTTCTAAAGTAGTCAGTTACAGTGAGCACGTCAGTATGACCAACACTAGAATTTGGATTCATAACCCTAATGAAATCCAACCCCCATTTTTGAAAGGGTTCTTCAAAGACAACTAGTTTTAAAGAAAAAGCTGCCATTTTAGGTCTTCTAACAAATTGTTGACAAGATTCACATTTGGCTATCCATTTTTGGGTGTCAGAAAACATAGTGGGCCAGTAATAATGTGCTCGCAAAACCTTATGAGTTGTCACTGGTCCAGAGAAATGACCATCACAAGTATGATTGTGAAAGGCTTCAAGCAAGTTGGGTTGTTGTTCTTTATCAACATAACTGAGGAACATGCCATCAATTCCTTTCTTGAACAATGTGTTGTCCAAAATAATGTATCTGGTAGCTCTCAATTTGATAGCTCTTTTTTCTTAGTTGTTATATTCTCGGACCTTCACCATATGTGAGAAAATAAGTGATATCGAATACCATTCATTTTTGGTACTAACAAAACTACTAGTGGTAAACTTTCTTTGACTGGTTCTTCTTCAGAGTCATCTCGTAGCTCATTCTTTGCGATGAGTTGGAAAATTCCTCTTCCTCAAACCAACCTGGTAGGCTTGATGTCTAAGTCATATTCCTGGATCTTGGAGACCCAATTACCTCTTTTAGATCCTAGTTCTTGTTGTGTCAACATTGATTTAACTACGGTGTCTAGAACTAAGACTTTGGTGTGAGAATTCAATACATAGTATTTGAAATGTTTCAAGGCTCTAACCATTGCATATGCATGCCTCTCAAGGGGAGTGTAATTTAGTTCATGTTTCTTGAATCCGAACTCATGAATGTAATAGGAGATTCAATTCCCTCTTGATTATGTTGAGTTAGGATGGCAGAGATCATGTGTAGGGAAGCATAGCAATAGATTATGAAATCCTTTTTAAAATCGGGACACACCAATGTAGGAGCTTTTACAATAGCACCCTTGATTTGTTCAAATGCTTCTCTACCTTCCTTTGACCATTTGAAGGATTCTTTGTCTTTCATCATATTAGCGATTTCTTTGGTTAGCTCGAGAAAATCTAGCATAGACATTTTCAAAAAGTTCACCTTCCCAAAGAATGAGTGGACTCTAGGCTTACTTATAGGCAAGGAAAGATCCTTGATATCTTGAACGTGCTCAGGATTGATCTTAGTTCCTTCTTTAGAAACAATATGACCTAGGAGTTTCCTTTCATAACTATGAACATGAACTTCTTTGGATTCAAGTAGATCTTATGAAGTCATCACCTTTGCAATATTTTCTCCAAATCTCTTAGGTGGTCTTCTCACTTCTTTGAGAACATCGTCAAGTCATCTAGGTATATCACGATGATTTTATATTTATAATTTATGAATGCCATATGCATAGCCCTTTTAAAAAAATTTGCCGACCTTAATCAAACCAAAAGGCATTCTTCTATATGTGAACATACCCCAGGGGGTAGTGAATGATGTTTTATGTTGGTCTTCTCTAGCCACTTCAATCTGATTATAACCAGAGAAACCGTTTAGCATAGATAGCATTTCTGATCCAAATTCTTACTGCATAATATGGTCCATGATTGATAGTGGGTAGTTATCCTTCAAGGAAGCTTGACTAAGATTACGGAAATCCACGCAAATCCTAATTTTCTATTTTTCTTGCAAACCAAGACAATATCAACTATCTCGGTTGAATGTTGAATAGGAAAAACTATTACTCTGTCTAATAACTTTTGAAGCTCATGGAATATTTCCCTCTTATCTTGGGATTCTATTGTCTTTGCTTTAACCTAAATGGATTTGCACCAGGTTTTAAGGGTATGGCATGCTCCATTTCCCTAGGTTAGAAAGACTTCAAATCTTCATATGAGTAAGCCAAGACGTCAGAATATTTGGTAAGGAGGCTTACAAATTTCTTACGCTCCTCAAGTGAGCAACACTTACCAATGTTGACCACACAAGGTTTGTCCTTGGTACCAATGTTAACTTGTTCATAGTCAGTAAAATTTGCAGGTCCTGCCTGCTCTTTCTCTTTGATAAACTTTTCATGTTTATCAAAAAGTTCTTCAAGTGAAACCAATCCTTTTGGAATTTTATTTCCTTTGAGTTGAATGATTCATCATCAGGATCCTTGTTCTCAACTCCTTCTTGAATGGGCGAGGTCATTGATTCGTGAAATGCAGAATCACTTCCTTCAAAGTACAACTGTTCAAAATTATCTCTCTTTTCCAAGAAGGTAATAATTTGTTGATCATCATTGAAGACTTGCCAATTTTCTACATTGTCAAGAACACTTGGCCTAAAAACCATTTCAATGGTGTATTTTCTTGATCAAACTCTGAATGAGGGATCATCAATGAAGCTGAGACTGCTAGGGAATCTACTTTATCATTCTTTTCACAAGGGACAAATCCTATGGAAAAATCATCGAAGGTTTCTATTGCGTCCCACACTTTATTTCTGTAGTGTCTCAAACAATCATTCTTTACTCTGAAACTGATTTTTAACTTGTTTCACGATTAACTCTGCATCTCCAAAACTTTCAAAAAGTTTATCCCTTTCTCTTCTCGAGACTTAGAGGCTAAGGATTAATGCCTCATATTCTGCATGCTTATTATTAGTATTTTAAAATTGGAGTTTGTAAGAAAAAGGAAACATTTTACCATTTGGAGATATAAGCACCACTCCTGTGTCGAAACTTGTTGAGCAATAACTTCCATCGAACTCAAGAGTCTATATCTCATTGGGATCTTAACAAGTGATCTCAGGGGTATTAACCTCTGTAGTCATCATATAATTACCCATACTTGAGTTTTCAAACAAGATCATGCATGAGG
Organism: Taxus wallichiana var. yunnanensis; assembly: GCA_018340775.1. Lineage (NCBI taxonomy): Eukaryota > Viridiplantae > Streptophyta > Pinopsida > Cupressales > Taxaceae > Taxus > Taxus wallichiana. Next base: position 25,395,362 of record CM031242.1, on the reverse strand, counting down.
ATCTTTGGTTTTAGTCACCGTGAACTTGTCTTGAGCTTTCGGCATTAACTTCTTCATCTCTCCCTTGATAGGGATCATAACATGAGACCAATCCATTTTAATCTCACCACCCAAGTCTCTGTAAAATTTCTTGCTTAAAAACATACCATACGAAGTGGGAATGTCAGCAACTAGAATGGTTACCTTAACTTGCTTTTGAGGAAATTGGGCTAAAACCATTTGAGCGTCGTTAATCTACCTAATCGAGGAACTTGTCTTATCTCTGTGGAGTAACACAATCTGAATGTTCTCGCATGAGTCAAACCAAGAGCATATGTTACATAATTTGCATCCAATGATCGAAAGGACACAAAGAAAGGTTCAATCTTTTCATTTGATGGTGTATTGGCCGCTTGAATATTTTGAGTCTTCTCGTATTTAGGAGTTTTAGAATTCCTTTAGAGGAATAAACAATAAGTCGCCTTTGATAAATTGGACCAATTTCTCGAGTTGATCCTTTTGAATTCATGTATTCTTCCTATGACATGGAAATTTTTGTTTTATTGATATGATCAATGATATCAAATTTGGGCAAAATGATCGTACTTGATGTCTTAGATACTAGTTCTTTTGAACTTGATGATGGCTCACTTTTGACCTTTGATTCGGGCTTGGTTGATATTGATGTGGAAGAAGAAACTTTCTTCGTAGCTGATTTATCAACTGATTGACTTGACAAAGGTCCTCCTTTCTTTAAGATAGTTTTGACCTTGGAAACCTTAGTCATCTTGGAATCTTTAGGAGTCTCAGTTATCTTGGATTATTTGGAAGCTTCTTTAGTTTTAGATTCTTTAGGAACTTCCTTGGAGCTCTTTTTATCTTCCACCTTAGTGGTACTTTGCTCCTTTTTCTGAGAGTGTGTGAAGACAATGAAGGATTGACTATTCATATCTTCTATAATTTCTTCATATTCATCTTCTTCTTTTGAATGATAATCGAAAAAATGATTATTACTTTCTCCTTCAGGCTCTTTGACTTCAGGTTTAGATGTCCTAGAATCTAGTTCTTCTTCGTCAACTTCGACGACTTCAACTTCATCATCACTTTCTTCAATGACATCACACTTTGAGTTAGTTATGGGATGCTTCAATAGCAAGCCTCGTCGGAGTGCTTGCAATTATGGATTTTTGGGAACGTAGCCTTTTCTTGGGATGTCTTTGTAAGGGTAGGTTTTCTATTTTGAGCAACTTGATTTTTCAAAGCTAGCACATCATTAGCCAACTTAGTTAGTATATCCTCTGAAGCATTGGATATTTCTTGACTCTTTCCCTTGAGGGAAGTTTTCTTGAATTTTCCCGCCACGATTAAGTCATCCTTGATTTCTATGGCCAATGATTGAGCAAGTTCTAAAGTAGCCACTCTAGCTCTTCTCAGCTAATAGCACACTTCTGGTTATTGTGCATTAATGAAGAAACATTTTTTTCCATTAGGGTTTGGGCGAATCCCGACAAGAACTTTGTTCACCATTTTTTTGAATTTAGCCACAAAATTCTACATGGGTTCTATTGGCTCTTTATTTACCTTAGATAGTTGGTCAAGAAGGGCATGTTCATCTTTGTCGTCTTGAATCGGTCTTCAAACTTAGTTTTCATATCATTCCAGTTTGTAATGCATCCATTTGGTATATGATGAAACCAATCTATAGTAACGTCATGTAATGTTTCAATGAAGAGGCGAAACGACAACATCTTCATATTCCACTGACAAAACTACACATGCAGCAAAGAAGGTGGAAATGTGGTCATCAGGTGAAGTCTTCCCATCTCCATTAAACGTAGGAAGAATCTTCCTCGATCCTCGTGGGAGGTCATGTCGAGCTGGTAAGGCCAATGGGCCTATGGAATTTCCCCATGGTACGTTAACTGCCATCTTGGGAAAGGTGGTATGTGAAGGAAAACAACGTGAGTAAGAACAAGTGCTTGAATGGTAGTGATTCCTTCCTTTCTTTCTCTTTTAGGACTTGATGTAAGGCTTACAGATCTACGGGGTGTGTTTCTCCTTGAGAAGATAACTTGAAACCAAACTTTCCTTGAAAGTCAAAAACGGGATTTGATTGTCCCTTAGCTTTTTCCCTCATGTAAACCTCTTTCCTTCCAATTTGAAATATTTATTATGAAAGGATCACTAGCATGTCTTGATCATCTCTTACCTTTTCTCTTCACTCTATTTCTTGATCTCTTTGTGCCTGAATGACTCTAGCAACTCTTACAGCTTGATCTTCTTCATTATCTAGTACTGATGTGGAGAGATGAAAATGATATTTTCTTGTGCGCTTTTCCCAAATAGCTTGCCCTAGATCTGATGATATTTCTTCTTGAGTATCTATAAAAAGAAGACTTGGTTGCAAGATAGGTGAGTTACTTGTAATAGTCATACAGATTATTGCCTTGGTGGAAGAGGGCCACGTAGGTGAAAAATGATCAACACATATCCAGGAGGTCTTTTAGCCACAAGTGCGGGTGCTCTTCTTCTAAGGTCTTCAATGTAGATTTCTTTGTCAATGGTTCCATCAATAGCCACAAATTTCTACAAGCTTTCACAGTTTTCCCAAGCTACTATCCGAAGGTTGGTAAATGTCTCCTTGAAAATATTCATTGGGCACAAGATTCGGTTGAAGAACTGGAGCTTGTGCAGAGGGGATAGTCATAAAGATTTAACCAAGCATTGATTAACAATTCATGAATCCCCAACAAAGTCACCAAAAAAATTTAGCCTATGGATTTTCACACATGTAACAAGATGGGAATGAAGTCCCTCCTCCTTAATGAAGGTGAGGTGCCTTTATTGAAAACAAAATCTGTATTTACATATGTACATTCAAAATTGTATGTGGGGTGTTTTGGAACATCAATGGAAAGAAAAGTGAATGAGGGAGATGGAATGGAATGAAGGAAAGGAATGGATGGAAGGAACATGAAAGAGTTAGGTAAAATCAGAGCCTAATATTGCACGAAGAAGAACGATGAATAACTAACATAAATAAAATAGAGTTTGAGTTAGCTAAACAAGAATGAGTAAAAGGGAACACACATGAGCAAGTAGATAATCAGAGCTTGTTCATTGTGAACTAGAACAACGTATTAATATAGTTGACAATAAGATCCAAGATAATATTTGCATGCAAGATTCAAATGCTAACATCTAATGAACATAAGAACACCAAATGTTACAAGAGAAAATGAATGGGACACAAAATTCATATTTCATTAACTCCAAAACGTCTTCTCAAAAGAACAAAAAAAAAAATCCTTGAATTAAAGCTAGCATACAAAAGTATTTTCTTCTCCTCTCTCAAATTCCCTTTACAAATGAGCCCCTAACTCCCTTTTATAACCCAAAAGTTAGTTCTGACAAAGGAGTTAGGGTTTACATCACACATTGAATAGGACATCTTAAGAGACTTTGACTTTTTCAACCAACTTTAAAACAAAGTAACTTGAAAATAGAAACCACTTAGTTATCAAAATTTTGCCAAAAGTGAGTCAAACAATAACATCACTTTATAAATAAAAGCAATGGCTACATGTGGACCCCACTTAAATGACTTGGACATACACATAGACATCTCAGTCAGCAATGCACCACCTAGATCAAGACACATAGGATCAGTTCCTTATCCATTGGGCCAAGAGTCCACCTATCCCAGGTCATACAGGAATGAACTCATCGATCGTGCTCCGTGATCCTCCAAATGACAAGAGAGCTGAGCTTGAAACTTGAGCAATTCATCCACCCCTCTGTTTAAGCAACATCCTGGTGTGAGAAATTTTGTCTTTATTCACATTTGCATTCACAATTACACATAATTCTCCACATGCTCTAAATAACTTTCCACAATGAATTATTCATTTGTTGCGAGACCGTAGTCGTTACGCCACCTTGGCTTGTTAGAATCCAACTCCTGATCTTTCGCCATTGAGAATATCTTCCAAGAGTCAAGATTGCAATTCACTTCTAGAGTTGTTAGAGTTGAATCACCACACTATACAGGTGTTAGTAGTGCATCCATGCAAGTGATGACCAATTCGGAACAAGCGTCGGGAAAATTGTGACTCGCCTTCGGTTGATATGCAATCATAAAACCGACTTATGTCAACGTGTCCCAAGTTGGTATCGATGATGTTCTCATACTCTGAATGGAGTGCCGAGGTGGGTAGAATGCCCTGGAACTCATACTGTAACACCGCTTTGTTTTGAGGTGACATGATTGTGAAGATGTGACAAAACCTTGATTTCTAGCTATTACTTCCAAACTTTAAAACTAAACAAATCGCCTCTAAAACTGCCCTGGGAAAAATAGTAAATCTTGTTCTGAGAAGCTCTCACTGGATGAGGGATTCTATTAAGGTACCACAAGTTTGTGTGTCAGAGGGATTTTTTCCAATCAAATTCTTCAGTCAAATATTAAAGGTCAAAGTTGACTCTTATGAAACTGCTAGGAAAATGTAGGTGTAAAACTGTGAAAATCCCATTTGGTTTTAGCCTGGGAAAACTACTAAACTTCACCCTGAGAATCTACAACTTAGAAAGGGAGCATATAAATATGGGGAGAATTAAAAAAACCAATACTTTTCTCTAAACAACCATCTGAGTTAAAATATCGACCCTCAAAGTAAATCTCCTTGACATGCTTTGAAAGCGTGCGCACAGTGAAATCGAGCAAATTGCATTTTACTTGGCTCCATGAAAAATATCAAATGAGATGTTGTGAATTTGAAATTTGGAAAAGGAGTACATGAATTTGGGAGAATTCAACAAACTAAACCATTCTTCTTGAAAATCACTCAGGACCGAAATACAGATTCCCAAAGTAGGCCTTCCGACAAGTGAAATCGTGCGCACGGTGAAAATAAGCAAACTAAGTTTTTCTTGGGTTCATGAAAAATATCAAATGAGGTGTTGTGCATTTTAAATTTGGTAAAGGAGTACACAAATATGGGGAGAATTCAAATAAAAAACCATTCTTCTCGAAAATCACTCAGCTTCGAGATATCAAGCTCCAAAGTTGATTACTTCGACAGATACAACCCGCGGCAGCCTTCATTCCACATCTATTGTTTTCTTCATTAATTTAAAAAAATTGTTCTGACCTTTGAATGTGTGATATTATTGAATAGCCTAAATTTCCTGGAGAGCTCTTGGTTATGCAAATGCATGAATAATTATTTTTCTAGAATGTGTGAATAATTATTTTGCCTGAATATTTCTCACCAATGCGTGATGAAAATGATTTTTTTTTTATTAAATTCTCCGTGGAATTTCTTCACCAAAAACCTCTGCGTGAGCAACTTTGCCTGGTTGTCCAGGAACGTAGATTTTCTTCTGATGTGTGCTCTCTTTTTGCATGGAATAAGTTCTTTCTAGCATGGATTCTTTTCTTTCTACCTCTGGCTTTAGCGTAGAAATAGTTTGGCAACTATTTGTGGCTGGGTGAATTGACTTTGAACCTGCAAATGCATGGTGTTTATTACCATGGCCTATGTATGGATGTTTTTCTCTCCACCATTCATTTCTGCCCAAAGCATGGACTCTTATTTTCTCATTTGTCTTTTTGCAGCTATTAGCTATTTCTTTTCTTTTTAAACAGTTGTGTGGACTTTGAACAACTATTTTGGCTTCTTCTGACAAAGGCGTTGAATTCTTTTGGTTTTGGCGTGGAAACTTGAATTTTCTTGGTTGGCTATTGATTCTCTTTCTTTTCTTTGACGTGTCCTGCCTCAAAACCTGTGTTGGAATCTCTTGCGTGGTCTTTATGGTGAGTGCATGGATTTTATTCCCTTGGCTACGTGTGAGATGTGTTTCCCAATGCGTTGATAGTTCTCTTTGATCCATGGAAAAACTTCTCTGTTGCTGCTCTGAATGTAGAACTCTCTGCTTGGATACTTCAACGTTGAACTTCCTCATTGCATGAATATTGTTGGCTCCTCCCAACGTAGACTCTTGCTCTAGTGTAATTGAGTGGTGGATTGTTTTCAAAATAGGCATGGAAAACTGCAGATCCTTCCCCTCACGTGGCACCTTCTTTTGCAATGTGTGAGAATTCTTGATTGCATTGGAAATTGTTCTTTGCATACGTTGGATTTTCTTTTTTTATATTCATGCATGGACTTTATGCTTTGACAAATGTGTAGGCTATCATTTTATTTGGCTTATATTACCCTCCCTGACCGTTGTCTCTAAGTAGAGATTATTGAATTGTTGCTTACGTTGGAATTTCTCTTGGAACATGTTATTCCTAACTTGCCTCAACGTGACACTTCTTCTGGTCAATGTGTGGAAAACTCTTGTATTGAAACCTCATTTACTTTTGGTGTATTGCCTGAGGGATGTGATAGAAATATTTCTCTCGAAACATTCCTTCAAAAGAAATAAGAAGAAATTGGAAAGCTTTATCTTCGAAGCTTCTTCGCATGACTTTTTCCAATAGTCTTTCAAGGAGAAATGGTTATGGGAATTAAAGAAACTTCCCCGTAACCGCTTCTTTCTTCCCGTTGAAATAACCAACTTCCCTTTCTTTGGGTAGTGGGCATTAATTGTCAAGGAAATATGGGAAAAAACTTAATCATTCGCTGTGCAAAGGCAAAACATGCTTCAAGATTCCCATCCATTTCCCCATGTGGGAAATTGGGAGATATTTTTCATTTTCTAGTCGGTTGGGTTGTGATCGGTAAGAGAAATTCCACAAGTGGGGAAAAAAGAAGATTTTGCCAAGAAAGGGAAATCCAGGTGCGGAAAGCCAATTTGGCATTCCTGATTGAAGCGGAATTTTATTTTCCCCAGCAATTAAAAAAACTTGTCGATTGATTTTTAATAAATATTATATTAATATTTATTTAATTAAAAACCCCCAAAAATAATTTTATTAAATAAAAGGGTAATAAATTAATTAAATATTAATTAATAAATTATTTATGCGGTTTGCGACCTGGTGGGAGGAGTTCTCACCCAAAATGAATGAAACGAAGACCAAAATGATCACAAGAACAATACGATCATGATGGGGATGAGAAATCACATGAAAGAACACTTTTGAAAAAATTAAAATTTTCATACTTAGTAATTTTGCAAAGTCAAAATTAGCTAATAAAGATATCCCAATGAATGTGGGATAAAGGATAAAGTAACTTTAGACTAATTAACCATGATTAGATGATTTAACTAGTGAGTTAACAACTCATGGGAGTTGGGGGTGCTTTAATTAATCAATTAGGATTAATTAATAGGCTAGAATAAGCTTTTTAGGCTATTTGGAGGTGATTTAGGAGGAATTTGATATGATTTGAAGCATTTGAAAGTGGGATTTAGCCAATAAGAGGGTTTATTGATTAAATGCATTGTTAAAAAGGCTTAATTAACTATTAATAGTTAATTAATTGATTGAAGAGGATTATAACTAACGAAGTGTCGTTAATTGGCATCCGAATGTGATAGGAGATAGTTAATTAACGAAGTGTCGTTAATTGACCAAAATAGAGGGAAACATTAATTAATTATCGAAAATGATGGAAAAGAGGATAGTCAGTACCATTTTAGCATTAAAACTACATAAGTGGATTTTAGGTGTCTATAGATGGCACGGTCTAAAGCGTATGGATGTTACATCCCTTCCTATATTCCTTGTCCCTATGTGGTTTGTGATCCTTCAAATTTTTGTGTCTAAAGACTACTTGTTTTTCTCTATCTGGAATTTGGGCCTTTGATACCTTGTGATGCTCTTCGTGCAATTGATTTGATATTCACAACCCAAGATATCCAATAAATCATAAAAACAAACATTAGGTGGGTTGTGGGCATACATGCACCACCGACATTCTTCTTACTCCAAGAGGTCTTAAACTCGCACGTCGTTTTCACATAGCATATGATTTCGAAATGTATGTAACTAAATAGATAGTCACGATCTTACAACAATATGATTATACTTGCACCTTTTCCCTAGATTGAATCGAGTGATGATATGTTCCTTGTATTTTCATATATGAGTGGATGAATTCCCTAGAAAGAGTATGCGAGTATATGGAGCTCAAGGGAGTCTTGGAATGGCCTTGCTTTTGTTTGATCTTAGTGTATACTCATGAGTATATTTGAGTGTCAAGTGTATATGATATCCTCCTTGATAATGGAAAAAAATGAGTAGTTTATATATGTGTTCCAAATCTAGAAACCTCGAATAAGGATGAATAATAATGGCCCAAAGAAATTTGAATTAGAAAAAGTTTTGTTGGAGAAGGTAGGACCAAAGTGGCTAGGTTGGCACATAACGTCCATGTGTTATGGTCCTCCCTATCCGCTATGGTCCCAAATGTTTGTGCGGGTGATATGAGAGCTAGGATTATAATATGTGAGGGCATATCTTGCTTTGATGGAGTTATAAGACCATGATGTGAACATATAGGTTGTATGTGTAAGCAAGAATGAGTGAGACATAACTAGGGATAAGATAATTGATTAATTTGGATAAGTGTGGACTTATGCAATGACATTGTATAATTTTTGTTGTTTCAAGAAATGAATTACCAAAATAAGTCTCTATATTTCCCCCTTTAAGTATGAAATTGAAAATTGTGTACTTAAAGGAAAAGTCACTTGATTTTGTAGACACACTTTGTCTTTTCTTAGAGCTCCTTATGTTTTGCTAGGACTTTGTGTTTATTTTGCTAGAATGTGGACCTATAGAGAAAAGAGTGTAGTGGAAGGACTTGGGGGTGATCAATCCCCAATTGGAATGTGTGGAATAGAATAGAAAGTAGTAAAAATGCACCCCACATGCAAAGAGAATTGTATGGGGAACGTTCTAGCTATTTTGCATCACTACACAAAAAATGAGCATTGAAAAATCTAGCCTACAAGGATGTCGTTCACCTCGATATTTCCCAAGACCCACAAATAAGTGCCATTGCAAATAAACACAAACCCAATTGAGTTACAAATGATGACAAAATGTACTAGGTAATGCTATCTTACACGTACGCTCGGTGCAAAATAATCTGACATGTACCATGAATTTTTTTATTGAACCTAAGTAAAAATCATGTAGATGTTACTGAGAAACTATTCCAAATGATAAATTTATTGAATCCGCCCCCAGGATGGAATCATATGGAATGGGCCATAACATCCATGCCATGTGGTCCCTAATGTATGGTTTGGTCCATGTGCATTTCCTAACCTAATTTTATTTCTGAGCCATTTTCTAAGCCTTTCTGATGTCTAATTTTGTATATGTTATTTTGTTTCTTGGTATTGATCTTACGTGAGGGTGAAATACCACCTGATGGTTTCCCCCTTGTTTGGGATGCGTGAGATAGAGTGATGTGAATGAGGCCCAAAAGGAGAGGACTTATAGTTAATGTGCACATGTGTTTAATGATTCCTACATGGGAAAAAAATTTAATTATACATGGTGTATACCATTGTGCATACATAATAGTATAATACAAAATATAGAAAAATGTTAGTGACAAGCAATAGAAAAGAACCGTAGTAGATGTAATCAGAAGCATGTAAGGACAAAAAATAAAACAATATGCTGCATACTTGAGACACCACTTAATATGTCACAAGATAATCGAGGAACTCAATGCCAAAAACAACAAGTAAGATGGGGCATTGACCACAAAAATTGAAAGCATAGATCAAACATGTAAAACAAGAAACAATCCAAGGATGAAAATGATCTTGGTTTAGAAGTGACCTATAAAATAGATATTACACATGAAGCACCCATTATCATGCTAGAGTAATAAAAATTATGACACAATGTATGTATGGAGTGAATGAGGTAGGAGAGTAAATTTGTAAATATTGGAATGATAACACATGTTTGTAAGAAAGTGTAAAGTGAATGCCCCCAGTTGGCACAAAAAAATCGGTAAAGAGTAGTGTCAAGCATCCTAAATTGTGTATAAATTTGTGTATATCCTACCATGTGTATGCACATGTGTATAGATAAATGGCTTAACATCCTATGTATCAAACTAACATGGTAAGTAAAGTGCAACATGAAAAGTATAAGTATGCAATAAAAATAACCAAACAAGAGCAATGCAACTATTTTTGAAATTTGTAGCACATGTGAATGTTTTTGGATTTTTAACATATTTGAATATTTTTGATTTTAAGCCCCCGGGGAATAGATGAAAACTATTCTCCAAAGAGATGGAAGGGTGATCCAAGAATTCCCCCATGGAGGGGAATATATAGATTTTTAATGCTTTTTATGAATATAGATCATACATGAAAAGATGATACTATGTGTGTGTGTATAAAGTGAGGTTCGGGTGTATAATTGCTCCCTCAATAGTCAAGTTGAACATATAAACGAAGTGTGATATTGAGAAGTAAGGGGGAAAGTGGATGCCCTCTAATATGCGTGAATAGCATAGAAACTAATCAAAAGTATCATCAGAGTTTGGATCAAAGCCTACGGGGCTGGGTCGGCTACATAATGGGAGAGAGGTTTGTGGTGCCTACAAAAGAAAATTGTCATACACAAGTGGTACATGACCATGATATATTCCTCATCGATGTAAGGTGGTTCATGCTTGGTCATGTGTTGATTCCCATGTGTCATATTAGGAATATAATTAGGAATGAATATTTACAAATGGTGACCATGTATTTATGAAAATGCTAGGTGATATTAGTATTATTCTTGTCAATTCTACTGCCGAGATGTCATAACCAAGAGAGCTCTAAGTGTAAGTGGAGTAGGTTGGGTGTCAAGAGAAACCGACACCTTTATGGAAAGGATTTTAGACAAAAAGTAATCGGTAACATTATGTAGCCTTTATAATCAATAGATGGTAATGGAAGAGGAGTAATGTTCATGGGATTAAGTCAAAATTGCTTTAGGGCTTCATATGTGCACATATTTTTTTGTTGGTAGGATTGAACGTCACATGTTTCCAATATTGGTCATGGATATAGAGTGTAGAGTGAATGTATCAAGTGCATGTTGCGAGGGTGGAGGTTGTACATCTAGAGAAGTAGATGGTGTATGTAGTGACTTATAATTTTGCAAAATGGTGATGGTTTCATTGGATTTGAAGGTGATAATTTTCTGCAATAGGGCTTGATAGTTTCTAGTCATATGTCCTGAAAACAATGGTAATCACAAAAATGAATCTATGGTTGTCTACAAAAATTTAGAGTGGAACAATGTCATTTAGAGGGGCGAGTAAGCAATCCATGATATAAAAGGATGGATAGAAGATCATGTGGAGTATCATGGTGTGTTGGGATGATTATAGAGTTAAAAGTAGGAATATGATAAAGAGAATGAATAACATTGTGAAAAGGAACCATGACATTGGTAGTTACAAAGTGAGTAGTGAGATGGTGCTAATATTCACCACATTGATTACAATATAAAGAGAATAGAACATGGTGTCATCCTCATCAATAAGGTTGAAATATAAGTTACACAATTTCTCATGGGTAAGCTCAATGGAAACATCATCATCGATTGATTCATCGGTATTGATATTTAATGTTGAACAACATTCATTAGAGGATTTGGGACAACATACATGGGAGAAGATTTAGCGGGAGATACGAGATCAATATTTGGGGATTGAGTGGAGGCAACGGGAGGAGATGTCGGTGTGATAGTAGTGGTGCTAGATTCCCCAAGAGCATATGTATCTATTTGGTGAGGTTGAATTCATTACGATGACGAGATAACCATAGAAGTAATAAGATCAATATACAATATTTGAATGGTTTGGGGTTAACGAGAATAGTGTGCTCATACCCATCATAAGAAAACTTAACACATTGATGTATTGTGGATAGGAAAACCTGCATAACATGGATCCATGGGTGACCAAGAAGAAGATAGAATTGAAAAGGAACGTCCTATAATATAAAGAGGGTGGGGATTTATCTAGGCACTTTCCTCTACAAACCCAATGTGATAGTGCTATAGATTTTCAGGTGGTGGTGTCATAACCTCGCATAGTAAGATTAGATTTCTTGATTTTACGTATCGGGGATACCTATTTTTGTGATTAATGATAAAGTACATATTTTAGAGTATATTCATTGTGAATGAGTACACACTTGATGAGGAAATTTTGGATGTGAGCCATAATCAATAGAGGGGAAGAAGGATCATTAGTAGTGGTGATTGGAACATCCTCATCAGTGAATGTAATGGATTGATTCATGAGCTTAAAATATTCCATGATAGATGCAAAAGCTTCAGGAAGATTGTCACTTTGTAATTGAATATAGTGCAATGCTTCTTCTAATGTGTGACAACAATCAAGAGCCTAGAAAAGGAGATCGAAAAGAGATATCTTAAAAGATTTGGTCTTTAATTGATCAATGATATCATAACCTTTGGATGATTTAGCGGGTCAATATGGTTGTGTGGTAATAGGTGGGGGGAGTGGTGTAGGCACCCCATGGGTTGATTATTGTGTCGATTAGTTACTGACATTAACAATAGAAGAAACAAAGGGAGGATTGAGCTAAGGAGGGAGTTGAGTGACAATGGGTATATATTCATATTGAATGGTATCTTGGGATTAGATATGGGTAGGGGTAAAAGAAGAAGGCTTTTCCATAAACTTTAAAGAGAAATACAAAAAGAGAATAGATCCAATGTGTGAGGGTTCACCAAATGATTTAACCTAAATGGTTAATTTTTAAGCGGGTAGTCAACTGATGGTAGACTATCTTAATCAATTAGTTTCTAAAGATAATTATAGTAATATCAAAAATAAACATTAAACAATGATAAGAAATGATAGATAACGATATATAAAAAAATTATGATGAGAGAGGGAGATGAATTAGTTGATATCCTACTTTGTGTGATGATATAGGTTGGTCTAATGATTGAAACATGTTGGAAATGACTTGACAGATGCTTGTTGTTGAAACTGTGTATTGAAGTGTTGCACAGACTGCACCAAGTGGATGACATGGTCCAAAGTGTACTGAGACATTATGTCCCTTCATGCAATCCCTTATCCATATGTGCTTTCTTCTCATGTAACTTTATATGTCTGATTATTGCTTCTTGTTCCACTCCTATCTAGAATTTGTGCCTTCGATACCTTGCGATGCTTGTTGAGAAACTAATTTAATCTTCACAGCCTAGTTTTGGGTGCCCAATATTGCACTTGTTAAATCTTGGCACCATTTTATGAAATTCCCCAAAGTGTCTTGGTATAACCTTTCCATTTTCCTCATTATTCAATCTATTATGTAAGTTTCTTAGAGCCCTTTTCATCTTAAGTGCCTTAATTGTACCTTGGTTTAACCCTATAACATGGTTTTCAACTTACATCTTAATGTTTCCTTTAGTTTTTGATGTTTTGAAATAGTTGCAATGTTTCGTAGAAATTCAAAATCTGCAGAATAAAGAGTTTAAGAAGATAGTGTTTCACGGACCTGGAGGAGATAACATTTTATGGAGTTTTTTTTTCCATGAAGCAAAGGGTAGATCCTACTTAGGATATGTTGTAATGAAAAAAAAAGATGTTGTAAAGATCCACAATGTAGCGAGTGAAAGTTATTGTGTGCTTAATTACGTAAGTCGTGCAACACTAAGTTTGTGTTCCATGGATTTCATAAGAAAAATCCGCGTGACAAAGAAGTTAGTCATCCACAATGAGGGCAGTCTATAGAGACCAAATTTGAGGCAAATGGTGTAGTATTTTTGGATATTATAGTTGTAAAAGTTTAGGGAAGGCCAAAATGTCATTTTCATGAATGTAATAACAAAATTAACATATGGAGATGCTTTTTGGATCCTTTTTCAACCATGGATGCTTTTGGGATAATGATATGCTCATGTTACCATGATAAATAATGATTAGTTGATATGTGAGTTGTGAAATAAACACTTGGCGCTTCTTCCTTCCCCATCTTCATGATTAAGTGTTCCTTCATTGATTTTCTCCTAAAGCACATAGATCATCATATTAACCCTTGATTTGGAATATGAAAATCATATTATTGTAGGTTTTAGACATTATTGTATAAAAGTGAGGGATTTCCCTCACTTACTTTCAGAAAAAATGGGGTTAGTTAGAGTTTGGGCGTCTTTTGAGATATTCTTCTAGTTGGCATTTGGGGAAAATGGGTTGGGATCTCTTCTATGGGTTGATTTTTGTAAAGTTTTGGTTCATGGTGGTTCCATTTGGGCATTATACAAAGGTGGTTGCAGTTATACAACCATTAGCAGGATTTGAGAGCATCTTTATATATCTCCCTTATCTCCTTTACAAATGAGCACATAGGGTCAGACTAACATGTATATGTTTGTTATTTATTGTTGTTCATAGATCTGAAATGATTAAATATTTATTCTCCTTTGTAATCTTGTGTTTATCATGTTGAAAAACTATGGGAAGCATTTTGCAAGTGATTGCTTGATTTGGGTATTGAAGGAATGTTGTTTTGTAGTGCATACTTTGTAGTATTTGCTTCAGTTATAAATTCCTTTCTGTAATTTTCTAGGAATGAACATTTGTTATCTTAGGGTGCTTTTTTAGTAATTTAACATGATCAACACATGAAATTCTATTCTTAGGTGTATGTGTTAGGGTTTCAGGGATTATTTTGCATTGTTTTCCTTTCTTGGGTGTCCATGAAGGCAAGTAACCTTGGGAGGATGAGTTTCTTTTGATTTCAAGTTTGGATGCAATAGAAGTATCAAGCCAAGATGGTTCAAACAGATTACTTCTTACCTTTATTCCCCATACCCCATCTCCATCCATATTCACCCCTTTCATTTTCACTATCCACCTTTTTTTCCTACCCCTCTATAAATTTCATCACCATTGCACATCCTACTTGTTATATGCTTTATAAAATCACACAAACCATGCATATTTTGAGTGTATTTTCCCTTATTCATGAAGATTATCATCCCAAGAATCATTACACACCAAGTTATCAACAATTTCTTTGGAAGTGGTGTTTGTGATCACATCCAATTTGTCTTTAGTAGCTTGTGTTTGACCCATCAAGTATATGTATGTTTTTTTAACCACTCTCTTGAGTGAGCACTACATTTAAGCGGCTACACTTTATCTCATAATGCCCTTACAAAGGTTTGAGGGCTTGAAATAACACATCTCCCTCTCTCTTTCAAGCTACACCTTAGTTCCTCTCACTTGGTTCGGAGTAGAACTAAAAGTTGCGGTGGATAGCCACACCCTCAGTCAAGTGCCTCCATGTCATTCCCAAAAGGCTTCTATTGAGGGAGATAGACCCATCCTTAGTTGTAAATGAAAAATCAATCAGGTCTATCCTTCCTCCTTTCCCCCTCATTCATTTCAGGCCTTTGTTTGGGGTGTTAGATTGGGAACCATACTCAATCGGCACTCAAATGACCTCAACTATGCAATTTTTATATATCACTGAAATATCTTGATCTTAGATGCATCTTTAAGTGCTCATACTACCAAAATCAAAAATTAGATGCCTCAAAATACTTTGTAAATAGAGTGCCCTAAAATCACCATTTCATCTCCAAAGACCAATCCTAGAAAATAGGGCACACATTGTATCCTAAGGCCTCAAAACATGATCTAGAATCATCATGACATGAATCAAAACTCCCATGATTCTATAAATGCTAAGTTACACAATGGGTCCAATGGATAACTTTTCAAAAACTAAGATTTTATGGAAACTTACAAATTTGAGTGGGG
Source organism: Taxus wallichiana var. yunnanensis (assembly GCA_018340775.1). NCBI lineage: Eukaryota > Viridiplantae > Streptophyta > Pinopsida > Cupressales > Taxaceae > Taxus > Taxus wallichiana. The sequence continues at coordinate 25,379,649 of CM031242.1, read as the reverse complement.
TCCACACACAATCAAGAAACCAAATCACCACCATCAAAAATTTGGAAGATTCCTCTACAACCTCCAATCATAAAACTTGATCAAACACTTCATTCTAGGGCACCACAAGGTCTTGAAGTTATAACGAGAGGAGTTTTGGTGTTAACGATGGTTCATAAAACTATGATGATCAAAAGAGATCATTCCACTTGGAAATTATTCTTAGGATACCTCTTCAACTTTCACCAAAATTTCATCCTCCCATGCAAATCACACACTCTCCAGATGAGCATCAAAAAGTCAACTTCGAGCTCAAAATCTCACCTCCTTGAACTTGATAAGGGAAAAAATCTCATAATATGCTCAAAATTTCTTACTAACACCGAAACTTGGTCCAAAACCCAAGAATAACCTAAACCACCTTTTATAAATCTTACCTTTGCATGTCCATGCTCAAATATCTCCAAGCTATCTCATTTGGCCACCTAGGGTTTGAGAATAGGTCTAGTGTAGACCTAGAAAACATGCCTTCACCTCAAACTTGCACTCTCAAACACTTGTGAGTGTCCCCACACATCATCTACATGCTTTAAACATATCTTTGAACATGTTAGACACCATAGAAACCTTTTACCACCTCTACACCTTACTTGCTTGAACCATGCATCAAGAACATGCACTCACTCCTAGAACATACAAGTAAAACAATGCACATGCACTAAGACACCACGGTATATTACCAATGCAACATCATGCTCCTCTTATGCATACCAAGACTCCCTTTGACATCAATGATACTTGAAATTAATGACAACACCAATGACACGTGTCCAACATGATTAATGTGTGTCAGGTCACCTAGGGGTGAAAAAGTGATGTCTACATTTCACTCATTTAGATTTCACATAATATAACTAGGATGTATAATTGAAAGATTTGTATTACATATGTGTGTAGGTGGACTTTGTGACATACAAAAATAATCTAGAAATGGTGAAAAATCTATGCTTCTAGATTATATTTATCTCTTGCACAATTGTTTCCTATATTCTGTCCTCATGTGAGAAAGAGGGTTTCACTCTTTTATGTTTATTCCAAGTTATCCAAACATTCATTTTTTTTTTTGTTGTGTATTTCTCTTTTCCATATCCTTTTATTCCTCAATTTCTTCATCCCCTCACTTCTTATTTCTTTTTCCTATTTTTGTCTCCTTTGTGATTTTAGGTTAAAACACTAAAAATAAAAAAAAAAAAATCATACAAGGGAACTCCCCCTCTCAAATGTAGAGGAACATCATCCTATTGATATGTGATATTTCCTTTAAAATATTGCATAATTTATGATGCTTCCATTGGGTAAATCAAAATCATACATAGTGACATAAATTCTTGCCAACACCTTTCGCCAGGAAAATCAACTACTAAATGGGGTTAGTTAAAATAACTCTCATTCATTCATTCACTCCAACGAAACTAATAAAACATTAAGTGGTGTTTGTTAAAAATAGCTCTCATTCATTCACTAGTTGAATGAATGATTTTAATAACATCCATGAGACTAAGAAATCTATGGGACCCAAAGCTACAACTAAAGTGAACATAGCCACCCCAAGAGTCTCCCTAATAGTTTTTCTTATATTGTATTGTGTTCTTGATGTTGAATCTCCCCGCTACAAATCTATTTTCATGTTAAATGTCTAGCATGTGTTAGTGAAATAATTTGTTGCAGTGCATATTATTGGTTTTCGCCAATGGTCATAGGGATAAGCCCTACCTTCTTAGGTATGGGGAGGCTCCCATTATTGAATGTAAACTAGATAAAATTGTGGGGTGACCATTAGGTCGGGATCACATAGGAATACTCCACTAAACCTATGGAAAAATACTTGTACAATGTATAAGGGAGGAATTTGTTTGGGAAAGAGGTAAAGGGGAGTAGGATAAATAGTGAGAGGGGGTTAATGTTGTGAGTATACTTACAAAATTCACATACATTAGCTAGAGTAGGTCCACATTCAATTAGAATAATTCAACCATGTAATCAATAGTAAGACTAACAAATTAGAGACACAAAGTTCTATGAATTAATTAATCAAAGAAAAAAGTTCTTCATTGGTTATACAAAATTACAGTGCTTGTAAATTTGGAAAGTAGAGAGAGAGTAGAAGAACATAGGTAAGAAAATAGAAGAAATGTAGCTTTATTGCTTGCAATAGTAGTGATACAAAGCCCAACAACTAACAACAATCAACAATTGCCAACGCTTTTGAAATGGAGAAGCCACTCCAATTTATAGCATTATAAAATGTCTCTTCCTCTCCCCACATGACTTTTCACCTTATTCATCACTTGTGACCTTTCATATTCCTAGGGAATAAAAGTGAGCCTTTTTATTATTAATGAAAAGAACTCTTACAATGTCAAATTAAAGATCACTTAAGTGAATAAGACAAAATAGTAAAAAAGTGCATTCTTAATGAAGAATTAGAATATGGAGAGAGAAGAAGGAAGAGAGAGAAAGGAGGAGGGTTGATCAATATGATGAAGAAGAAGCCTCTATCAATGAAGAATTGACCCTTGGTGAACTTTGAGGAAACCGTCCCAGAATGAGTTCCTTACCTTTGAATTCTTTATAGAATTGGGCTGCCACATGTGTCACTTTTTCTTCCTCTAAGATACGAACATAGCTCAACACTTTCATCCTTGTCTCAAGAACATTATTGTTAGTATTGCACTAATTAAACCACACCTTATGATCACCCATAATGTTGTAGATTATGCCTCTAATGTTTACAAGGGTTTCCAACATATCCTCGTTGAAGAAGAAAGGATTACTTGTATCTTTCTTGACCAAATATTGGAAAGAACTAATGAGTCCTTCCAAAGATGAATTTTCTACCGAGTGGAAGTTATCTAAGATTCTGTAAACAATTGTTGAAAACATCTAAAATCTCGAATGCATGTTTCCCACAAGATTCATGTACATAGTTAACATTGTTTATCATGTCATATTTCACATTCAATGTGTGGTTCCAAACTAAAGACAAGTTCTCAAAGGCGGTGGATGTGAACATATTCCTAGTCACGAGTATGGGTATCAAGGCAGCTCATTCCATACACAAGTGAGAACACATTATCCCAAAGAGACTTCTATTTTTCAATATCTTCCCTTATTGTCTTTAATTTTGAAACAATGGCAAGAACATACTTGAACAAGGAGAGAACCTATGGTAACAATTCCTTTCCTTTCTCGATAATCTTTTCAACCCACTTATCATTGGCCTTATTTACATGATATAACCTTGGGCTCTCTTGATCAATTGAGGATCAAATCTACTGATGGGAGGGAAGACTTATGAAGGAGGAAGAGGTGCCGCATTAGGCTTTAGGATGGATTACACATAAGTAGTGAGAGTTCTCACATGCTCCTCCAATTGCTCCATAGTTTGTTTATACTCCTCATTCCTAGCAAAGCAAGCGGGCCACAGACTCCTTGAACATGTGTGAATATCCTTCATTTGTGGCTTTCACCAAGGATATTTAGGTAAAATCATAATCATCTTAAGTCATCTCTTCCACAGTTTTTACAAATTTGGGTTGAGCTACCTCTACATACTGGGATCTAGAGGCCCGGAGAAAAATAAGAGGCCACTTCTACTTTCTTCCCCCTCGGTTTACATGAATTTTGAGATAGCCTAAAAATTAGGTGTTGTGTCTTGCCACACTATCCTTGACTCACTTCCAAGCGAGACCACTAATCCATGGGAAATTTTTATCGGAGTAGACATAACATCAAGCATGGGGGCACTTTTAGGTGCTTGGTAAGGGATCAATATTTTCTCTCGATGGGATGATTATGCCACTGAGAAGGATATACTTGGATGTTAACAAAAATAGGAGACTGTGAAGGATTAATTTCACCTGGCTTGAGAGGATCAATGGGATCTTTAGTGATCGTAGCCTTATTATGAAGCTTCTAGGATGGGAAACTTTTGTGTGCTCTTCTTCCACAATATATGTCTTTGAAGACTCTTTTGAATGAGTGAAACTCGTGGATTTTTTAGATTCCCTCGGAGGGGAAGCATTAGACACTGTCTAGATAGATTCATGAGACCACTATACTCGATGAAAACAAGTCTTTTCCTTTTGAACCATTCTCTTGATCTTTGAATTACTAATACAATCCTCTCTTTTAACTATCACTTAATTCTCGACATTCCACGAGTCCGAATAAGGGGTGAATATTGTACTACATGGTACTTGGGATCAAACAAGTTTGTATGATCATCCTTTATGCCTTTATTAAACCAATCAAATTTGAAATCTCTCATTTTTCTACCATCATATGCATATAATCCCTTTTCCGCATCTCAAAATCATCAATGTAGTTGGCCTAGTAGTCTTCAATTTGGGGTGCATGGTGCAAACCTAGAAAGGTGAAGGTCTTTAAATTTCTCCTGATATCGAAACCAAACCTAGATGTGTAGGTGTAGATACCAAGTTCAACAAAGGATCCTTCAATGTTTTTCAAGGATCCTTGATGAATATATTCCTTCACACCTTTCTTTTTGTTACTCGTACACCTGGCATGAACATGAGCCAATTGTTTGCACAACTCAAACATTATGATTTTGTTACTTGGTACCTTTGTATCCTATGAGAAGCAAGAACATAGTCTATGACTTTGATGTAGGTGAAGGTAGGGAACTGGATGAAGTGAATCCCATACTTTTTTATCATTGCAACTACTTGGAAACAAATTATTCATTCTGGATTTCCTTCAAGGATCCTAATGATGAACATGGTGAATGCATCATTCACCTGGTATAGTGGGAATTAATCTCCTTATGAGTCATTTGTGGATACTTCTCATTTGTAAATGATTTTGAGGTGCATGGAAAGCAGTGGAAAATCCTCTGAAGGGTCTTGTGAAGGCAAGGGAATACACCAGGTAATAATTCATGGTGAACTTCTTAGTGGAGGGCAACTGCGTTAGTTGCTTAATGGATGTTTTCACTTATGATAAGCCCCCAATCCACCACATGGTTTCCTTTTATTATCACTAGGATGAACTAATCCATCCAATCCTAAAAGTATTTCATTATTTATTCCCCCATCACTCTGCTCAATAGAATAATGGAATTAGAATAGGCCTCATGGACTCCTTGATAAGTTCTTGGGGCTATGAGAAGGCTTTATTCCTTGTCTGATCCATGAACCAAGTAATATACCTTGAAAATATGAATCAGTCTTCACCCAATCCTGTGAAGTAAACTCCTTGGTTATGATGACCATGTTGTTATTAGTGGGAGTTTGTATACACCGAGAAATTCCCTTTGATGTTAGAACTACGATGAGTGAGTTATCATTTGTTCGAATTGTTCTAGAGTCAACATCATAGTGTTGTGCACATACCAAGACTAATTCAATGATCTAAATAGATAGTGGGCACCCACCTTACTGAATAACCTACCCAAGAATATTTTATCCTCCACTGGTTCACAAGGTCTGCCAAGCATTCTATATTTCAAGTCTTTCAGGTCCATGTGGGTGACATCACTATCTCCCACACCAGGGTATTCAATGATCAAAGTTGAAATGGGCTCCAAACATGAATACTTGAACTTCATAGTGTCAAAAATTAGTGAGATAGGTGGAATGTGAGTTACCATAAGTTTTTGAGCTCGGTTGAAAAGCTTTCTATTTTTACTATTTTTAGTATGTTTTCACAATTTTCACCTCCTAATAGTTTTTGCTTATTTGGAGTATTGCGGGTAGTAAGGATTTTCTATTTTTAGAAACTTACAATTTTTTACATGTGAAGCCATGTACACTTACTATTTTTGGAAGGGTGTCTTCTGGATTTTAGATTGCAACAAAATTGGTCTCATATTTTTGGTTTTACTTAGGACCTTTTGCTCCATTTTTGAATTTTTATTGTGTCATAACTCTCCTAGATCTGAAAAAACATCTTTGGGGTCTGAAAATTTCAAATTTTATACTGTAAATTATACATAACATCAATGGAAATTCTCTTACCATCAGCTTAAAGGTGTTTTTGATAGGAGTGCACAATTAAAATTTGGTGGGAATCAAGTGCACAGTTAGTGAGTTATGAAAATTTCTTCATTTTTGAGCATGAGTGTTTGGTGAAATTTCAGCAGTGTGCCTAGTGAAAATGGAGGTTTTGGAGGGTATTTCAACAACACTTTAAATGAATAAAATGGCTAAGTGTTTAGAGAGGTGGAGATTTTCTCATTCAAAATTATAAATTCTAACTCACTGTTTGACCATGGAGCTTAAATGGGGTTGAGATGTGGTTTCAAAGTGGAGTTACACCTGTGCAAGCAAGGAAAAAGGGGAAAAAAAGAAAAAAAATTACAACTTGCACCAAATGGTGACAAGTGACACTTACAGGTTCCTTATGTGTGAGATGCAGGGGCTGGGAATGAGCATCGGGGGGCTAAAATGTGGTTTTCTGGTGACCAAGGGCAACACGGATGGAAGGGGGTCACACTTATGTGTACCCCTTATCCCCATTTCACCTTGGGGACAATGGGAATAGTAGGAGTAAAAAAGTGTGACATGGTTTTGTGCTCATGAGAGGGGACAAGGTGGAAAGCTAGTTTGTGCAATCTAGGTGCAAAAGTGGTGAGGGGTGAGTGACAAAACTTAAAAAATGATGGGGTCACACTTTGGTGTCCATATTGTCCCATTTTCACCTCAGGGACAATGAAAGGGGACACTAATGGTGAAAAAGTGTGAAAAAGGAGTTTTATAATGTTGATGTCACCCACCGAGTGCATTTGAGGACCTTAGGAGTGCTTTTTTGGCCTCGAGAGCATAAAAGAGTGTTTTGGGGTCAAAACTTATATGATTTTGACTCCATACACGTGTTGAGATAATTAAAACTGCTATGGGGATAAAATTCTTCCTTATATTTCATTTTAGGATCTATTTCATTCTTGACTTGAAGGGAAAATTGTGGTGTCACGAATTCTCACGAAATATTCTTGATATTAGAATAAGATTGATTTATCCATCATGTAGAGGGTTCCAGGGATTTCTATTGATTTTTTTTTCCTCCCAAGTCCTTTTAGATCTTCCAGAATCATCTTGACAAGTTGGATTTCACCGTTGGATCCTTCATTCATTGTGCCCAAAATTACCCGATATTGCACAAGTTATTCTTGACTTCAATTTCTCCCACCAAATTTCTCTAAACTTATTTGGATGAATTCATTGCTCTCAACACAACTCCCAAATGATTTGAATCTATCTTACCAATTGCGAAAATGGCTAAAAATGGCCCTTTCTAGGCCTCCCAAAATAGTTGTTTCTTCTTTAATCTTAGTGACTTCTTGATCACCTTAGGCATTCATCCTGCACATTTAAAAAACTTGAAAATACTATTAGCGCATTCTTAAAGCTAGGCGAGGTGAGGCGAGGACATGTTGGCTAGAGGAAGGGTTCATAGTGACTAGGAGAGGAAATTTTAAAGTGTGGGCTTAGTTCTCATGGCCAAAAATTCAATTTTATATGTTAGACATTTAGCATGACAACAACATGCAAAATTGAAAATTTTGGCCATGATAACTAAGCCCCCACTTGAAAGTTTCATCTCTTGATCACCGTAAACCCTTCCTCTGCAGCCTTACTACCGATTTCATCCTCATTTTAGCTAGTAGGAACGTGCTAACAAGATTTTCAAGTGTGTTTCATGTGCAAGGATGTATGCCTGAGGTGACATAAAAGATCGCTGAGTATCAAGGAAGAATGAATGTTCCTAAAGGCCTAGAAAGGGCCATTTTGGTCATTTTTGTAATTGGTGAAAACCCTCTAGAAGGTGATTATAGGGAATGAAATCTCTAACATAGAAGGTCACTTGTTTAGAAGATTCTTATTAGTGTTTTGGTCATTTTCCCCCTTTGTTGAGCCTCACAGTCTAGAAGTTGGTCAAATATTCCAAGTTTTGGGGGAATTTGGGAAAAATTGTCCTTTTAAGGAATAGGTGGAACTGTTTCTCCGTTCCACATGTTCCTTGTATCTTTGCCTTGTCCGTATTGCATTGGGAAATTGATGAAGTTAGTTAAGGATGACACTAAGGAGCGAGTTCCTTTGTTCCACATGTTCTCGAAACTCTGCCTTAACCACATAACACACTGAAATCGGTGAAGTCGACATTCATCAACACAAAAGAAACATTTTTTATCCTCTATGTTCCTCAACAACCCACTTTTGTCGACCCTTGACAAAATTTATAACATGTGGATAAGTCAAATATATTGGGAACTCGGGAACAATTCCTACATTCCACTTGTTCCCTGATTGGCTGCCTTAAGCGACGCCCTTGTAAAAGAGTAGGATTAGTTATGTCGGCACTTGGCAGAACTCCCAAAATAATTATCTTTTTCCATCGTTGCTCTCTGACTCTGCATTTCTGACAAGGGAAAGTGCATGGATCGATTAAGTCGGTTGAATGAGGAACGAGGGAATTGTTCCCTCGTTCCCTTTGTTCCCGATTCATCACCCATCCCACAATGCAATGGAAAAGGTAAAATCATCTTTTGAAGGCCCACATGGATTGTTCCATTGTTCTTGTAATTCTCTGAATTGCCACTTGGACCAATTGCGTGTAAATTTTCTCGAAATTTTCCCGATTCATGTTAATCAAGGGTGATTTTCAAGCTTTCTAACTTGAGTGTTTGTGATATAATGTCAAAATAATGTATTTGTGCCAAAATTGAATGTATTAACTCAAGTTTAGAAGATGAAAGGTCACAAGTGATAAGAAGGTGAAATTTCATGTGACGGGAAGATGAAAAGTCATGTTGTAAATCTCTAAATGGGAATGGTTTCTCCATTCCAAGGGCTTGGCAATTGTCGATTGTTGTAAGTTGTTGGATTTCATTATTACTACAAGCAATAAAAGTTGCATTTCTTTTATCTCTTTTTCTATGTTCCTCTATCCTCTCAACGTTCATACTTTACAATCATTGTGATCTTGTATCTGACCAAGAAGGAACTTTATGTCCTTGATTAATAGATCTATAAAATTTTACGTCTCTAATTTATTAGTCTTGTTTTTGATTGCATGGTTGAATTATTCTAATTGAATGTAGACCTACTATGGATAATGTATTTGAATTTTGTAAGAATACTCATAGCATTAACCCCCTCTCCCTATTTCTTGTACTCCTCTTTACCTCTTTCCCCTTGTATATTATACAAGTATTTTTCCATAGGTTTAGTGGAGTATTCCCATGTTATCCTCGATATAATGATCACCCCACCATTATAGTTAGTTTACATTAAATAATGGGAGCCTCCCCATACCCAAGAAGGAGGGGCTTAACCCCGTGACCATTGGTGGAAACCAATAATCTACACTGCGACAAATTATTTCACCAACAAATTTTTGTGACTTCATTAGGGAATATCTACCCTTGTGTACTCTTAAAAGATCTATGAAAATATAAAAAAAATTGATATTTTATAATCATAAAAAATAATAAAATATAAATTTAGAAACCTAGAAACTCATTGCTGAAAATTTATTGTTGGTTTCTACTATAAACATATCATTTCCATATTAGAAAATATTTCACAAAAAGGTAGAAAAAGATACACATAAGATGATCGAGAAAGTGGAATTTTTGATCCCACATTCAAATAACTACAACAAGCTGATTTCAAGCTTCCTATTATCTAGGTAGAAGGACAAGTTCCTGAAAATCTACTTGAAGATCCCACTTAAGAAGCGTTACATAACCACTCGATCCCATTCCTCCATAAGAAGAAGAAGAAGAAATGGTTCCACTTACATTGACTCCTCCACTCCATGAATTACCCAAAGGATCAAGAAAGAACTTTCCTAAGTTATACGAGACAAAAAACAAAATCCCAATGACCATATCATAGATTTTATTAGAACATGTGTTGTTCTTAAAGTGGAACATGAAGATGTTATCATGTGATTGTTCGTGGAGTCGGTGTAGGATGTTGTTACATAATGGTTCTACTACTTGCCACCTCACTCTATTACAGATTGGGATGACATGAGAATTTGTAGCAAAATTAAACAAGTTGGTAAACAAAATTCCTACTAGTGCTCATCCTATTGCAGATAAAAAAAGACATTCTTAATAAATGCTCGGTTACCTAAAGTTGGTTTCATGTTGTGGAGATCTCAACCTGAACACTCTAGACAATGCTCAAAACTTGATGTTGAAGTGGAAGATGACCTTATCATGTTAGGGAATATCAAGAACTATTCAACGAAGAATAAGGAATGATGTTCTAAAGATGAAAGAGTTGATATGTTGTTGCAAATATTGGTCAATGACTTGACTACATTGAAGAAGGAAATTACTCAACATGTCTTGCACCAAAGATGAAATAAGAATCATATTGTTGGAGCACCCTAGAGGCTTGCCTTGGAAAATCCACCAATCAATGCAATATGTTTAACTTGTGAAGATGAAGGAGAAGGAATTTTGAATCATAAATTGAAGAAGAAGAAAATGAATGTACCAAGATTTGGGTATTTTGAATACTTACTAGACAAATGTTCTAAAGAATCCATGGTTGATATGAATAGTTACTCTTGTGCAGTATTCACTTACTCACAAACAAAGAAATAATCCTCTTCTTCCACTACCCAAGCAAAGAATTTGAATCCTCAAATGACAACTCTACAAAAAACAAAAAAAAGAGGATCATCATTTTTCACTTCCATAGGGTCATCTAAGAAGAAGCCCGAGACTACATCAGTCAAGAATCCATATGCCACTTTGAGTAATTCTTTTTCATCCCCTCTTGATAAATCAATTTTTAATTCTATTGATCCTAACAATGCTACTCTTGTCAAGCCTATCATAGTTCCTAATGTGCCAACCACTTCTCCACCCTTTAACATCATTGACCATGTCAAGCAATCCAAAATTTAGATTTCTAAGTTTGAGTACTAGAGAACTAATCTCAAGCAATTTGATATGCTTGTCCAGTTTATCAAAAGAATTAGTTCATGATCATGTTCCAAAAATGCCAACATCAAGGAACCACTTCCCACTCCTCATACCACTCCTTCTCAAAACCTTCTTGCTTTAACATCCTCCTCTTCTATGAAAGTAGAACTTTTTATCTAGCCTTGTTGGTCACTAGATATAAATTGAATAACTGCATTATTGACTTTGGTGCTTCTAAAAATGTCATGCCCACAAAATTTGCTAAAGATATTGGTATCTCTCTCACTCCCACTACTGGTCATTTCTACTCCATGGAAACCAAAGAAGTACCTCTCATTGGCCAAGTGAAGGATGCTCAAGTAGCATTTACAAATTTTCCTGACAAGAAGATCACGATGAAAATACTTATAGCAGACATGCCAACCTCGTATGGTATGTTGTTGAGACGAAGATTTTGTAGGGATGTTGGTGGAGATATATATGGATTGGTCATGTGCCACCATATCAGTCAATGGTAAGATGAAGAAGATCCTTCCCATCAAGAAAATGAAATACACAGTTCAAAAACTAGATGACCTAAGGGTGGATATCCTATTTCAAGATTCAAGGTATATAAACTTTTTATGTGCTTCCGAGAAAGATGATGAGCTGCCCATGTTGATGGAGTACCCAGATATAATGGATCTGGTTAAGAAACATCATGATGATCTGATGGAACCAAAATTTGAAAGTATGTACTTCCCACTAGATGTGAATATGAATACAAGTCCTCTACTTGGTGATGAAGGTCATGAAAATATTGACTTGCAATAAATCAATCTTGAGGTGTTGAGTAATGAAAATCATAAAGGAAAAATGATCTCAAATAACTTCTCAACATATGAGCCCCAAGTTTCAAATCACCTTCTCAAGATTTGACATGAAGATTTATCGATGAAGATGATTGTGAATCTGAAACCTTCTCTTTCCCATTGGGAGATTAAGAACTTCTCAATAAGGAATTATAAATTAGAAGTTGTATGGGTCTCCTAAACTTGAATATCCTCGAGTAAAGAAGGTTTTCACCATGAAAGTAAATTTTGAGGCTCAAAATGGTCAAGGTAGAGAAGAAGATAATTTCCATATTGCATGTCCGACCTTGTGCTCTTACTCATTCCAATAAAATAAAGCATTGTGCACATCACATCATATTGAGAAGCAAGTCAAAAATGAGAAAAAAATGTATGAAGGATAATTGCTTAGAGAAATTGAGAAACATGGAGCATCAAGAGGCTTGTGACAGTGTCCAAAATCTCAAATCATATGTTAAGAACTAGCTCATAGAGACCATGGTCATGAAGCAGATAACAAATCAAATTCAAATGTCTATCAAAACCACAAGCCTTGGTGTGAAAATGGTAAGCTTGGTGTGATGAAAACTAATTCTAGTAGTAGCAATAGAAGATCAAAATTGGGATGAATTTTCAAATGGATAAGCAAATGAAAACATGATACCAAAGATACAAAGGCAATGAGTTTTCTAAGTGGGCCCTCACTTACCGTACAATCATGCAAAATTTCTCAAGAAATTGAGAAGAGATCATATTTTAGTGATCTCATCAATCGATTTAGAGAACAAATGCATTTGGTGATACCCGGGCACGGGTAAACATTCAATGAAGAATTGGTGCTATAGTGAAAGTGAGTTGTCCCCCACATGTACCATAGGTGATTTAGGATGTTATATCATGGTTCCATTTTTTTGTGTGTTTCCCTTCCTGTTGTGTGTTTCCTTTCTTTTTCATGTGTTTGTTTCATTTGTTTCTTGGTTGTGTTTGTAGCTTTACTAGTTTTTCAATATGGTGACTCTATGGCCCAATGAATAAGGCACTTTGTTACGATAGCCCACAGATACTTGAGGTTCTTCATTACCCCTTACAGTCTAATGTCCACTGAACTAGAGCCATTTGTTTTCATGTTAAATGTCTAGCATACAAAATTGAAATTTTTAGCCATGACAACTAAGCCCCCACTTGAAAGTTTCCTCTCTAATCACTATAAACCCTTACTCTAGCCAACCTACCTTTGTCATCCTCATTATAGCTAAGAGGAACATGCTAACAAGATTTTCAAGTGTGTTTCATGTGTAGGGATGTATGTTTGAGGTGATGGAAAAGATCACTAAGATTTAAGGAAGAATGATTGTTCCTAGAGGCCTAGAAAGAGCCATTTTTAGTCATTTGGTAATTAGTGAAAACCCTCAGGAAGGTGATTATAGGGAATGAAAAATATAATAGATAACGTCAACTTGTTCGAAAGATTCTTCTTAGTGCTTTGGTCTTTTTTTCCCCCTTTGTTGAGCCTCAAAGTCTAGAATTTAGTCAAATTTTGCAAGTTTTCGGGAATCTGGGTAAAATTGTCCTTTTAAGGAATAGGAAGAATTGTTTATCTTTTCAAATTGTTCCCGCATCTTTGCCTTATCTGCATTGCATTTGGAAATTAGTAAAGTCAATTAAGGATTGCACCAAGGAACAATTCCTTTGTTCCACCTATTCCCACGAAAATTTGCCTTGACTACATAACACAAGGAAATTGGTGAAGTCAACATTCATTGGCACAAAAGGAACAATTCTCATGTTCCTCGAAAACCCACTTTTTCGACCCTTGACAAAATTTATAACATGTGGATAAGTAAGATATATTGCCAACTAGAGGAGCAATTCCTACGTTCCACTAGTTCCCTGACCGCTTTGCCTTAACAAACGCCCTTGTAAAATTAGTAGGATCGGTTATGTTGGCACTTAGATAAAATCCTGAATAGTTTTCATGTTCCATTGGTGCCCCAAAACTTTACATTTCCCAACAAGAGGGAAAATTGCATGGACCCGATTAAGTCGTAGAATGAGGAATGAAGGGAATTGTTCCCTCATTCCCTTTGTTCCCCAATTCATCGCCTAACCTGCAATGCAAAGGAAAAGGTCAAATCGAATTTTGAAGGCCCACAGGGAATGTTCCATTATTCCTACAATTCCCTAAATTTCTGCCTAAACCGATTTGTAGTGCAAATTTTCTTAGAATTTTCTGATTATCACCAATCAAAGGGTGAATTTAAAGCTTTCTAACTTGGGTGTTTGTGATATAATGTCAAAATAATGTATTTGTGCCAAAATTGAATGTATTAACTCAAGTTTAGAAGATGAAAGGTTACAAGTGATAAGAAGGTGAAAGGTCATGTGAAGGGAAGATGAAAATTCATGTTGTAAATCTATAAATGGGAATGGCTTCTCCATTCCAAAGGGTTGGCAATTGTTGATTGTTGTAAGTTGTTGGATTTCACTATTACTGCAAGCAATAAAAGCTACATTTCTTCTATCTCTTTTTCTATGTTCCTCTATCCTCTCAACTTTCATACTTTACAAACATTGTGATCTTGTACAACCAAGAAGGAACTTTTTGTCCTTGATTAATGGATCTATAGAACTTTGTGTCTTTGATTTATTAGTCTTGTTGTTGATTGCATGGTTGAATTCTTCTAATTGAATGTGGACCTACTCTAGCTAATGTATGTAAATTTTGTAAGTCTACTCACAACATTAACCCCCTCTCCCTATTTCTCCTACTCCTTTTACCTCTTTCCTCCCTTATACACTTTACAAGCATTTTGCCACAAGTTTAATGGAGTATTCTTGTGTGATCCTAGATCTAACGACCACCCCATAGTTTTAGTTAGTTTACATTCAATAACAAGAGCTGCACATACCAAAGAAAAAGGGGATTAGACATGTGACCATTGTTGGAAACCAATAATCAGTACTACGACAAATTATTTCACCAACAATATTTTGACCAAAAGATTGATTGTTTTGACAATCCTTTCCTCCTCAAACAAGTATGTTAGATCACTTACTCTCAAATTATCTTCATATACAATAAAGATGTCAATATATATTGTGCATTCCACAATGCGTTGACATTCTAATCCACTACCCCTTTGTTACAAAACATGCAAATTCTCTCTTACCACTCTTCTTTAAGAGATGTTGATTTGTCGGTTTTACACCTAAGATGATGTGAACTAGTCCTTAACTGAGCCATCAACATTTTTTCCTTCCATTTGATTTTTTCCCCTAAGTAGGCCTTTTCCTTGTGGTCATGTTGGATGAATTTTTTTGATATAGTATTTTTCTACTACCTAAGTTGTGTCCACATGCCTATCCTAAATTTTTCTTTCACATATTTTTTTATTTCCTCATTAGTGTTTGGACACTCTTACATGTTAATATTCCATTTGCTCATCCATTTGATGTTTTGTTTCATCCATGTGTTCTTCCTCCTACCTAGATTTTCTTCTACAACCATTATAGGCCACCTGTGAACTTCCATGTTTTGAACCTTCTTCAAATAAGTTAACTATTGAGTTAACATTGATGC
Organism: Taxus wallichiana var. yunnanensis; assembly: GCA_018340775.1. Taxonomy (NCBI): domain Eukaryota; kingdom Viridiplantae; phylum Streptophyta; class Pinopsida; order Cupressales; family Taxaceae; genus Taxus; species Taxus wallichiana. Next base: position 25,364,294 of record CM031242.1, on the reverse strand, counting down.
CTCTAAGGGGAAGGTTTCCACTTCGGCTAACAAAATCTCATATGGAACCAACATTTTAATTTTGAAGCTGCTTGTGATTAAATGCTTTTGGATTCTCTCTATTTGTCTGCACTTAAGATCAGACACATTACTGCCCCAAACTTCACAACCATAAAAAACCATAGGCGTGACAAGAAAAGAAAACAAACTATTTTGGTTTTCTAATCCCACAATTATGCATTTATGCACCTATTTTGTAATTAATATAATGCTTTCCACCCTCCTTGTATTCTTTTTTCCCTTGCAAGTTTCCCAACTGAGCTTGTTGTGAAAATCCAACCCAATATATTTGTATCCTTCTACTATTTCTAACATTTTTTCCTAAAAATAAAGCTACTATGATTATTTATTCTTCATGGACAAAAGATCATGCCTTTGGTTTTGTTGATGTTTTGTTACATTCCAACCTACTCGTAGAAAAGCTCTATGGACTTAAATTTCTCTCTTAGATCATGTTATTTTTGCAATTAGGATGAGGTCATCTACATAAAGAAGCAATTTTATTACATAGTTGGCTAAGTGAATCCCATATTCATCCATTTTGGCTATCCACTCCTCTAGCTTATCAATGTAGAGCCTAAATAAAAAGGGTGAAATTGGGATTTTTTTTTAACACTAATGTCGGTCCCAACAATTTCAGACATTCCCTCCTTGTTATGATTTTGGCCCTGACTTTCTCATATAGCCTATGAACAACCACTCTACACTCATCTTGAACTCCAAGCTCCTCCATTTCACTACGAGTTCATTTTTAGGTACCATGTCAAATGGTTTTTCGAAGTCAAAAAGGAACAAAAACTTCTTCACGTTGGTTGTCCCACACTTTTTCAATCAAATGTCTAAGAGTGGTGCAATAGTCGATAACAAAGTGTTGTGGATTGAAACCTTCTTGCTCATTTTCTCTTTTCCCCTCTTTTTCTACCCAACTACTAATTCTAATCTCTATTATGTTCCCAAATAGTTATAATAAGAGGGTTTGTGATGATAGTGTGGTACTTTGATGGGTTATTGATATCCCCACTTTTGTATAAGGGATAACAACACTAGTTGTCCAATTCGACGGAAGCCTTCTTGAATGATACCATTGAATATGTTTTTGATGTCCAATGTGAGGAATTTCACACCATATTTGAGATATTCCCTTGCACTCCATCTATATCTTGAGCCTTTCCCCATCAATATCTTTATGCCTTGAGTGATATCCCTTGTGGAAAAGAGTTGAATTGTTGTGTTGATAGTGGGGGTGTCTTTATCATGCTCCCTCGCATATACAATTTTTTTTTTTTTTTGCATAAGCTATCCATTGGGTGTCTGCTATATTATTCTCTCTTTGTTTTCTCTTCTAATGAAGTTCTCTCCGAATCCTTTGGGATTATGCTTTCCTAGGGAAATCAACTCTTTCCTTCTAGTGTTCATGTAACCCTCCTTTTTGGATTGAATAAGTTTTCATAGGAATTTTTGATTTCTTTATTTTTTCTTAGCTCTCTCAAAGATATTTTTTCTACCTTACACTCTTCATCATACCATGGATTTGTCAAAAATTTCTTATATTTCTCTTCTTGGGCCTATATCTTTTGCAAATGCTTAATGCTTTGAGGATGGTGAGAATCAACATATTGCTTTGTATGGGACAATTGGTTGTTGTTAAAACTCTATCTTTTGCTTCTTGAAGGTGTTTTTCAAGGGCTGCCTTAAAAATTCTCTATTCTCATGAGTCATAAGAATTTTACCCTGAAGAGGTGCTTTTCTTTTGTTGTGGGTTTATTCTCTTGGCTGATTATTAATATGCATGTTGATCTTCACATATATTGGGTTATGGTCTGATTTCATCTCTATAGGGCAATCCCCTATTTCTAATTTTGTCAATCTTGAAATACAACCTTGTGAACAAATAACGTAATCTACCACACTTTGTCCATTATATGTTTTGCAAGTGATTTTTCCTAAATTCGGTCATGCTCTCATATCATTGCATATAACCATGTTATAGAGGCTACATGTCCCCAACAATTCTACCCCATATTGCATAACACCTCCATTTTCATCTTGTGAAGTCCTCTCCCAAATTTGGTCTTCTTCTTCCTCTAGCCATAACAAATTGTTGTTCATTCCCTCCTCATTTCTCAAGTTAAGGGCCTAGTTATTGTTGTTCTCGCATTGAAGTCTCCCATTATTAGGACTTCCCCGAAGACACTATATGTTGAAATGTCATTTTTGAGTGATGCATAAGGGTCGTCACAATCTAAGTGTTTTTTCTTATATGTTTTTAATCCTCTTGGTGCAAAATAACATGTAACAAGCCATAATGTTAGCTCATTTTCTATTATTTTCAGCCATATATATTGTTTTTTTGGGTCCTCTTTCTCTAATTCTATAATTCCACACCATGTTTCTCTAATCAACATTATTATCCCTCCATGTCCTTTTCCACTTTCAGTCCTTTCATTCCAAACTGAAATTTTCCTATATCCTTCAAACTCTAGGACTTTATAACCATCATGCTCATGGGTTTTAATGAGAATGATAATATCCTTTCCTTCTGCTATGGGCCCTAACCTAAGGCCTCTTCTCTAAGAGTAGCCTCTACAATTCCATCTTACTGAGGATAACTTCTCCGGGGGCTTGAATCCCTATTTCTTATGTATCATTTGGTGGTTGATTTGGGATTTTCCATTGAATAAACATGACCATTTTCATGCTTCCCTTACCACCTTCACTTTCTCTCATTCTTTCCTTTTATCTTCTTGTTTTCTTAGCACTAGGTCTTTGTCTAGATAGAATTATGAGCCCTTAAGAATTTTTTTCCTTAAGATACTATTATTATCTTCTATGTTGTACAAAAGTAGCTTTGATATGTCTTTTTTTCCCTTCTTGTATAGCTCTTCCACTTATGTTAGCTTTTGTAGACACAAAAGCGCATACTTGGGTATATTTCTAGGTCCTAAAAGCATACTAACATTCATATGATTTCTAAGCAAGAAAACTAGTGATTGACAACTATCTCTGGCCTCTTTTCTTTGTCTCTTGTTTTCTATCTTGTCTTACATGCCCTACCTATCAAAAATTTATTGATTTATCTTTCATGGCTTCGTACACTTGGCGCCAAACTAGGACGGTGCGCTGGGTGCTCTATCCCCCTCCGGCTCCCGACCCTTTTCTACCTAACTTGCTCCTTTTGGGTCTCTTTTATCTTTTGGGCATCTTTTTTACTTATGGGTCGGCCTTCCAGTTGTCAATTACAAAATTAAAACAAGGGAATCATATAAATACATAGTTATGTTTTCAAAATAAAGGACCAAACACTAAGCATTACTATCATCACCTAAGCTTGCATTCAAAAGGCACATAAAACACTCTAAGGAATTCATCTAGCATCCATTCAAGGGACAATGGTTACAACAACTCTGCATACACTACATAGGAAGGGGAAGTTCATTTTATTCCATCCACACATTTTACTACATTGCTACATTCTAGCTATAACCCACTATTAAGTGCAACTTGCACAAGGGCATCCTAGGGCACAATTTCTACACACACTCACAAGAACTACATGGATTCTAAGATGTAGTGCAATGCTTGGTTGTAAGTTCACTCTCGGGGTGACTTCTAGGGTCATTTGACTCCCCATTCTATATTTTCCTTTTTAGGTTTGATGTGATTTGTGGGCTTGTGTAGGTGAAATCTTCTTTTGTAGGTTACAGGTACCTTCGACGATCATAGTATTAACAAAAATGATCAAAAGAGAGCAATTGTGACACCCTTGTGACACACTACAAAAATCATATTTAAAGCCTATGTGCAGTCACCAATGCCCAAGAGTAGTCAATAGTGCCCAGCGCCTCTTCTGTCTGTTGTGGGCGTTCGTGTCCAACTTTTTCCTACATTCTATATTTTATAGAGATTAATTATGACACTATTTGCATCTTGTTCATCACTTCTCTCTACCCAGATCAGTTCTAGATTACACGGAAATCAGCTAAGTTCTTCTATCTCCCTCTCTTTCTTAGGGTTTCATATTTTAAATCTTAGTTTGCTTGTGTCATTCTATATTTTATCATTTATACATCAGTTACTCTGTAATATTTATATTTAATTCAAATTAAATTAAATCATTTGGTGAACCCATCGCTCGAACCCAACCTTTCTTCTAGGCATTTTATCATATTTTAACATGGTTGAAACTTATCCACCCTTTACTTGATGAAGACCTTCATGATCTCCAAGCTCATATTGTTGAACATCCGCAAGACTTAGATCTTATTTTATTTGTTGCTCATGAGGAGGCCACCAATCTAGTTGAGCTTAACCCTCCCACCTCTAATATTTCTTCCATTCCTATTGCAACACAACCCCCTCTTCTACCCTTCCACCTACTTCTATTGTTCCCATGTTCGTTCCTACTCCTACCAACCATTTCACCTACCTCTTATTTCTCACACTTGAAAGTCTCTTCTTCTAGGCACTCAAGACCTAGCTTCCTTATATCAGGACCTACAAGTTTAAATCATAGCTACTTGCAAGCAAGTTACTTCATGCTCCTCTCCATCTCTTGATTCCTCCTTACTTCTTCACACTCCTTTTGCACCCACCATTTCTACTTATCCACTTCCTCTAAACTTCGTCACCCCTAATCTTCCCACCTTCAATGGCCATGGTGACCCTCAAGAGCATCTCAGATATTTTTCATGTGGCATGTCTCGATTATGTGGATGATCATACATTTCTAGCTAAGCTATTTCCTAGGAGTCTTCAAGATTATGCCATGTGTTATTTTTTATGATCTACTGTTCATTCGGTAACTTCTTTTACACATCTAGATGATGCTTTTCTTGCTCAATTTTCAATCAATATCAACACCAAGATCTCTTATGCACAACTTTCTCAAATAAAACAAAGATCTAATGAGCATCTAGTTGACTATGTTTTGTGTTACAAGAATAATCTAGCTAAGATGACCAATGTACTTGTTGATTTAGAATTACAATATCTTTTTGTTTAAAGCCTATAATCACCACTTCTAGAGAGTGTATCTTTGAGACCTCTCCTTTATTTGATCAATTATTCCATATGCTCAAAATGCATGAAGTCAAACTTCTATCTATGGGAAAACTCAAATATCATGATACTCCTTCATCATCTTCTAATAAGTTTCAAGCTAAATCAACATTCAAGCCATCTCCTAAGCCCACTGAAGCAAACACATTGTTAATGTCGTCTCTCCTCCTAAAAATATTTAATGACAACCTCCAAAGCATAATTTCACCAAATTACCCTATGCACCTTGGTTTCTATTGCCTCAACTCATCGAAAGTAATCTAATCACTCTTCCACCGCCACTCAATCTTGATCCATCTCACCCCTATGGCTATAATTATGATGAAAATGATAAATGTGACTATCACCAATGCATTAGGCATTCTATTGATCACTACTTCAAACTCAGGCATCTCATTCAATATCTTATTGAAAATAATTCACTCAAGCTCCTTGAGCCATCTACTTCTAAGCCAATCAACAATAATAAAAAGCTAAAAATATTCAATGACCCTTTGCCTAAGCATGACACAAAAGCTTCTAATTCTTTTGCTAATCATACATATCGAGCCATGCCCCCTACTTCATCGTGGCCCCATTGACTTCCTTTGATTCTACTGATGCATCATTACCATTCATTTCATTTTCAAATCATGATTATCATGATAAATTCACTTAGATGATTCAATACATATTAACGCTTCTATTGGTTCATATACTATTAATAACACCATGATCTATCCAATGAATCCTATCAGTGTGTGCTCCATTACACTTCTCATGGCTATCAAATGTCCACTATCTAATATCACATATCCAGTTCCTAATTCTTTTGGCTACATCAGGCTTCCCAGTTACATTTGGGCCTCTTACCATGCTTCTGCCATTCATTGTGAAATCTTCAATCAAAGGATGTGACATGCTCTTAGGTCTTCCTTGGCTCTACACACCCAAACCATTCCCTCCATGAATCATTTGTGTCTCAAGTTCATTCACAATAAGCAAGTTGTCACTATTAAAGGCATTCCACTATGTACACACCATTTCCTAAACCTAGTCTTGATGATATCTTTCCACTAGCTACAACATCTAGGCCTCATGGGCCTCTCAAATCTAAGGCAACACTCTGCACCTAGTTCTCCTATTTGCACATGACCTACTTCACAACCTTTTCATCCTCATTGGTCCACTAGTCCACCTCGTTGGCCTAAGTCCCCTACTTGGGCAACCCCTTCACATAAGTTTTCACCACCTCCTTCACCACATAGGTCTCCTTCACATGTACGTCATTACTCTCATACTCCACCGATCTTAGAGCATCGTCACATGCCTTTATCTCCTCAGATATCGGGTGGAGGGCCCTTTCCCTTCACTATCGTTGGATAACCTTCTATCCTTCTCACACTTGGGGCATCACACTTTCTCCCCCTCTTAGCATCATCATTTGTCTATAATATTTATTGTCACACTCATGTGCTTCACATTTACTCTTTCTCAGTACTTTTACACATCTTGATACACACCTTGTATCATCATTACCCTATGATGCACTCTATTTCCATGGTTCATACTCACTAGTTGAAAGTCTAAATTTGAAATGAACCTCACCACATTCACTTTTTATGCTCTATGCTTCATGATATATTTTCTAGCACATTTCTCAACCATTTCCCGATGACACACTCTTGTTCTATGGTTCATTCTTGATTGTTGAGGGTCTTTTATAAAATGAACCTCATCTCATACACATTTGTGGGGGCACATTGCTCCTATCACATTCACACATTACATACCATTCCATCACACTCATACATTGCATTTGCATATCTTGGTTGCACTTACTCTTGCTTGCTTATACTACTTACATGATGCACTTTGTTTACTATGTTAGTCAGATACTCAAGTATGTCATTATCTTTCTATATACATACATGTGTGTTCACTTGGTATTTTGGAGTGAATGCAAATATCTTACAAATTTTCACATGCTTTGCAATGATGCTTGAAATTGTATCCTTTTCCAGTCCCATTGAGGCTCCTGGGGGCATCTACCTTTACTACTCTCACACATTACATGTGCTATTATTTCATCATTTACTACTTCTACTTTCTAGCACATTACTTTCCATTGATACATACATGCTTTGACATACTATTTATCTTTCTAACATGCTAATGGGTGCTTCATGTGTAACATTTTATTTGCAGGACTATATGCCACCATGGTTATCTGATACATTTTTTGTCTTTTTTTGTTATGTTATTGTTTGGGCTATGCCCTATGTCTTGTTTTCACATTGTATGTTTTTTGGCATTTCGCCCCGATTGTCTTGTGACATTGTGAGTGATGTCCCATGTTTGAAACCCACTTTTCACGGTCCACTTTGTTTGCACACTTTCTTGTTACATTATCTTATTTTGCATGTTAGCTACTTTTTCTACTAACACATGTTACTAGCCACTTTGTTTGCATGTGCCTTGGTTTCTACCATGCACATCCCCTACCCCCTGTAGGTATAGCAACTTCAAATCAACATCAAGTCCTCTCTTTTATGACACATTCTCCTACCGATGTCACATGCATCTCAAATGAGGGGGCATACATTGGGTGAAAAATCACCCCTACAACAACAACAACTACAAAGCTACAACATACGATCATACACAAAGTAAAATGAAAAAGGCACACGAACACAATCATAGAACGTCATTAGACAATAGTGCCCATCCGAGAACTGGCTTGTGTCCTCCCCTGGGGCTAATTTCTTGGGGCATATATAATCACCTTTTCGATCAACACAAGTTACACAAAGTCTTTAGAGAAGTTTCACAGCTTATAGCACAATTCTCCAATTACATAATGCATGCAATCTCCTTCAATTAGTACAACTTGGAACTACTTCGAACAATCGGATAACAGAAACAAATTAGGGATGTACCATCTACAATGGTGCTTATTAGGGCAGAGTCATGGAAGGAGAGTAACACTAGACCTCTCTCCCCAACACTTTCTCTTTGGCGTGAGATCACCCAAAAACTCACACTTGGCATGATATTTCCCAAAAAACTCGCACTTGGCATGAGATCGCCCAAAAATCACTCTTGGTGTGAGATCGCCCAAAAACACGCTCTTCACAACATTTTAGACATTTTTCTATCCTTTACACTCTTTTACATCAGTGCACACTTTCCTTTACTTTACTTTTACATACACTTTTACATACTTTTGCATACTTTTACATACTTTTTCATACTTTACTCAATTTTTTTCATATACATAGGAATTTGAAAACTCTTTTTCTCTTCTTTTACAGGTTTATCCTTACAAGAAGCACCAACAACATGTTACAGCAAAATGGTACAACAACACATACGCTTCACCCCTAGGGTCACTTTCCTTTCCTAGTCTTCACGCTTCACTTTGCATCATTCCACACTTCACTTGTCCACTCAACACACATTTCACCGCACACTCTACAAGATCATAAGGTACACATCTCTTATCTACTTTATGTTATCAATTATTCACTCAACAACATAAAGTGGGGTAAATGTAGACACAAAATCACATACTTGGGTACATTTCTAGGTCTTAAAAGCATACTAGCATTTATATGATTCCTAAGAAAGAAAACTAGTGATTGAAAACTATTTTTGGCCTCTTTTCTTTGTCTCTTACTTTTTATTTGTCTTACACACCCTACAACCCATTTGAACGTTACTGATTTATCTTTCATGGCTTTGGACACCAACGACCAGCCAAGAAAGCAACGAATAGGCGCTCATATCCCTTTTAGGTGCCCCTGACCCTTTTATACCTTACTCGCTCTTTTTGGGTTTATTTTATCTTTTGGGCATATTTTTTACTTATGGGTCACCTTCCAGTTTCAATTATGAAATTCAAACAATGGAATCATATAAATACATAGTTATGTTTTCAAAATAAAGGACCAAGCACTAAACATTACTATCATCACCTAAAATTCCATTTAAAAGGCACCTAAAGCACTCTAAGACATTCATCTAACATCCATTCAAGGGACAAGGGTTGCAAAAACTCTGCATACACAACATAGGAAGGGGAAGTTCATTTTATTCCATCCACACATTCTACTACATTACTACATTCTAGCTATAACCCGCTATCAAGTGCAACTTGCACAAGGGAATCCTAGGGCACCATTTCTACACACACTCACAAGAACTACATGGAGTCTGAGATGTAGTGCAATGCTTGGTCATAAGTTCACTCTTGGGGTGACTGTCAGGGTCAATCCGAATCCCCATTCTACATTTTACTTTTTATGTTTGATGTGGTTTGTGGGCTTGTGCATGTGAACTCTTCTTTTGTAGGTTACAGGTACCTTCATCGATCCTAGTGCGAATAACAAGTGATCAATAGAGAGAACAATGTGACACCCTTACGACACTACATAAATCAAATTTCAAGCTTTTGTGCAATCACGGTCACCAAAGCCTTAGAAGTAGTCATCGATGCCCAAGCCTCTCTGTCCATGCAAGTGCGCATGTGTCCAACTTTGTTCCGCATTCCAGTTTTACAGAGATTAATTATGATGTTGTTTGCATCTTGTTCATCACTTCTCCCTGCCCATATTAGTTCCAGTTGTGCAAAAATTAGCTAACTTCTTCTATCTCCCTCTCTTGCTTAGGGTTCCAGATCGAGCGTAAATCAACTAAGTTCTTCTATCTCCTCTCTTGCTTAGGGTTTCATATTCTAAATCTTAGTTTACTTGTTTCATTCCTATATTTCATCATTTATACATCAATTACTCTGTAATATTTAGATTTAATTCAAATTAAATTAAATCAACTTTGTGAATATGCCCTGACCATTACAATTGGTCTTCAAGAAAGTCTCTTACCAATTTGTTGGTGTTCTTAGTTTCTTTGTAGTCTTTCAGTCCCTTAATGATAATGTTTGCAACCCTTTCTTGCCTATCCTTTTCTTCCCTTATTTGGAGTTTGACATGTTTCTCTATGAGTTATTTTTGTTTGTTTGATATTCCTCCTACTATTTTTTCCCAAAACTTAGATTCTTCAGTTTGACCCTTCAAGCTAGTTTCTTTTACTTCTTTGTTTGTTATTGTAGATTTGATCTCTCTTTATGTGCGATATTTCCTCCCTTTCAACCATTCTTATCCTATTTACTCATATTTATTTCAATTGATCTAAGGTGCTCTTGATCAAGGTCAACTCTTGTTGTCCTTTCTCCATGTTGGCTTGCAAGGTGCTTATTTGTTCTTGAAGTAATTCATTCTCTCTTTCCATTGTCCAATTGATTCTACAATTTCTTTTAACTTATTGTCCTTGTAATGTTCCTTTACCTCTATATCTTCAAGCCTCCTTTTCATGCTCATTAGTTCTTTGACATATAGTTCTTATGACCACATTAATGACATTGATGTGGGGCTATAGGCTTCCTTGCTGTCATGATTTGCTTCTTCATTCTCTCCTTTGTTTTCCAATTGTAACTTGCCCATTTTTGGTTTGAGATAGAGCCCAAATCCATGTCCTTTTTGTCATTCGTTAAATGGCTTGTTTGAGGAGGCAAGACTTGTAAAGAAGACTACTTTTTTTATCAAGCTACACAATAGAAGATCCAATATAAAAACGGCCGAAAAGTTTACAAAATTGATAGACAACCCTTGTGCCCAACCGCTGTTGTGTTAGAGTGGGGCTCCTTTGTTTCAACTCTTGGTCTCATAGACTATTTAGTCTCGTGGACATTATTATAATCTTCAATTCATTCATTCACATAAGTACATATACATTGTAGTATCTACATAACATATTTCAAAAATGTAAAAGAATGAATTGCATGTTCAATGAAATAAATGGTAATTAACAAAGAAAAACAAATTACAAGGGCCACATTATGGCATGAGTACCTACAAAAATGGTATTGAGTGTTTGAGAACGTTGAAGGTCTAGGGTGCATCAAGCTTAACATGTGAAATGCTATTTCACATAGAGAGACTTATGCAAGCACCCTATCTCGATTAGTTTAGCTTTGGTAGCATACTTCCATGGACATTCACCAAAGCACGAGGGAGAATAAACTTATGTCGAATTTGATGAAATGTAAAATCTTTTATCGTATCGACGACATCATGTATTCGAAGACCTAAAATATGTCTACAAACTTCAAACCAAACTATGGTCTTTACGAAAGAAAAGAAAAAGTTCTAAAATTATTTTGAAAATTTGCTTGGCATAAATTCAAATGCTTCACATAGAAAACATAACAAAATTTCCCAAAGGAAGAGAAAATGAAACCGAAAAGAATGAAAGAAATGATGCAGTGAAGACAAGAGCATCAACTTCTTATTACACACATGTATTTGGTTTTCCTTGTAGAATCAAGAAAATAGAGGATTTTGTAATCTTTTCTTTTCATTTTATTCCTTATTTGAAATGCATTACATTTTTGTTTTGAGCTGATTTCAAATAACAACTAAATCAATCTATCTTGATGTATCATGTTATATGTGTATTTTATGCAACTCTTTGTAAAATTCCCAGATGTAGAACCCTTAAAAGACTTATGCAGATCGTCTGATGGAGAAGGGTAACAAGATTTCCCACATTAGATTTCAAGCAATAGTTATGAATATCACCCACGATAGCTCAAACACATGATGCAAGATGATACCTAAACAACAATCACACGTATATTTTTAAGCATATTTTTTTATAAAGAAAATAGGTCGTATTGCGAGGTAGGGGTTAAATGTGACGACTACTTATACCTATCAAATACTTTTTGGGTGCGGTAATTTTCCATTATCACCCTTCAAAATGACAAAATAGTGTTGTTTATACACTATGACTAAAATATATAAAAACTATTCTATCTTTTTTATATATATATATATATATATATATATATATATATATATATATATGACATTCACATTTTAAATATTTAAATCATATGCGACAGTTATTTCAAATATTTCTACGGCCGTCAAATTTAACTCCTTGGAGGGCTAAAAACAAAGAAATCATTCTCTGCAATAAAAACATTAGTCCAACCAATCAAAGAGTTTAGAAAAAGAACCCGTAGCTAAAAACGAAGTATTTTCGAAATATTTGTTTCAAACATTAGAGTTGCACCGGTATCCGATCAAAATAATATGGCAAAGTAATAGGCAAAGGATCCATCAAAATTACAATTCATATGGGCTTCAAAACATGCAATTATAATGCCAAAACCTTATCCGATGTTCAGGGTTTATCTTATTACCACAAACCCACATTTTCCCTTGGGTGAATTTTCGAACTTGTTCAGCCGGGGAAGGCCAGCTTGAAGTTTTAGAGCTTCTGGACACATTTCTGGTACAGAAAATTTCTAACCATCTTTTATGGCTTGGAATAAGTACATATTCCTTAAAGCTCATTTCTGGTATATAATTCGACGAATGCACGAACATATAAATTGTTGGGTACCCATTTCTGTATGTAAAGAAGAGCATTTACTTCTGCATTGCGCATCAAATATGTATGGATTCATAGATAAATGATGTTGAACGAAAATTCTCGTATTGGTACGCCAGACTGGGTTTTTATTAGACTATTGTAGTTAAATAACGAGTGAAAATTTACCCTAGATTTATTTGTATGATAATGAAGCTCATATGATAAGAATGGTTCATAGAGACTATTTATGGGTAGTACATAATGTAGCTCATATAATAAGAAGGCCACATGGAGGCCGTTTATGCGTAGTACTCTGAGAGCTTTAGAACTTAGCTGCATGAAGTGAACAGTATTGAGCCTTATTCTTAAGAGTTATATTCATCAGGTGAAGTAGGAGGTTTAGGGAGACTCAATTTGGGTCTAGGTTTTTAATTATTCTAGATAGTACGTGGTCATGTTTTACTGGGTGTCTGCATGGCAATAATTGGAGGATTTCTGATGTTGAAACAAGAAAGTAAAACAAGGATAGGATTAGAATAAAAATGTTAAGAGCAGGAAATAATTGAAGAACAGGGAAAATAATAAGAGAAGCAAAGAAAAGGTGTGCACAGTATATAATGAATACAGAGGGATGCAACTCTCATTTTGAAAATCTTACACATAAAATACCATTGCGTCTCTTGTGGATTCTGGAAGTCCAACCATTCCATTGGCTACAAGATACCCAAAAGGACAAGACAACTATGTGCGGTTAGAGAACTTGCTCTGTTGTTCCATCACAGAAAACAGTTCTGGAATCCTACATCTCTCTATTACTGTCTGATCCCTTCAGCTGGGTACTAGAAAACGTGCTGTATTCTCTTTTGTCCTGTCTTTTTCGTTACCTCCAGCAGGGAGAGGATCCCCTGGGCTCTTACGAAACCAAATATTTCAACCCACCATTTTAGTAATAATAAGACTAAAGATTGAGTCCATGTTCACAAGTTAAGGTACATCAATAAGTTTTGTTTTAAGCATCAGCATGGTTCAGTCATGGGTTCCAAGAAGCATTCTCAAGTGGGACCCATATCAGATTTGTTCCAAGAATAATAGAGAAGATCCGAGGGGGTAAGAGGATCCTCTCTGCGGCAGGGATTGGAGAGACTGCTATCTGTATTGCACTCTACAGCCAAGAGTACCTCATACCCTTGAGGTAAAATAACTAAAACCACAAAAATCAAGCAATCAAATATTGATTGTGAATAAAACTATGTTTCAATTGTTTCTCTCGGAGATTAACAGAAAGAATGGTTATTTGCAACTGAAGTTATGCTTGCAGCAAGATTCATCACTGTTTCATCTAAAAGAATAAGGGCTTTAGAGGCCTGCACCGTATACAGAGGACTAAGTCCTCAATATAGATCCATAAATGAATTGAACAGAACTTGTAGAGAAAGCCAACTCTCATTCAAGAGAAAAGAATAACAACTGAACCAGGTAACAAATTGTTTCATATGTCATCAATCGTGATAAATACTTAAGCAGCAGATATATAAGCCAAGTTTCACATATCTTTTCAAATTCTATTCAAATGCCATGTCTTTCACATTGATGTAGGAGATAGAAGATAATGATTGTAATGTTTATGACAGTGAGGATGGCATTGATGAACGGTTACAACAAATCAGTTTTTCCCAAGTAGGACCAAATGAAAGTACAGACGGTATAAATATCTTTGTTGTTGGCTCTCTTTATATAAGCCCTCATGACTATGGAAGGTCAAAATTTGATATGTGAGATACAATAAGTAAAAGGAAAAAGTGTTTGCCTCACACCAAGTAAGCTAGAGCAATATGGATATGGACTTGGATGTGCAGAACAACCTTTTAGTACCTTTGCAGAACATGAGAAAACCCTAATACAAACTGTGAGAGATAATGCAGATTTAGATACTTGTTGTCATTTGGAGATTACATACTAGCTCAAGAAACTCATAATCACTGAAAAATGAAGAGTTAAATAGATTGGTGAAGGGTCTTTCAATGAGAGTAGAGCTCTCATTGGTTAACTCATCACAAATCTATAACCCGAAAGTCCAAAACCCCTAATAAGCATCTTAGGCAATCAATTTGGTGTCTTCTTAAGACTTCTCAACAAAAGGTAAGACTTATTTACAAGCTGACCTAGCAATACCAACCCTCTTCTGTAATAAGATCTGCAGAAATACTGAAGTACTAAGCAATGTTCCTCAAGAGGTGTAGACCCTGATCACGGGAAAAGAACTAGCAAGAAACTATACAATCAGCCCTCGAGCTGCAAATATAAGCATGTACAAAATTTTCCCATGTTTGAAAGGAAAAATACGTTCTAGTTACATCCATTGATGAATGCTTCACCAATTTACAATGCTGACCCTCGTAACATCACGATCAGCTTAAACAAGGAAAAAAGACCATGGATTACTTATCCAAGCTGTATCTCCTACAACATCATGCATACTTGTGGTTACCACAATGAAGAGAAAATGAAGGGTTAGGCCCTACTTTCATAAACTTTGAAATCACAGTCAGCCGAATGGTGAAGGCAATGACAAAAGCAGCCTAAGAGAAGGCTTAAAAGTTAGTTAAATCCTAACACCTTAAGCATCTTTATTTCAAGAGCAAAAAGCCTAGTTCTAACACGGGTTAACCTTCATAGCCGGGTTCAAACCGATGCAAAAACAAAACTTCTAAAAAGTATTACCCGAGAGCTTGAAAGCTTAGAAAACTACTCAACGCATAAACCTTCAAGCACACAAGCCACAAGAGAAGCATGCAACATCAAACCCTTAAGGATTTAAATCAAGTCAAAAGCTAACAATCTTAATGAAAAGAAGTTATTTCATTATCTTTCCTTGAGAGACGCAGGCCCCACCCGGATGGGGGCTGAGGCGTGAGGAGAGGTTGAGTGAACACCATGCTTGGAAAGGTAGGTTTGAAAAGCAACTCCAGCTGAGCACCATAGTGTCTCGCACTATAGAGCAAGACCCACATCAATCCCAACGAGCTACTTCACAATCCCTATGCTCAAATGCTCACAACTTCCCACTTTCCCCACACAACCGTGTTAAAAATTGAGTATAGAAAAATATAAATCTCCCCAGTACCATGTTGAAGGGAGACCCAAAATATTAAATTCTTTTGTGACAAAGAGACCTCCTTATTTTCCCTCGAGCTATGCATAATGGCCAACACTCAAAGATCAAAAGCTTCATGCATCTAGTGTTGCCAAAACATGGACGAAACCCCAAAGCAAACTCCGTGAATCAAGCTATAACAATAGTTGTAGCCCCGAGTTTCATTAATCCCAAGAATCGAATGATTTGGTGGAACTCATTAACACTTAGAGAATCCAAAGAAATAAAAAAACGTAGCAGCTGCCAAGCCAAAATCACCATGAGTCTAAAATGTTAGGAAATTTATGGGATAAATAATGTCAAAAACTATCCATCCACAATATAAATTGCCAAAGATTATAGTTTATGAAGTGCAATAATTAAAACATAGATTAAGATGTTTATAATGCAAATTACTGAATGTAAGTACCATGAACAGATTGCAAATGACCACAGTGACACAAGATATAAGTGGAAAAACCTTGGAAGGTAAAAACCCATTGAAAATCACTTATCTTTATTGAGAATAAACTTTCACCCAACACTCCCACTATTTCTCTACCAGTTCGCTCATATGGCTCACATAAAATGTTACCATTTGTGTAACCGATCTCTAATGAGATCACCTTGTTATAAACAAGGTGGATGGTCATGATCCACTCTTAAAGCTGATCTGCTTTGACCAAAAACATGCAAAATATTATAAACCCATCATTCCCCTTAATGTTAAGTAGGAAACATGCAAAATTGTTTTTACATGTCAAAGTTGTTTCAAATAACACATGCCAAGTCACTTTTTGGTACAAAAGGAATTACAATCCATAAATCAACAAGTGATTTAGGCTAGTATGCAAAAACACTTGTTCCGGGTTTTGTAGTTCCTCGGTGCACTACATTAGTGTTCACGGGTTTTCAACTCGTGGTACACCACCACGAGTGTCCCGTGGACTTATACAAGCTGCGAACAACTACAAATGCATTGCGGATTCTAGAGAGGCCGCAGTACATTGTTTTTGCCACGGTTTAAAATAGTGTTCCATGGATTCTATAAAAACCGCAATACAAAGGAACATTACAAATTCTCAAGATAAAGTGATTAAGGATGAAGTCTTACATAAGACTATGGAGTTAATAAACTCTTCATATCTAATGCTTCGTTGGGGATTACAAGTAAACTTCACATACATGACAATTTACTTAAACAACATAGAAATAGTCTCGGAGTATCCATTTTGACACAATCAAGCCATTAAGAGATGGCATTGCATAAGAAAAAAATGCAACATGCTCATTTCTTATTTCCCCCTCAAGGGCAACTCTGAAAGGCCAAAACTCATATGATTTAGAGGTGAAGATCAACGTCATTCACATGATCATAAGAGTTAAACAACATATGCTCAATTGATTCAGAGGTGGAGATCAATGTCATCCACATGATCATAAGAGCTAATATCTGAAATGCCCAACATAGCACGAAAATTTGTAGAACTTTGTAGCACCTAAGGGCTTAGTAAAAATGTCTGCAACCTGCTCTTCAGTGGAACAAAACTTGAGATCTATGTCACCATTGAGAACTTTCTCTCGAATGAAGTGCATATGGATCTCAATATGTTTGGTTCTTTGATGTTGGACTAGATTGTTTGCAAGAGCAATACAACTTTGGCTGTCACATAGAAGTAGAGTGCTTCCTTTGACGCCCATATGAAGTTCTTCCAACAGTATTTTGAGCCACATGACTTCTTTTGTTGCTTCCATAACACTTTTATACTCTTCCTCAGTAGAAGAGATAAATATTGTTGGTTGCTTCTTTTTGCTCCAAGTTATTGCACCTGCACCCAACTTGAAAACATATCCAGAAGTAGATTTTCTATCCACAATATCACCAACATGGTCAAAATCACAATAACCAAATAAATGTGCATTATCACAAGAGAATAACACAAACCATAATTGATTGTACCTTTGATATACCTTAGAATCCTTTTTGCCATTTTCCAATGGTCCTCATAAGGATCTGCATGAATCTAGAAACAATTCCAACTGCATAGGATATATCAGGCCTAGTGATAGTTAAATAAATCAAACTACTAACCAACTGTCTATATACAAAGTAGGATTAAATTTATCACAAGAAGGTTTTGGATCTAATTTAACACCAACTTCCATAGGAGTAGAGACATGCTTACAATCAATCATATTAAACCTTTTAATAAGGTTAGAAACATACTGTGCTTGTGATGCAACAATAGATTTGTGATTTTGACAAATAATCATGCCTAGAAAATGATTTAATAGTCCTAAATCAGTCATTTCAAAACGTTGTCTTAACTTCTCTTTGATTCTAAGAATTAGATTCTTATCACTACTAGTAATCAAGAGATCAACATATAAGACAATAATGATAACATGACTGTTTTCATACTTGACAAATAAATCATTATCAACAAAACAATTAGAGAAACCAAGCTCATGAAAGAAACTATTTATCTTAGCATACCAAGCTCTAGAGCTTGTTTAAGACCATACAAAGATTTCTTAAGTTTACAAACATATAATTCTTTGCCAAGTTCTTCAAATCCTTTAGGTTGATGCATATAAATTTCTTCTTTCAAATCACCATTTAAAAACACATTTTTAACATCCATTTGGTGAATCTCCCAACCATGTTGAGCAACTAAAGCTAGAATAATTCTAACAATGCTCATTTTGGCAACATGAGCAAAGGTTTCAACATAATCCAAACCAGGTTTTTGAGTAAACCCTCTAGCAACTAATCTAGCCTTGAATTTATCAATCTTACCAATAGAGTTATATTTGATTTTATATAACCATCTAGAGCCTACAATGTTTCTTTTAGGAGGAAGAGGGACTAATTCCCAAGTTTGATTCTTTATTAGAGCATTGTATTTAGCTTTCATAGCTGCAATCCATCTTTCATCTAGGCTGACTTCTTCAAAAGATTGAGGTTCATCATCATAACAGTTAACGAGGCATGATAAGGAGAATGTTTTAATTGACAAGGCATGATAAGAATGCTAACTACAGTCATCTTTCTCAAATCATTAGGTTGAGAGTTTGAAACCAAATTTTTGGCCCATTTAGGAATCCTAGATTGAGACAAGGATTGAGAAGACTCCCCTCAATGTCTACATCCATCATATCAAGAAGGATGATTAGTGTCTTGCAAATCAATTTCCATATTGTCTAAGCAAGGATTATCATCTAAAAAATCAATTTCAGACTTAGGAAACTCGAGAGGAGGGAAGAGCGGCAGATTTACAAAAAGTTTCTCAAGAACATACACATTCCTATTTTCTACAATCACATGCTTAATTGGATCATAGACTCTTAATCCTTTTGTTTGACCGCCATACCCAACAAAAATGCAAGAGTAAGAGGTAGGATCAAACTTTTGTCTTTTAACTTTAGGAATAAGAAGAGAAGCAGGGTTGCCAAATATCTTTAAATAAGAGATATTAGGTTTTTGCTTAGTCCATACTTCATGAGGTGTGGTTTGATGCAACGCTTTGGTAGGAATTCTATTTAGAATATGAACAACAATGTTCATAGCTTCAGCCCATAGAAATTTAGGCACATTAGAAGCATGAAACATAGTCCTAACCATTTCTATGATGGTTTTATTCTTCCTTTCAGCTATGCCATTTTGCTAAGGAGAATAGGAGTTGTTAGCTCCTTTGAATTCCACTAGATACACAAAACTCATCAAACTTCTTATTAACATACTCACCTCCATTATCAGTTTTGATTCTTTTAATTTTCAGATTAGCCATGTTTTCAACAAGGGCTTTAAACTCTTGAAACTTAGATAAGACATCAATTTTTTTTTTTAATGTAATAAGACCAAGTCATTCTTGAGAAATCATCAATAAAACTAACATATAAAACACCACCAAGAGAAGGTACTTCCAAAGGACCTCTAACATCACTATGAATTAACTCAAGCAAGCAAGAGGAATTAGACTCATGGTGTTTGTGAAATGGTTGTACATGTTGCTTACCACGCAAACAACTTTCACAAGATTCATGATCTAATTTTATCTTAGGAAGACCTACAACAAGGTTAAGGCGGGACATCTCATACAAACTCTTAAAGTTTACATGCCCAAGCCTTTCATGCCATAATTGAACAATATTACAAGAAGAAGTGGAAAGACAAGATTCAACAACAAATCCATAAAAAAAGTACAATCCATTATTTTGTAAACCAACAACAATTACTTTACCAAGCTCATTCTTAACATACCATTTATCTTGTAATAACACAACTTTACAGTCATCTTTAGTTAATTATGAACAAGATAAAAGGTTCTTCTTTAAGTTAGGAACAAATAGCACATTTCTAATGATTCCATTTGCTAACTTAACATTGCCACAACATTTAGACTTGATGACAAAGTTATCTCCTAGATAAATATTTTCATGACATTCAACAACATCATGAAGAATATTGTTCTTCTTTTATTGTTGTTCTTATTCTTAGGATTGTTATGAGACTTGTTAGCATGACAATCAATTGCTTTATGACCAAATTTACCACAATTGTTACAAGTGCCATCAAACTTTACTTTAAACTTTTGATTATTCCTATTGTGCTTAGGTTTAAACTTGGATCTAAAGTTTGATTGCTGATTTGTATTACTATTATTCTGATTTTTAGAAGACTTTTGACTTTGAGAGAACAATGCCTGAGAGACATTCTCTTTTGAGTCAAAGTTCTTCATGACACTTTCTTCTTGAATAAGGAGAGAAGACAATGTGTCTAAATCAGTAGATCATCTTCATTTTGATATTTAGAATTCGAATAGAGATGAAGTTTCTAAACTTTTCATGAATGTTAATTTGAATAATAAAGTTTTTTTAATTTTTTTTTTTCAAAAACGTAACTTATCTAGATTATTATCATGTATATATGAATCATTGAAATTGTAGATGTTGAATGATGAGTTATGACTCTTTCAAGTTCAAATTACATGAATCTAAAATATTTTGAGTGCTTTAATATCCTTAATTTTATTATAAAATAGTAATTAATAATTTTTAATTATATCAGCGGACGTTTCCATTGACGTTTCGATCCAAGGTTTTTGAAAATTGCCGTTTCCGTTTAAACAATTCCATGATTAACTTAATTATTTTGAAACAATTCACAATTACATCCATCTAATTGAGCTTTAATATCCTTAATTTTAGCTAGGTAATTAACAATTTTTTTATCAGCTTTCGAGGGTCCAAACATTACATGATTAACTTAATTATTTTGAGATTCCATGTAGTTCTGCAATAAGCATCAACATGAGACTCCATGTGTCCTATATGCAAAAAACTCATCTTTGATGCTTTGTAATAGGATTGACATGGCCTCTTGGGATTTTTGAGAGAAAACACTTAAGTTCTCAAGAGTAGCTTGTCTCCCAGTGGGTTTCTTCTCAACACCACTAACTAAATCCCATAGCTTTCTAGCCATAAGGATAGCCTTAATCCTAATTCTCCAAATACTGTAATTAGTTTCATTTAAAAGTTGTGATTTATCCATGGAAAAACTAGAAGAACTAGCCATTTTTAAGGAAAACTAACAAAATTTGAAAAAAAAGTGTTAGGCGGGTTTTTAGAAGTTACAGAGTTCCACAAGATACAAAGGAACAATCTACAACGGATTAAAACTCAAATAAAATAACTTGTAACTTGATGAAAACACCCAAACAAGGTTCTAACACAAAGATGGAGGAGTTCAGAACACAAATAACCAACCGCGAGAGGCCGTAAGGCACTAAGAAAAAGATATGGCCTTTTGAAAAAAATGACAGGCGCGGTACATCTGAAACAATGTTCCGCGGGTTTTAGTGTTCTGGAAAATATAGCTAAAAGCCGTGGAACAAAGGAAAGTCCATGCGGAGCAAAGGAAATTTTCAAAACAAAGGGAGACCTTCGAAGAAGCTACGAAGCATGCAAAACATGCTGTGAAGGTCTATAACATGCCACACAAGGAGAAAAAGATTGAAGAAGTTTTGGAGCTGTGGAACAAGGATATTTTCATAAACTAGAGTTTTGTGGGTTTTTCAAAATTTTAGAGATCTGTGGATAGGCAGAAATGAAACAAGCTCAGTGAAACAAGGAGAACATGGTTCCGTGAGACAAAACAAGTGGTCCGCGGAACAAGGAATGTTGCGGAGAAAAGAAATTCGCATAACAAGGAAATGCAAGCTGCGAAGACTAAGGAAAGCCGCGAATACTTGAGAAGCCGCGCATACTTGAGAAGCCGCAAAGACCGAGGCAAGCTGTGGAAGACTTGGGAAGCCGTGCAAAAGCAAAAAAGCCGCGAAAGATCAAACAAAGAGGTGCAAGTAAAAACAAGTCAGAGAAGACTTGGGAAGCTACAAGAAGCAAAAAAAAATGCGGAAGATCAAACAAAGCCTGCAAGTCAAATAATCTGCGGAAGACTTGGAGAAGCCGCGAAGACCGGCTGAGATGACTAAAAACGCAAAATATTCAAATAAGACACAACAACTATAAAACGGCTATAAAAGGTGCAAAACATTCAAATAAGCCACAAAAGATTGGAAAAGCCTTAGCGCACAAGCAAGATCTAATCTCCCTAAACTGATTTAACACTTTAGATCATCCAAATTCAAATTATTTTCAAGGAATTGGAGTTTTGAACCTGATAAACTTGAAGCAAGCCGCGAAGCAAGCTAGGGTTTCACATATTTGAAAATCTTCAAGTTTCTTCACACCTGTAAATCAAAAACATCCAAATCTATCCTACACATGCATAAACACAAGCTCTAATACCATGTTAGGAAATTTAAGGGATAAATAATGTTACAAATTATAGATCCATAATATAAATTGCCAAAGATTATAGTTTATGAAGTGCAGTAATTAAAACATAGATTAAGATGTTTATAATGTAGATTACAGAATGTAAATACCATGAACAAAAAGTAAATGAACATAGTGACACAAGATATAAGTGGGAAAACCTTGGAAGGTAAAAAACCCACTAAAAATCACTTATCTTTATTGAGAATAAACTTTCACCTAGCACTTAAGCTATTCCTCTACTAGTTCGCTCATATGGCTCACATAAAATGTTACCATTTGTGTAACCATCTCTAATGAGATCACCTTGTTATATACAAGGTGGGTGGTCATGATCCACTCTTAAAGCCGACCCGCTTTGGGGTCTATCATGCTTATATTTTAAATATAAACTATAAACCAAAAATATACAGCTTTGGTGGGTTTCTAAATAGACGGTTTCCCGCTTAATATTATAAACCCAACAAAAAATTGACCAAAAAAATAATGCTATCTTTTCCCTAAGAATTAGGGTTAGGTTGAAATAAAAAAACATAACCAACACATGCAAGGTCAAATAACTAAAAGGCCAAGTTAATCGAGTGAACATAAGTCCGAGGAAGCATCATTGCATTTAGATAAACATGTCCATGCAAATCTAAAACATTCAATTATTTGATGAAATGAATTGTAGTTGCTGTATAGACCCAAGTCTTTCCATTTTCAAGTCAAACAATAAATTTCATTTCCACTAGGCATAGATAAACTCTAATTTAGGTTCAAAATAGAATGACTAGGTTTTGAAACCTTAATGCTTCAATTTGTAATGCAACCAAGATAGCTTCGAATACACACCAAGTTACTAAGTAACTTTGAAACATAAGTAGCATATTAAGGTAAATTCCTAAACAAAACATTGTACTAAAAATTCAACATCAATGCTCACAATCATTGAAACTACCCAAACAACACAACATTTAAAATTTGTATAACAAGATGCGGCCTTAAGGCAATTATTGTAATAGCGAAAAAATGCTCATGATAGTGTCGTAAGACCTCTTGGGTGAAGGAGTAATAACAAGTTGATGTTATTCATAAAAACTTACCATCAAGCTCAAGCCAACGAGATGTAAGTACATTATACTTAAAGAGTCACTCATTGCGAACAAGTCCACTCTCAAGTATGCATGCAAATCATCACCAAAAGTGACACATATCACAAGCAGTCACACACATATGTAATCATATGGTAAACACATAAGGGCATGACAACAGAAACATAATGCATATAATGGCATACACAAAGAATCGACAACGAGTAAGAAATCTACTATTTGAAATCGACAACATAAGCTAAAGCACCCAAGTGACAACACACACTTTTGTTGATGCAACAACTAACAATAAAAGCAATTGTTTGTGCACAACTTCTGTTTCCAATGTTGCCTCTTTTGCATTTATTTCCCTCTCACGATGATACTCTTCCTCTGGGTACATCCATATCGAGGGGATATCTTGTAATCACTCATGCAAGTGATAGATAGTTTGTCTGCATTGTATAATATAAGCAATAATAAATGCTAAAACAATCACTATTAAAATAAATGACAATTAACAACTTAAATTGCACTCAACTAAATCATACATCAATTAATTCATCATAATTATGAATTAATAAAAATGAATAATAATAAAACATTGTTATAATTTATTGAAATAATTGTTTTTAAGTTTAACAATAAAAAATGCGATATCCTTCCCTACCGAAAGAGTCATCCTCGATGTTTTATGCAAACAAAACTTGAGAAAAAAGTAAAAAAGAAAATTCCTATGAACTTCATCATAATCATCTTATATAGCACTCACCTCGATCTAGCTCCATTGTATCCTACACACGGTAGACTTCTCTATTTTGCAAGCGAAGCTTGCGTGTATCAAGGACCCTTAGGGGCTCTACCAAAACCACTCCTAGATCTGAACCAACAAAGATATCCATTTAAGGACATGGGTCATATTAGTGTGACAATGCTTCAATAGAGAAACATGAGAGACATTATGAAGCTGAGCAAGAATTGTATGTAGTGCAAGTGTATAAGCGATCAGGTTGATAACCTCCAAGATATCGAAGGGTCCCACACGTCTAGGTGCAAATTTGGCAGATTTTCCAAACTTTATTGAACTCTTATTGGGTTTTAGTATTTTACTCACAAGAAAACCGTGTCTTCCACCTATAATTATTTTGGTACCATTTTCTTGTCTCTGTAGGTTTTTTGCCTATCAAACACTGTCTGGTCAACTTAATTTGCTCTTCCATATCTTCAGCATGCCTGGACCAATGACCACTTTGTCTTTTGTACTATCCCAAATAATACGACATTTCCTGCATGAAGTGCCTCAAATGGAGCCATGCCAAGAGTCAAATGATGTGTATTGTTGTACACAAACTCTACAATTGGCAAGTACTCCCACTTGTATAGTTGGTCCATATGGTACATTGGCAAGATATCTTCCAAAACTTGGTTCACCCTTTCAGTTTAACCATCTATTTCAGGTTGATAAGTGGAGCTGAAGTTAACTTTGTTCATATGATGTGGCAAGGTTTTCCAAAACTTTGATGTTACGTGAGTATCCCAATTAGAATTAATCTTTTCTGGAACTCCATGGAATCTGAATGTTTTTGAACAAAATTGTAGCCAAAACTGGTGAATCATCCTTCAAGTTGCTTGGCATGAAATGTGCAACTTTGGTAAGCTTATCTACTACAACCAAGATAATATCACACCTGTTTCTAGATATTGGCAATCGTTGAACAAAATACATACCAATAACTTGCCTCTTCCAATAAGGAATCTTGTGGGGATACAATAGCATTGCTGGGTGTACGTGTTCAGCTTTCACTTGTTGACACTTGAGACACCTTGCCACAAGTTCTGTAGCTTCCTTCTCGAGACTTGCCAATAATATAGCTGTTTTAAAATTTAAATCAACCAATAGCTTAGTCATCATTAGGTGACCTGAATAAGGAGCATTGTGTACCTCCTTCATCACTGCGGTCCTCATACCGCTAAGGTTGGAAACATATATTCTGCCCTTGAATCTTCGGAGACCAACTCCCTCAAACTCATAACCATTATAGTGATGGTCTTGTGCTTCGGTTATAAGGGTAGCCTTGACCTTTTTATAGAACTCATCTGTAGCCAACTGACTCAGAATATGTTGCCAAAAGGTCATTCTTTCCGTTGCCATGGCAGCTACGTGTTTATTTTGACTAAAGGATTTTGCCACCATGTTTTCCTTGCCCTTACTATACTCAATGTCAAAGTAGGCCTGATCCCCATGTTTGAAAAAGTAGGTTGAAAAAACAATCCTAGCTGAGCACCACAGTGTATCCATGGTAGAACCAGACCCACAACAATCCCAAAAAGCGACTTCACAATTCCTTTGCTCAAATGCTCCCAACTTCCTGATTTCTTCACATAGCTGTGCTAAAAATGGGTCCAAAGAATATAAATTTCCCACTACAATGCAGCTTAAAGACCGAAAAGATGTAATTCTTCTCTGACAAAGAGAGCTCCTTCTTATTCTCCCTCAGAGTTGTGCATAATGGCCAACACTCAAAGACTAATATTGTGGCCAAAACATGGCGAAAACCCCAAAGACAATTCCATGAATCAAGTTATAACAACAATTGTAACCTGTAGTTCCATCAATCCCAAAAATCAAAGGATTCGGTGGAACAAATCAATACCTTGAGAATCCAAAGAAATGCAAAAACAGTAGTGGCTGCGAAGCCTTGAAACTGCCACAAACATAAGATCAACCATAAAAATTAACGTTATCTTTTCCCTTAAAAATTAGGGATAGGTTGAAATAAAAAAACACAACCAGCACATGCAAGGTCAAAGACCTAACTCAAGTGAACTTAAGCAAGAGGAAGCATCATTGTGCATGTAGATCAATAGGTCCTTACAGGTCTAAAACACTCAATTATTTGAGGAAATGAGTGGTGGCTAGTATAAAATCTTTCCATTTTCAAGTCAAAAAATAAAGTAACTTCCGCTGTGGATAGATAAACTCTATCCTAGGTTCAAAATAGAATGATAAGGCTTAAAACCTTAATGCTTCAAGCTTGCAATGCAACCAAGCTAGCTTCAATACACATCAAGTTACTAAGTAACTTTAAAACATAAGTAGCATCTCAAGGTAAATTCTTATGCAAAAATCATTGTAATAACAAATCCAACATCAATGCTCTTAGTCATTGAAACTAGCCAAACTAGGCAACATTATAAACCAATATAACATTAGGGCCTTAAGGAAATTCTTTTCAATGGCGTCAAAACTATCACAAGCGTGTTGTATGATCTCCTTGGTCAACGACTAATAACAAATTGGTGTTGTTCATAAAAACCAAATATTGAGTTCAAACGAGTACCATGTAATTCTATTATGCTCAAAGAGTCGCTCATCGCAAACAAGTACACTCAAGTATTCATGGAAATCATAGCCAATAGTGACACATATCGCAAGTAGTCACACATAGTTGTTCATGTAACCATATCACATACACACAAGGGCATAACAATAAGTAACAAATGCATATAATGACATACAAACAATCGACAAGCAAGAAATCGACACATCTGAAACGAGAACACAAGCTAAAGCACCGAGTGACAAGACACACTTTTACTCATGCAACAACTAACAAGAAAAACAATTGAGTGTATGTATTCTCTTTCCAATGATGCCTCTTCCACATGTCTTGCCCTCTTCTTGATGATACTCGCCCTCGTGGTACATCCACAATGAGGGAATATCTTACTGCAACTATTCATGCAAACAATATGTAGTTAGTTGTTGAGGTATAATATTAGAAATAATAAATGCTAAAACAATCACGATTACAATAAATCATAATTAACAACTTAAATTGTATTTAACTAAATCATAGATCAATTAATTCATCTTAACTATGAATTAATAAAACGAATAATAATAAAACATTATTATCATTCATTCAAAGAATTGTTTTTAAGTTCAACAATAAAAATAGGATGTCACATCCGTCCCCACTGGAAAAGTCAAAGTCCTCGATGACTTATGCAATCAAAACTTAAGCGAAGAAATGAGGAAAGTCTTATGGATTTCACCATAATTCTCATACGTAGTTTTCTCCTTAGTATATTGGTTCCATTGTACTTTATGTTGGTAGAATTCTTTATTTTGCAAGTGAAGCTTGCGTGTATCAAGGACCCTTAGGGGCTCCACCAGAACCACTCTTGGATTCTGAACCTCTGCAAAGATTTCCAATCAAGGACATGGGTCATATTAGTGTGATAATGCTTAAAAAGAAACATGAAACACATATGAAGCTAAGCAAGAGCGGGGTGTGGTGCAAGCCTATAAGCGACAAGATATTGGAGGGTCCCACATGTCTAGGTGCAATTTTGGTAGATTTTCCAAGCTTTATCGAACTCTTACTAGGATTTACTCATATGAAAATCTTGACTCCCACTTAGAAAATTGTCTTATCTTCATAGCTTGTTTGCTTATCGACAACCTCTATCAAACGCTATTTGATCAACTTAACCTGCTTTCCATATCTTTCCACATGTTTGGATGCATGGCCACTTTGCCTTTTAGGTGTTCTAGGTGATTGGAGTATGACATTTCTTGCAACAAAGTGCCTCAAATGAAGCCATTCTCGAGAGTCGAATATCGTATGGTCATGCGCAAACTCTACAAGTGGCAAGTACAACTCTTATTGTATAGTTGGTCCATACATTTGCAACATATCTTCCAAAACATGGTTCACCCTTTCGGTTTGACCATCCGTCTTGGTGTGATATGTGGAATTGAATTTTAGGTTTAACTTAGTTCCTAGTCTTGCGTGTTGCAAATACTTTGATGTCATGTGAATATCTCAATTACAAATGATCTTTTCTAGAACTCCATGCAATTTGAATATTTCTTGAACAATTTTTTAAGCCAAAACTAGTGATCTGTCATGTCCCCTTTTGAAGGCTGATTTTCGAAGACCTTAACCCATTCTCTCCTTGTGGGTCTAAGGAGGAAAGCAAGGGGAAGATCTGAACTATATCTTTATTGTTGTTTTATTTATTATCATGTATCCTATTGGGAAGCCTAGCACTCCAATAGAGGGACTTAAGTAGTTAGGAAATAAAGGTATTATGAGCATGTAGGCTCCAAATACCATTTATATATTTAAAAGCACTTACCTTAAGGGGTCGACCATCATTTTATATTGTAAAAACACTCCTTGTGGCTATATAAGGAGGTCGCTTGCCATTATTGTATTATGCTTTTGGTGATTATTCATATTTTGGTGAAAGTTGGCTAGTGTAGCCCTTTTACTCTCTCTCTCAAGGACGAAACCCCTTGGGTTGAGGACCTCATCCAAGGACAAAACCCTTGGTTGAGAACTTGTGAAGGACAAAAACCCTTCATGAGGTTTTGTGTGTGCAAGTTGATTTGAAAAGAAATAAAGTATCTTTTTCTTGCATGATTGGTCTCTTTGGTGCAATAATATAATTGTTTGGAGTGGAGCGACCCACTTTGGAGTGGTAATTTGGTATGTGTGATGTTAATTTGGCAAATCTGAAATTACTCTCTTGTTCTCTATATTTTCTAAGGCCAAGATCTCAAATTTGGTGAATTTTGGAGGTGTTCTACTATTTTTTCCAAGCTCGATGATGTTCGTTGGTTAGGGTTCCACAATTAATTATTTTCACACTCAATTCTGACTTTTAACAGCTGAATGTGTTTGCTAAGGGTTTACTACTAATTTTGGCATAAGGTTTGAAGGATTTTTGCAAGGTTTGACCCATCCTTGAAGGGTTTAACTCCTCTAGGGAAGTCGCTGCCCTAGGAAGGGTTTGAATTACAGTTTTGCAGGGTTATAACAACAGCTCTATAATCTGATTTGTGAGCTTTTGGCCATTTCCTGAGTTCCCTTAAAAAGGGACATTACAGAGTCATCCTTCAAATTGCTTGGGATGAAATGTGCAACTTTGGTAAGCGTATCTACTGCAACCAAGGTAATGTTGTGCTTGTTTCTAGTCTTTGGGAGTCCTTTAATAAAATCCATACAAATAACTTAACACTTCTAGTAATGAATCTTGTGAGGATACAATAACCTTGCTGGGTGTACATTTTCAGCCTTCACTTGCTGACACTCGAGACACCTTGCGAAAAACTCTGTAGCTTCCTTCTTGAGACCTAGCAAATGATATAGTTTTTTCAATCAGCCAATAACTTAGTCACCCTTGGGTGACCTAAATAAGGAGCAGTATGTGCCTCCTTCAAGACTTTGTGGTCCTCATACTGCAAAAGTTGGGAACATATATTCAACCCTTGAATCTTAGGAGAACATCCTTCACTTGCGACACTCGAGACACCTTGCTAAAAACTCTATAGCTTCCTTCTCGAGACCTAGCAAATGATATAGTTTTTCAATCAGCCAATAACTTAGTCACCCCCGGTGACCTAAATAAGGAGCATTATGTGCCTCCTTCAAAGACCTGTGGTCCTCATACTACAAAAGTTGGGAACATATATTCAACCCTTGAATCTTAGGAGAACATCCTTCACTTGCCGACACTCGAGACACCTTGCCAAAACTCGTAGCTTCCTTCTCGAGACCTAGCAAATGATATAGTTTTTCAATCAACCAATAACTTAGTCACCCTTGGGTGACCTAAATAAGGAGCATTATGTGCTTCCTTCAAAGACTGGTCCTCATACTTGCAAAAGTTGGGAACATATATTCAACCCTTGAGTCTTAGGAGAACATCCTCCTCAAATAGGTAACCATTATACCGATGGTCTTGTGCTTCCTTGAACATATATTCAACCCTTGAATCTTAGGAGAACATCCTCCTCAAATAGGTAACCATTATACCGATGGTCTTGTGCATCGGTTTTAAGGGTTGCCTTGGTTTTTTTTTTTGAATTCATTATTAATCAATTGTCTTAGAATTTGTTGCTCGAAGGGTCATTCTTGCTGTTTCCATGGGAACCATGTGCCTTTTTGACTAAGGGCATTTGCCACCCTATTTTCCTTGCCTTTAATCTACTCAATGTGGAAGTCATTCACACAAAACCTCTAACCAATGCCATTGCTTGGTGTTCAAATTCGGTTGAGTGAAAATGTATTTGAGCCCCGAGTGATCGGTCTTGAGCTCAAATGACTTCTCTATTAGGAAATGTATCCATCACATTCGCAGCGTGCCTTGTAATAGTTCTTTTTTCTCCCAAGTCAAGAGGCATATATTTTAACTCCAAAATTTGAGTTTGTGCGACTCATAGGCCGCTATTTGGCCATCTTGCATCAAAGCACCGCCCAATCCTTCCCTAGAAGCATTTGTAAAAATTGAAAAGCTACCATTTGGGTTTGGAACTTTTAGAATTGGTGCTAGAGTTAAATTTTCTTTCAGTAGATAGGATTCGTCGCACCTTTCTAACCATTCAAATTTCTTACACTTTTTTGCAAAGAAGTGATGTGGTTTCCTATCCTTGAGAGACCCTTAGCAAGCTTTCTCTAGCAGCTTGCCAAATGCATAAAACTGTGGACCTCGCGCACATTAGGGGTGCTGGCCAGTCCATGATTGCTTGAATCTTGGTCATATCAACCGAAATGCCTTCTGCCAATATGATATGGCCTAGGTAATGCACTCTTTCTGAAGTAGCACTTCGACAATTTATCAAAGAGTTGATGTTTTCTTAACCATTGCATCACCGACCTTAGGTGATGAATGTGGTCTTCAGATCTATGAGTACATCCAAATATCATTCAGAAAAATCAATATAAATGTATCCAAGTATTCTTTGAAGGCATTGAGCAAATTCATGAATGTCGTTGGAACATTGGTGAATCCAAAAGGTAGCATTGTAAACTCATAGTGCCCATAACAAGTTTTGAAGGTTGTTTTAGGAATGTCTTCCTTATGAATTCTCAATTGGCGATATCCATGCCTTAAATAATCTTTGAAAAGACAGCTTCCATACACATTTGATCAAAAAGATCAACGATGCTAGTTAAGTGATGTTAGCAAATGTAGACAAAGATAGAATGAAGAGGAAATGGACTGCACATCAAATGAATGTCCATTTTATTATGATTGGGAGTAGTTACAATGTAGTTGGAACAATTATGTGACAGTTCATAACTGAAAACTACCAACTAACATGTGTGCCTATAAATATATTCATTATATTCAATACCCCCCCCCCCCAATGACTAAACTGGAATGTAATGTCCCTTTCTGGCCTGAAATTGAAAAAGAAGGGAAATAGCACCAACGCAAATCACAATAAACTGGAATTTATAACAAGCTGAATTTTTGGACAGCAAGGTACAATAGTCTGAAATCTTTTGACATCGGAAATTTGCACGATGAGAATCCACTTACAAAAATGGCCGGAAGTTGAGATTCCAAGGCCCAAAATTCAATCTGACAAATGCAACCAGCCTTAGAAATTATGAGCAATCCAAATATCAACAAGAAATGAAGTGTCGTGCACTAGATACCATCAAACTCATCCACTATGCAAGTCGCTACCCTAGGAGAGGGTTTGAAATTGGCCAAACACTGATCAACAAACCCTTGCAAAACACAAATACTGAAATGTGTGGCTGTTCCACACTCAAAACTCTTCAAATTGGATCTCTTCTTGAAGCCCTTGCTGAAATGATGCCCTAGCACTGAAAATTCTGAATGCAGCCCTGAAATACTGAAGTGAAGCCCAATCGTGACCTCTGGATGAAGCCACCAATGCACAAATTGAGGGTTTTTGTCCTCAATTGCTGTAATCTATTGAGGGTTTTTGTCCCCAATAGGATACCAAGGAGGGTTTTTGTCCTCAATGGCTGAAAGTAGAAGCACAAGTGCTCGACTTCCTAAAATCAAGATGATAGATCCCCCAAATGAACCCCTTCATCCTCCTTTTATAACTTCTCTTTCCTCTTTCTTTTAATTTTGGTGGCCGACTTACTTTAAAAGTCACTTTTATAAGTTGCCTTATAATATAACATAAAGTTACATTTGGCTGACTTAGTTAAATCATTAATTTTACTTTAAGTATTTAAAAATACTTTTATTTTATTAATAATAATATTATTAAGTTGCCCAAGGATTAGAAATGACCAAGCCCAACTTAAATAATATTATTAATCATCTTTAATTTAGAAAAGGGGGCATCACATGAAAACGACGGCGATAAGTGTGTCCTAACATCTTACAAACAAGAGAGGACCAAGAGGTTTAGTCATTAGATCGAGGTTACTCCTTAGAAAAACATAAAGTGAATAGATATATCACTAGAATCAACTAATTGTCGAATATAGTGATGATGAATCTCAATATGCTTGGTGTGAGCATGATATACAAGATTCTTGACCATCTTCAATACACCTTGATTGTCACAAAAAATGGAAAGTGGAGTAGGTGCAATCTGAGGAAGTTGAAGATCAAGGAGAATCGACAAATCTAAACTCGCTTCACAACGGCAATGACAACTTGCTTGCATTCTCGCTTCGTGGAAGAGATAGCCACAGTGGGTTGAAGCTTACTTTGCCATGAAACAACTCTTGAACCGAAAGAGAAGATGTATCTAGTGGTAGATCTTCGGGTATCCATTGAACCTCCCCAATCAGAGTTTGTATAGCCAAAGAGTCTGAAATCTGTGACTCTGTGATAGAGAATGCCAAAGTCAAGAGTACCTTTGACATATCGAAGAACTCGTTTTGCTGCTCCCCAGTGTGTGAGTTTCAGTTTAGACAAAAACCGAGAAAGAGCTAAATAGCAAAACATATGTCCGATTTGGGTGGATGTAAGATATATCAGGCTGCCCACCATCTATAGAGTGATTCATCTCTCACGGTGGTGAATCATCATGAGTTGATAACTTCAACTTGACCTCCATAGGTGTAGAAGAAGGATTACAATCAGACATCCTAAACTTTTGCAACAGATTCGTAGCATACTTGACTTGAGCTATGAAAATCAAATGATCATGTTGCCAAAATTCTACACCTAGGCAATAGTGTAGGAGGCCTAAATCAGTCATGTCAAAAGCAACACATAAATATGATTTTACTCGTTGAATAACAGTGGCCCCACTACTTGTGATGGCAAGATCATCAACATAAACAATAAGTATCACAATGTCATCACCATTGCTTTTGACATAAAGATTCGGATCAAAAAGACTTCTTCTGAATCCAGAATCTTGTAGGTGTTGATCTATTTTAATATACCAAGCTTGAGGAGCCTGCTTAATTCGGAAGATGCTTTTGTGTAATATCCCCTTCTCGGAAGCAGCTGGTCGAAGACCCTTAGCCCATTCATTGTTTCCCGACGGCTAAGGGAGGAATAAAAGGGAAACTTAGTCATAATGAATTAATCATAAAGTGCATCATAAAATATTATTATAAGCACTTTTATTAATTTATTAATGAAAAAGTTAAAAAAAAAAAAAATAAAAGTGACAAAATAAAATTAGAAAAAGAAAAGGTCACTTTATTTTATATTTTCCTAGGGGAAAATGCGACCCATGTAGGAAAGGGGAAAAGGCCAAAGAAAAAATTAAATGAGGCCAAAGAAATATGATTGGTGGTTGTGGGTGGCTAAAAGGCCAAGATTTGTTATAAAAGCAAGTCGACTTGCAAGGGAAGGACATCTCTTGTTTATGATAAATTCTGAATTTTGGTGTAAGCTTGTAAGCTTTGCATAACAACTCCAAAGGACGAAAACCCTTTGTAGTTAGCTTTAGAGGACGAAAACCCTCTTTAGCATTGGAAGAAGAACGAAAACTCTTCTTCTCTTGTGTTTTCCAACAGTATTGAAGGTTGATTTGCAGATTTGGCATTGATTTCAGCTAGGGTTTGGAGGGAGAACATTGTTGCTGAGTTCTACCCTTGATTTCCTGCATTTCTACATTGGAGCGACCCATATTGTGAGGGATTCTGAGTGATCTAGGGCACGTTTGGATCTGATTTGAATTGTTCCAAAATCAGAATTTTAGAGGCCAAGATCATTTGTTGTGCATCTGTTTTGGGCTGAGGAAAGTCTATTTCCAGCTAAGTCTGTATTTGTCTATCTGCAGATTTTATAAATAAATTTACAGCCCTCTTATTGATCAGAAAAGTGGTGTTTTCTCATTGTTTTGCATAAATAAAATTTCTGCTCTGTTGTGCATAAGATTTCAGCGATTTTTCTTCAGTTTTAAATGATTTCCATCCTCTAGGCAAGTTGCATTTTTGAGTAATATTTAGATCTGCATTTTATTAATTTTGTATATCTTCTATAACTTGCTATTTTGGCTGGGATTTGTCACTATTCCGTTTGGGGTTAGAAATTTGTCCATTGGGGACATTACATTTTGACATCCATTTGAAAAACCTTCCATCCAAATTGAGTGGCAATTGAAAGAAGCAACCGAAAAGTGACCATCTTTGCAGTAGGAGCAAAAGTCTCCTCATAATCTATTCCCTCTGTTGTGAGAAGCCTTTCACAACAAGACATGCTTTGTACTTATCCAAAGTACCATCAACTTTGCACTTGACTTTGTATACCCATTTGTAGCCAATGGGTTGTTTCCTTGAGGCAACTCCACCAATGTTCAGGTATTATTCTTCATCAAGGCATCATACTCTATTTGCATGGCGTTTCCCATTCAGGTATGCCTTTTGCTTTAGAGTATCTTTGTGGCTCAACGATTTTGTGAAGATCAAAAGAAAGAGCAAAATGAACATGCTCTAAATCAGCAATTTGCTTACCAGTCCGCCAAGGTCGTGCATTCGATTAAGGCATTTCATCCTCCCGCACATCTTGCAAAGTGGAGTAAAACCACTTAGGCCTTCGTTGGACTAAGAAATTTGTTCTATGTTGAGGCTCTACCGGATGAGGAACCAATTCAGGTTTGCATCTTCTATATACAAGTGTATCACTTGTGGGTGTCACAAGTTGTGGCGAGTCCGTGGAGGAGTGAGATAAACTAGACTTTTCATTGGGTAAAGGAATCACAATATTTTCAGATGTGGCTTGCTGATCACACCCAATTGCTTGCTGATTACAGCCAACTGTTTGTTGATCACATGCAAAGAATGACTTTGTTTCTTTCACATCAACATCACGACTAACAATTACTTTGTTAGTGGAAATATCAATCAGCCTATAAGCCTTAGACTGATCACTATAACCAACAAAGAAATATCTTGTAGTTTTAGAGTCTAACTTACTCCTCTTTTTATTAGGAACCAAAGTATATGATGATACCTTGGGTTTGGTTTTGGACCAAGCTTCTTCAGGTGTGACGTCCTGTAAAGCTTTGCAAGGACTTTGATTGAGTATATATACTGTTGTGTTTATTGCTTCTCCCCAGTATTTGAACGGTACACCTCTACTATGCATCATGCATTGAGCCATCTCCATGATAGTTCTATTCCACCTCTCAACCACCCCATTTTGCTATGGGGTATATGGGGCTGTCAACTGATGATGAATTCCTTCTTTACTTTGTAGTAATCCTTGAACTGCTTGGAAGTGAATTCCTCCCATTATCGAATCTCAATGTCTTGATCCATCAGCTAGCTTGGTTTTCCACCAATGCCTTGAATTTCAAAAGAAGCAAAACAATCAGACTTCTTTTTCAAGAAGTAGACCCACATCTTTCTCGAATAATCATCCACCAACAAAAGAAAGTACCTCACACCAAGAACAATGGGAGACTTCCATGATGGCTCACAAAGATTTGCATGAACAAGATCTAAAAGCCCCTTGCACACCAAGCACCTTCAATTGGAAATGGCTTCCTTTTTTTTCCAACCAAACACTTGCACACATATCTTGTTTCTCTTGAATAGCAGGCAAACCAAGAACCATGTTGGCTCTATTGAGTTTGGCAAGATATTGAAGGTTGAGATGTCCATATCTCTCATGCCACAAAATGCTGGTATTACCCTCCACAACTAAGGCATGTAAGTTGATCATGGTAGGATCAACCAGCCTATACAAGCCTCCTTGCCCAATGCCTAGGGCAACAACTTTGTTTAGTTTTACATCAGACACAATGCATTTCTTGCCAAAGAAGTTTACAAAAATATTGGGGTTTTCCGTTAGTTGACTTATAGATAAAAGATTCTTATTCATGTTAGGTACATATCTAACATTTCTAACATTTAATTTGACATTATCATTCAATATGATTCGGATATCCCCTATCCCTTCTATTGCATGAGATCTTCCATCCCCTAATGAAATTGAATAAAAATGAAATTTGTGTGAAAATTTACATACCAATCTTTTTGACACGTGAAGTGTCTTGATGCTCCAAAATCAAAGAACCAACACCTTGTAGGGCTGTCATCCGAGCATGATGCCATGAGGGCATACTCTTCTTTAGGCTCTTGTTCAACTGCTGCCACATTTGCTTGTCCCTTTTGCTTTTTGTTGGCAAGATCATATTGTTTTTTCGACAATCCTTCTTCACATGACCAAGTTTATGATAGTAGTAACACTTGACTTGATATTTAGGAGATGATTTTTTAGGTTGTCATTTCCATTTCCCTTTGGATTGAACAACAAAAGCACTCTCGGTTTGTCTAGAACTGGACTCAAGTGTTTGAATTTGTCTTTGTTCCTTTTGTAATAAATAGGAACTAACTTTATCAAAAGTCAAA
Organism: Taxus wallichiana var. yunnanensis; assembly: GCA_018340775.1. Lineage (NCBI taxonomy): Eukaryota > Viridiplantae > Streptophyta > Pinopsida > Cupressales > Taxaceae > Taxus > Taxus wallichiana. The sequence goes on along the minus strand of CM031242.1, from coordinate 25,327,122 downwards.
GTCTGACTTTCAGCCATCAAATGGAGGGCTTCAACAAATGACTCAAATGATGATGGCAAACTATTCAGCACCAATATCATCATCATCTACCATTTTGTTAATGGAGGCAAGCTGATCTCGGAGGTCTTTCATCCGAAGTAGGTGCTCTGATAGTGACCCACCCTCTTGCAACCTTGTTGAAAACAACAAATTCTTTAGGTATAACACCCAACTCTTCTCTGAAGTCATATATTTGTCCTTCAGACTGATCCATAGATCACCCGCCAAAGTGGCATTGCGGACTTCTGGTATCAATTCATCAGATACCGACAACTTCAGCAGTAATAGGGCTTCCTTATGACGTTTGTCATAATCCACAAAATTCGCAATGGAGCTACTTTCTTTGCACATTATTTTATCACAATCAAAATTCTACAATGGTTAGGATTTTATGGCTCCAAATATTATAATTTTGTCCAGTTAACTTCTGTGCCTCCAACAGAACAAGGTTTTGTATATTTGCCATTCACACCAATTTGAATTTCCAACCCGCAAATTAATGTAGAATAAAAATGAAGCGGAAATAAATATAACAGCAGCAATGAGCGGAAATAGATATAACAACAACAATGACTGTGCATGAGTTTTTGTGCCTTAGCACTTGCGAATTGCAGAAAAACTTGTGCCAATTTTTGTGCCCTAGCACCCACGAAAATGCTTTCAAAAATGGCGTCTGCCAAATGGCAACTGAAATGACTATAAGGGGAGAAAATGCTGCATCGACCAGGCTGTTCTAAAATGTAATTTTCTTCTTTCCATGCCTTAGCAGACTGTTTTTCTCATTTTGTGCGCTATCACAGGGCTTCCTTGAACTTGCAGTCTCTTTTATTTTTGAAATTTGTGCTTCTTGCCAAGCTTCCTCAGATTCTGAACCCTTATGAGCACTAGAGGCTCTGATACCAATGTTAGCAAATGTAGACAAAGATAGAATGAAGAGGAAATGGACTGCACATCAAATGAATGTGTGTCCTTCATTTTATTATGATTGGGAGTAGTTACAATGTAGTTGGAACAGTTATGTGACAATTCATAACTGAAAACTACCAACTAACATGTGTGCCTATAAATATATTCATTATATTCATTAAGTGATACTTGTTCTTCATTGTTGCTTTGTTTAGCATTTTATAATCGATGTAAAGTTTGAGAGTACTGTCCTTTTCCACAAAGACCACAAATAACCTCCATGGAGACACACTTAGACGGATCAATCCCTTAAAACAACATCTCATGCGTCAAGAATTCAATATGGAGCTTTTGACTTAAGCTCCAATTACGGTAGGATAACAAGAGAGAAATAAAATCCTTGCCTAGGTGGGTGTCAAGGTAGCCTTTTTGGAAACACATCTGTAAACTCATTGATGATTGAATGGTCCTCAAAAGTAAGTTCTTTTCATGTACCACATCATCTGTATGTGCTGAATAAAGAATGTATCATATTTGTTGAGCTTTCTTCAATTGCGTAGTTGAGATGCATCTTAGGCTAATGGGTCATTTTACTTCTTGAACTTTTATCGAATGCCCATGGTCATCAAGACACACAGGACTTGGTAAAACAATCGAGCTTCGCTTGATGTCCCACATCCAATTGACCCCAAGGATTACATCATATGATCCGAGTGGTGCAATGTATAAATTAACAGTTGTTGAAAAACCTAGATGCTCTAACTTGTCCTTAAATAAACATTGATCCACCCTCTTATCTGCGTGGTTCCCATACTATACTCACTGAGACTTTTCTATATGACCATCTTTTGTAGAAATTGTATCTAAAAGATTCAGGAGCTACGAAGAACTCAGATGCTCCTGTATCAATCAAAAGGGAAACTGGGTACCCAAATGATTTACTTGAAGCCTCTATAGTTATTATCTGATGCTCGGCCTAGGGGTTATTCACCGCTGCATGTATTCGGTGCCGAAACCATTGTTGCTGATTCCACTGGGGTGGAGGCCTACGATTCACACTTTCCATTTGCCAAGCACATATGTTGGCGTAATGATTTCTAGCACAACAGCCACCAAGAGGGCCTTTTGACCCGAGGGTTTTCCTTTGCCATTGTCACTGCCATTTTGATCCTTGGGCCAATTGTTCTGACTGGAAGGATTTTCTACATTGGAATTGATTCCACCTGATCGATTCTTATTCTCACCATTCTTACCAATTTTCCAAATCTTCTTTTTTGAATGGTGGTGGAGCTTGCTGTTAGAATTTTTTCCCTTTCTCACAGTTGCCAGAGATTGTGGTTTTTGTTACCTTTTAATGATTTTTCAAAGCCTGGTCCATGGAACATGTCCATGAACATCACTTCCGCACTGATTTGAGGATTCAATCCCATGATGAATATCCGAATACAGAAATGCTCATCCTTTTGACTCTGCGGAACATATTTGAGAATTTATGTGAACTTCTCCTAGTACTGCCTGTCTGACATTTCTCACAGTCAGATTCTGATTTTTGTCATTTTACCGTCAAAATAGAGCTTTGGGAGCCATCGTTGCCCAAACATTGCAACAAAATGCTGGAATGGGAGTTAACTTCCTTTTGCTTTCAAAGTGTCCTACAAAGAGGAGCTTCTCTTGAAAGCTGGTATGATCCCCACATTGCTTTGGTCTCATTTGAAAAATTATGTTGCTCAAAATATTTATTTATCTCTATTAATCATCATCCCCTAGCACAGTCCCATTAAATAATGGTGGGGCTATCCTTTTCAGATCCCTGGCAAGTTCAATTTCAAAACATGCCCTTTTTGCTTGCAGGTTGCTAACAATAGCTTGCTCTTGGCCTTCCCCTTGCCCTGTACAGAATTCCTCTTCTTCTTCATCATTCTCAGAATCATTCTGACCCGTACCTCTAGCTCAAGAGCTACCATTTTGTCACAGGTGTCATTCAACAAGGTGAGGATTTGGTCAAGCTTATCTTGCTGACCTTCCTCTAGATTATCAGGATTCCCATTTGCTGAGTTGGTTGTGGTCCTGGACATACGTACCTCGACGTGCCAACAAAAATGTGGTACATCGGCATTTAGTGAGGGCATTGAAGTTGGGCTCTGATATCTCAATGTAAAATCCCCTCAGCCAGGTACTGGAAAACAATCGTACCAGATTTTTTTCCACCTGTCATTTTGGTCCTCTCCAGCATAAGCAGGGATCAATTCTGGGATTGATTCCATGTGCTCTTACGAAACCAACAATCTCAACCCACCATTTCAGTAATAATAACAATCTAAAAATTGAGTCCATGTTCACAAGATAAGGTACAACAAAAAGTTTTTCTTCAAGCATCAAAATGTTTCAGTGGTTCAGTCATGGGTTCCAAGAAGTATTATCAAGTGGGACCCATATTAGATTTGGTCCAAGCATAATTTCTTAATAGAGAAGATCGAAGGGGGTAGGAGGGTCCTCTTTGCAGCAGGGACTCCCTGTCAGGTATTGCTGTCTACAGGCGATTTGTACCCCTGAGGTAAACTAACTAAAAAGACAAAAATCAAACAAGCAAATATTGCATGGGTAAAACAATATTTAAACATTATATAGATGTCACACAAGCAACTCATACGAGTATTGTCAAAGAATGATTTCAATAGAATCATGGGATAATTTATAGGCATCAATCACCATGGGTATAGCTGAAGATGTCACTCAAGCAACTTGTACAAATATTCTTATTGAATGATTTACAGTTGTAAACCACCATATGGACGACTTATAGATGTCATAGGATGTAATATCTCAACAGAAGTACAACAGTGTTTGTGATTGCAGAATTCAGCTTTCATGATTCTTCCATCAGTATTCTAGTCAACATCATTAGACAACTAGTAAAAATAACAGCAGTGGGGTCAATGGTTGATTTGCCTCCTGCTGAAGTCAATCTTTACTTTTGCAGGAGTCAACCTTTACATTGCAGGGGTCATTTAATTTATTTTGTTGCCTACAACTCTTCAAATCAATGCAAAACTCGTTGGATTGCTTGGAAATGCTTCTAGATATCCTTCCTACAGAGATTCACCATGCATGCTCCAAACCCTAGCACAGATGATTCCTGTCAACCTTCATGCAACTATGCTTGGACTTATTACCACCTATATCTTAACCCTTGACTGATATCCTCTGTGGGTTCACTCCATCAAGTGCTATGATCTATACTTGAGATAGTAATTCATTTCTTGTGAAAGGCTCTTACTTGAGATGCTCAAGAGTCATAGGATTCATTGTCCAGAGTTTATTTTATTTATCAAATTTATTGCACAAATTTGTCATTGCATGTGTCAGTCAATCATGACAGAATTAAAAGGCATTTGGTTGGTTTTGGGGCTGCTTTCAGCTGGCTTTAAATCTGTCTTTACATTATCACTTGATGATTTCATAAACTATGGATGGGCTGATTTCTACTCAAGTGTTGCATTTTTGAATAGGTTGGTTTTGTTAATATGTCATTGGAGGACAATGATCTATGATGGTTACATGAGTGTTTTGTTGGCTGGTTCTAATCAGTGTTTTAAAACCGCCGGTTCGGTTCTAGTTCAGGTTCAGATTCAGTTTGACCAGTTTGACCGGTTCATTAATTTTTTTGCAAACCGTTAGAAAAACTGAACCAATGACCGGTTCCGCATGAATTAGCCGTTTCAGTCACCTAGTTCTTTGGATGATATTGAACCGTCATGAGGTTTTGTATTGAATTGGTCAAACCGGCTGTTTTGAGTTTGATTATTGATATCATCGACCGGAGCCTCATTGAACTAGGCATGAGGGGCAGGTTTTGCCTTAAAACATTTTTTTCCAATTTTAGCTTTTAAGTTACTTTTTTCCAACCCTAACCCTAAAATGATGTTACCTTATTTGGTAGGGACACCTCCACGGATTGTTTGGAACAACAATTAATGATCTTGTCTTTGTGCAATACAACCTCCGGCTAAGGTGCAACCAATTACTGAATAAGATACCTAATACAGATCCCATTGTCTTGGATGATATTGATCCAACTTCAGAATGGGTAGAGGAGAGTCACCTAAAATTTGTTTGTGAGATACCCCTAGATTGAGAGTTTGATCTTGATGTCTTGGGGTGGATGGCTTTGGATGATGAACCACTAGTAGCACTAGACATGACAAACACTAGCCGTATATATTTGCTCAAATATGCATTGCAAATGTCCCTAAGGATTCCGATGTGTCCGAGCCAAAGGAACATGATGACATTGATGAGGATGAGGATCCCATTCTTAGCAGTGGTGTTGAGTTTGATTATTGATATCAAACATGTAGTAGCTTGTAGCATATTGTTTTTGGACTCTATAGACCATATGAGAATTAGAGCCTCATTGTTTATGTATTTTGTTTCGATATGTATTGCACTCCTTTTGTGCCGCTTTGCTAAATTTACCTTTACATGGCATAGACATGAGCAAACTTTGCATATTTTGTCTCCAATTGTTTGTAATCATGGTTTGGAATCTTTAAAATTTCTTGTTTTCATTAAAACTACTAATATTTTATGTATTTTTAGTAAACTTTTCATAAGTTTTAAACTGGATCCGGTTCCGTTGAACCATTTTGACCCTTTACCCAAAAGGTTCCGAGTCCGGTTCCAATTTTTAAAACATTGGTTCTAATGACTCGCATCCCTTATTTGCTTTCCGTAGGGACACCTCCTAGGATATGGCTGACCTTTTCATGGGAAGATGAGTTCCTTTGCACTCTTATTTATTTATCTAATGCAGGTGAAATCTTCATTCATTCATTTTGGATCGAGATCCACTAAATCAGTATGTGCAATGCATGGCTTAAGTATAGTTGTGATAATGGGATACTTTCTAAGTGTTGATGAGGGATGAGCTCTAATGCTCCGACACAATCCCTTTTATTATTCATATCCTTGGGGTAAGATGGGAAGCTCAAGGTGCTAAGGACAACGGTTGCGCTTAACAAACTTATGACATATTGCATAACGCCATTAGCGAGTCATTCCTACTACCATAGGATGATGGTAAACATTGAGTGACTCTCGCCACTGACCATGGAGGTGAGGTCTTCTAGGAGAGGGTTTTCATGTTTGTAGAGTCATAATGTAAAAACTTTGTTTGGGCCGATACCCCTAGATTCGTAGTGAGGTTTTATTACAAATGAAACCTATTATATCACTGCAGAATTCTCTTCGTGTCTTAATGTGTTTGAGGATCAGATCATTTGATATGAAGAGAACCCGCAGTAATGACACATAATGCACTAACAAATATTATTATATGGTATCTCTCTCACTCTCATTGGTTTTACTTCAAATCTTAGGGAAGAAATGATGATCTTTCAGTCTACAAGAATACCATATATATAGGAGTAAGATTTCCTATAAATATGGAGGTTGCTCAACAACACTCCTATTCTACGTGACCACAAAACAAGAATATTGTTATGATTTGTTTATAATAACAAATCTATAACAATCCAACTATACATTACAAATTTGATAATAATAATCACAAATATATATTTGCTCAAATATGTGAGCACTACGATATTAAATCCTAACAGAGAAGCAGTTGGTAACAAATATTATATGGTATCACTTCTATTGGTTTTACTTCAATGGGAAGAAATGATGATCTTGTCTAGAAGATGTGTTAGTGAAGATAAGGAGGATACTTTCAACAGAGAATGGGGATGCATTTGTTTTTTTCTTTTTTCGTAATAATCAGATTTAGACAATTTGAATCAGATTAGTTATTCATTATGGGCTTTATAATAAAGCAGATAAAAAGGTTGATTTTAACACTAGTTCAATTGCAACTACATACACCTCATTTTAAGTCTACGGGTCTTTCCTTTCTTTAATTGACACTTGAAATCGCTCAAAACAATTTACTAGTGTCAAAGTGAACTTTATAGGGAAGCTTTTTAATAAATGTCAGAACTATTAGGGATTAACCAGAATCAAAGATTCTAAGTAAAATTGCAGGATCGTTAGAATAATAAATTACAGTGAATTAAATTGCAGCAATATAATGATACAGTGCAAAATGTAGAACTTGTAGGAATAAAGTTACAAAAAGGAAACAAACACTTGAACACAGATTTACGTGGGAAAACCGTAAACAGTAAAAAACCGACAAAATAATAATGCACTATCAATATTGATAAACTTACGATTGTCTGACTTTTATAGACCTTGCCTGACAATTACAGGCCTGAACCCAAAATATCTCCTTCTCACTTCTTCTTACAATAATCTCAAAATCCAAAGTAAGCATTCCAATTCTTCAACTTATCTAATCTCCACTCATGGGAGATCACCTTTATAAGGTGGGTGATCGGTTACACTGGTTGAGGATGTACCAAATCACTCTTCCAAACTAAATCAATTAGTTTGGTCAACTTTATATTTAACAAATATAAAGTTTATAACTTATTTATAGGTTTATTTAATAACCTTTAATCTGGAGATGTATGGGGAACTCGAGTGCATCCCCACAAAATATTACATGCTCCAACAATATATTTTGTAATTCTAGGGGATTACACTGTTTGCAAGAGGACTAAGTGATAGAGAGTTGATCTTGTATTTAAGAGCAATATATCAAGTTCGTTTCTTGTCACTGTAGAAGTTATGTTATCTTTGCTACTTGCTCCACTAGGTAGAACTCTACCCACCAAATTTTGTAACAAGGGTATTTAGTTGTAAGACTCAACATGCTAGTCACACGCTTGCTCGCATCATTTCTAAGACTAGGACAATTTCTGAAATGATTCACATACAACATATCAGTCAATTTGTGAATCTACCTGCATACAAATTCCAAGAACAACATCTAAAGAGTAATTGATTATTACGCTTCAACAATCATAGGGACAAGAAAAAGAGGCCTCTAAGGTAATCACAATTCATTAGTCAAGTTTCAAAATGGATGCTAAAGTTAGGAAATTAGATGCTTGGATCAGGAGTTTGGATTCATACTTTCAAAGAAAACAACTTATTTATTTGCAGAATATTATGATTTATAAAATACTTTTGAAATAACAAGCCCTCACTTGGTGGAAAGCTTTTGTATGCCTCCTCAATCCCAACAATTGGCCACTTGTTTGGCTCCATACTAGTTCAAAACCTCTAGATGCAATTGTTTTGATCCTATTGGTTATTGTTTGTTATACAACTCCACTACCAAAGGAGCATCGATTACAGAATGGTAATTATATACCACAATGTAGCATAGAAATATTTGAGAGTATTCGCAACTTTATTTCAGGGGTAGTGTTCAATACAACTTGCTTAGTACAGGGAGGCCCTGGTACACAATGCCCTTCCCCCAATGTACATCATTCTATTTATATGACAAGACTCAACTGTTGTCGGCTAAACACAACCATCAACAACTGAACATAACTAATGAGAGTCATTACAATACTACCTAAAGCGGACAATACAATCATTAACAACATAACAACTTCAGCTTCCAACTCACGTAATTAATAATATGCTGATAACAATGACAGTACTAACATGACAATCTACATTATCTGACCCTCAAAACAAGTAAGAGTCCCTTTTGACACAACACATTTTTCAACATGGTAAAAACAAAACTGAAGAGAGGAGACAAAAGATAGTCTTGGTGGGGTTTACTAATATCGTAGAGGTTGCAGGTGCGAAAACTTTTCGACACCCTTGCTGAAAATACATGGGCGAAAAATATTCTGAATCTAATGACCAGTTCCTGAGTTGGATGTTGTCCAGTGTCCACACAAAACTACAACCTGAATATGGTGCGAAAAAACCATGAATCCCATCACTCTACACATGCACACACACTACCACTAATTCTGCCAAACAATAATAATTATGCCTTCCCATGAAAGCAAAAGACACAAACGATTGAGTAGTGGCAGCAATAGAGGGAAGAGACCATATGGTGCAGAGATGTACAACACAAAAGAGTATGGCAGAGGAACATACGGTAGAATACAGATGCCGGTTGTACGGTTCTATAGAGGTTGTATGGATTTATTGGAGCTAAAGGATGGTGTATATCCTGCATATAGAGAGAGACATACGGTGCAGGGGTAGGTGAGGGAACGTATGATGAAAAAAATAGGATGTACGACGATGAAAGAGGCATACTGTTTGGCATCTATAGTTGGACGAACAACATGAAGTTTATAGCAGTGTGTACAACAATGTTCCTGCTCAAAGTGGTTGTACGGATTAGACTTGGTGTTTACCCTGAAACTGTATGGACGTGGAGTAAAAGCCTATTTATACTAGAGGTTTAAGGCAGGGGAAAATGAAATGGAGTTCAAAGAGGCGTACAGCTGTGTTGGCAAGCATCGCATGGAGGCATACAGACTTTAGATCGAGCTTATTTCTTGGAAGTGTATGACAAGGAGAGGGTAGATGGGATGAATGTTGGTAGAATTTTTCCTGATCGGGCATACTATCCTTTTAGAGATTAAGGTCTCTTTCCTTTGTCTTTATAATTGCCCTGTATATTATTTTTTAATTTTTTTTATAACCATTCTTTTTACTGTACCTTCATCTTTTGGCACATTGGATCCCAATAACTTGAATACTTTATTAACCATCCATGTCGGCTCAATCATTTTAATATTTGTCGGTCATAGTTGATATAATCATAATTTTAAACCATTCACCTTTACACCTCGTACCGTCCAAATTGGCCACTTCCCATTGATCATTACTTTTAATATAAACACCCATAACTTGAAATTCCTGCAATTCAAATATTTGTCATGCCCATGCTTCCTCCATCATTTCACACAAGTGCTCCCAATTTAAAATTTATGCATTAGAAGTATTAGTCACAATAATACATCTGCCTTGAGAAAGCCTTGGTTGGCTGATGTGCCTTGACTCTCTGTTCTTCTAGGGAAAGCATATGCATTTGACTGTACTTCAAAAATAGTCCATGATTCAAGAGGCCGTACTTCACCTTCCATTGTAATTTCATCCTTAGACCTTGTGTTCAAGCTTATTATAGTCAGTCTTCATATCTTCATTTCTATTGTAATCCGGCTGGAACACCTCATAGTTTTCCATTTGCTAATGTTGCAGACTGTTGAGAGAGTTTCTCATCGTCAAAGTATGATTGCAATCTAATTCCCCTTCATTATTTAGCTCCATTATGCTTCAATTTCCTTCTACTGAGCTTTATTCATCAGATTTCGAATCTGATGAGTGTGACGAGGTTGCTTCCTCACCGACAGACACAGTTTAGTTCTTCAAGTCTATTATGTACTTACAACTTTGAATTTCAACCAAGAGTGAATTCTTCTTCTAGTTATGGTCGGATTTGGCTGCATCAACTAGCCCCCACCACCCAATAACGCAGTATAGGCTTTCTATTTCAACGAGATGACTACAAAATTTAGTATAAAGGGTTGGGTGTCAATAATTACCTTTTGAGCCATGCAAACTCCCAACATGTTTATACCATGTCAATTGGCTCCCACCAAATGAAAAGTCAATGGCCATATGGTGGGCTTGTCAACCAAATCTCCTTTGGATCTCTCAGATTCCTCCCTAGGATCTCTATATACCTGATTACTAACCGTTAGGCTCGATTCTTTGTTAGAAGCATTGGACACATCATTTGTTCACCTTATAATGGGGACTCAACTACGGGTTCATTATTTTGCTACTTGCTCTCCACATCACTTGTTACACCATCTGACACTAGGTGTGTTGTAAGTCCATGTTAGGGCCAACGTATTGTTTGGTAGTAGTTATAACATTCTTGAGTTCCAAAATGCTTTGCAATAGGAAATGTATTTACATATACGATGGTACGAAAGTCTTGTTTTGCAATAGCTTTGCCTAACTCGAGTTTGCTTGTCATTGTACTTGTATGTTCATGTGATTGACATTGTTCAACAACTGCCATCTCGACTTCCGTCTTTCGTTTTACCAGTCTTTCCTTCTCCATTCGTTTGCTGAAGTAATTCACTTTTTTGCTTGTGCTCTAGCAATTGCCATAATCTCCTCATCCTTGGCTACATCAATCATGTTGATGTTCACTTGTTTGAACAATTGCCATCATTATGGTCCCCAAGCCCGTACCATCTACAAAGAAATGCAATGATGTTTTGATTAGTAGGATAATCTCTTGTGAAATGGCCCCACTCATTGCACTTCCGCCATTGTACAATTGGCCTTGTTAGTTGTATTGAATCTGACTGCCACTATTATTTTGAATTCGGTAATTGTTCGGCTTTGGCGGTGTGATGGGTGGTGTCAATTGCTCGCCTTGGTATGAAGAGTACTTGAGTGCTCTTTTTCTAACTTGACAAATCTCACAAAACATTTTTTGGGCAATTTGCCTTAGTGTGATCTTCTACCTCACAGTTAGTATATCAAAAATCCTTGCCTTCATTCTTAGCATCCCCATTTAGCTTTCTCATCATTCGAGCTTGTTTCTTCTTGATGCTCACATCGATCCAGTTAACTATCATCATTGGAATCTGAATCACCATCTTCGTTCCTCCTTAAGTATGAGGATATCTTATGTTTACTTTCAATATCTATAACTCCATTGTATATGTCCTTGTAAGAGGAAGGTGGGACCACCTTCAACTTCTTGTGCAATGAGGGTACCAACACTTCAATGAACTGTCATTTCTTTAAGCCGTTTTCTAGTTTAATTTCAAGTTTCTTTGATAGTTCTTTAAGCCTTCTTTTGTAAGTTCACATGTTCTCATGTTCACCCCGTGGGTATTATAGGTCTTAGCAAAAATCTCATTGTCATCTCTTAGGAGCTTAATTTCCTTCTCAAATGCTTTTTGAGTCTCTCCCGTGTTACTTTACCAATACTTGGTCCACTTGCGAATCAATAAATAACCACTCCCCAAAGTGTGGTTGGGAAGCACCGCATCCCAAGATGCTCATTAGTGTGCCCATTGGCAGTCCAGATTGTAATGCATGTCTTTCAATGTTGTACTAGATCTTTGATCCGCCACCAATGAACTTTGGCATATTATGCTTTTTTGGAGATGAAGTTGATGGGAAAACTATGGCTATGGATACAAGTTTCTCTGACGTGGCCCTTTGAGTATGATTTTCCTCCTTTGGAATGTACATGTCAAATGATGCTCCACTCTCTCGAGAACTGTTGGACATGTCCCTAAGCTCGACCCTTCAACAACAATCTGTATAGTATCTTGCTCACCGTCAGGTCCTCTTGCCGTGCAACTCCCTCCAACTTGTGGTTTGGGTTGCCCTGGTGTTTTTGGCTCTATATCTTCAATTTTGTAGATGTTTGTCTTGTGCATGGCTCATTCTTCTTCCATGAAGTTGTTATTGAACTTTTTCTTGGGATAAGACTTTCCTTAGAAGGAGGGTGCTTAGTCGAATTCTCACCAGCTATCGTTGACTCTTCAACTGATGCTTCTGCATCATCCTCCAACCCTGTTTGGTCAACGAGATCTGTACTTCCTTTGGAATGGGCAATTGCCTTGCAATCTCTACGCACTCCTTACTCGCGAGTGGTGTAGGGTCCACCGGTTTTGTTTGAACCCTTTTCTTGGTTTTGGCTTCAGCTCCGGTTGTGGCTCCGGATATTTCTACTTATGATTTGGCCTTGGCTTCTGCTTTGGGTTCAACTTCTGCTTCGTACTTCTATTGATGGATTTTTAGAATTTGTTACTTGTCACAATATTTTTCGTCTTTCTTGTTGTTCCACCAATCAAGTAGACCATCTGATTCATTGATCGTTCTTAACTATGTTGTCTTCTCTTGCCTTTGTGTGGGGTCAATGACATTAATTATTTCTTTTATGGTGTTGGTCTTCTTGTTGATGACCTTTCTCTTTGTATTGTTGAAATATATTTTGTCATTTTACTTCATGGTTATGTTCGACATGGAGTGCCCGTCGTTAATGTTTATTGTTGACCGATTTTTGCTTCTACCCAATGTTAGCCTGATTGGACTTTGTGAAGGCAACGGTACTAGATTGTTTGTTATACAAACAACACTGCCAAAGCAATATAAGTTACATAATAATAAATACAACTACAATGCAGAATAGAAGAATATAAGAGTAATCACAACTTTATTCCATAGGTAGTGCTCAATACAAATTGTTTGGTACAGAGAGGACGTGATACACAATGCCCTTCCTCTAACATACATCATTCTATTTATGTGACATGACTCAACAGTTGTTGGTTAAACGCAGCCGTCAAGAACCGAACATAACTAAATAAGTCATTACAATACAACCTAAAGCTGACAATACAATTATTAACAACATAACAACATCGGATACCAAATACGTAATTAATAATACTCTGACACAATGCCAATACTAACATAACAGTCCACATATATAGCCAGGAGCTTATTCCAAAGTTGCTGCATCTTTCTGAATCCTCCAGCAAGTCATTCCAACTGTAAATTGATCAATTTGACCAAATATCTATTGAGCTTGATGAAATTCTGAAGAAGTCATATGAAGGCTCTTCTTGGACATCCACAAAGAGATGTATCTACTCACCATTTATTTGAAGCTGGTGAATCCGTTAGTTTTGAAGATGGAAGCCAAGTTGCAACAGGGTTGGCCTTAAACACATTAATGAGTAACTCCAACATTGTAGAACCACATGCTCACAATCATTTGCTTTATGCTTCAAGTCATCCCAAACATTCCAAGTGGGGAAAACCCAAGGTGAAAGTTTCAGAGGCAACAAGCTGTGGCTTAAATGAGATAACATTTATGTTCATGTTTACCTAAAGGGGCATCATATAACAGCAGGGCAAGAGATATATTGCTTTGGATGATGAGAGTGTGTTTTGCAATGAGATGATAGTGTGTTACATATCTGATATCATTTGTGTGTGTGTGTGTGTTTTAGGGTTTTGTTTTTAAACTATAGATTTTCTTAAAAAGTTTTGTTTTTCTTTTTTAAAGAATCAGCTCCTGCCAAAAATGCCCAGGCATGTGCTAGAAATGTTAGGTGCTCAGGATTGACCAGATTTCTTGCCAGAAACAGTTCTAGCCTGAAACCAAGGGTAAGGGAGACATGCACAAACTGGGTGACAGACTTAGTATTATTCAACACTAAGAGGATGCAGTGAGAAATTTACTACACAAAAATACCTGAAGTTCTCAAAAACCTAGAAGCAGGATGCAATCTTGTAGAATTGCAACCTGCATAAGGCCACAAGGCCTAGGAGACTGGCGGAAGACCTTGTTGCAAGGAAGTATATACCTGTTTGATGAATAGTGCCCGTGCAAGCGGAAACAAAAGTCAGGTCATAAAATGATAAACGAAGTTTGTCAAAACCTAAAAAGAAAAAGTTAGAGATCATGGAACTAGTTAGAGGAATTATTGAATACCATGTGAACAAGCACAGTGATCCTCCAAAGTAAAATACTAATAGATAATAATAGAAGTGTGCTAGCAGGGCTTCAAACTGGGAGATATATTAAGAATAATTGATAGATATGGCCAGACAATAACTCCGTTTATGCAAAGAAAGCGTAGACAGGTGGTGAGGACCACTAAGATGGGGTTAATGCTGGTAAGCTACATAAGGTAGCAGGAAACCATGTGGATGGCTCATCATTCTTTCTCCTCTGTATCAGCTGGTACAATCTGACAATTGTAGAATCTATTAGCTTGTGGTTCCAGACTTGATTACTTCAGATCCTGTTTTGGTTTTCATAAAACCTAATTGGTTAAGAAAATCTTCAACTATTAGACTGATATCTAAATTTTAATTAAACTGTTGGCTGTCTTAAATGATTTCCGTGAATGATGGATAAACAACTAGGAGTATTCTTTGCAAAACCAACATTAAATTCATATCAGAATGATATTAAAACCTCCTAGTAGATTCTACGGTATGTTGTCGATGCAAGATAGGTTCCAGCCTGATACCCAGTTCAAAGGACTTCTTAATATTGCGCTCTTCTTGCTAATTTGCATTTGAAGTTAGATTTCCTGGTCTCAATTTCCCAGTTGGAAATTTTCTTGCTTGTTTATTCAAGACGATATTGCACGGATCCTGAAAAGGGTTAAATTAAGGAACTTTAATTCATAAGAAAATAGACCTACAAATTTCAGAACCAATCATTGTCTTCTATTTAACTTCACTTATTAAACTATCGACTTGTATAATTTTTTTCTGCATTTAATAGGTTGTAGTTTGTCTGATTTCAGGTCTGCAGCCCAACACAGTTTCTGATTGCATGGGCTTTTTAAAGGATTAATACTCATGCAAGGAGTTAAAATTAGCCGGGTTGGAAGAATCTTTGCTTTGGCTACTCCATCATATTCATTTTGGCGTCACAATGGTCGCAGCAGAAAAACAAAGGAAGCGCCGCGTCATGATTGAGACCTTTGTAGAAAAGTATTGTCCTTCCCAACTTGTTTTGTTTTGAATTGAAGTCTTCATTTGAATGAGATCTTGCATAATTTGATGTTCTGAATGGAGTATGTGGATAGAAACTGAAGTTTCAATTAAGAAATGCTTGTTTGAGTGAGTGAATGTGCACAAGTGTTAACTAAAATAGTAAATCACAATTGAACTTTAGAATTATGGGAACAGAGAATTCTGGAGTTCTAAATTTGATACGTTTGCTTAGAGAAGGTTTTCCTCGTCCAGAGAATATTTGAATTTTCAATCCAGATTCAGCTTTCAATGTTACTGTCCTTTTCCTCTGCTTTCCATGCTTCTGCTGTAATATATATATTTTTAATTTTATCGGCACTGATATATTTATTACACCAGAAAGATAGCATTTTGATTGGGAATGCAATGAACACACACAATAACATCCACAGAATCAATGCACACAATCATAATGACAAAAAGAGAGCAAGATTCTGGGGTGTTTGCAGTCAGCATCCAATAGTTTTCAATGAGATAGAATGAGATACCATACAACTGAATATGATGCCATCAATTCTATCCCACCCCAGGTATTTCTCTGCTGATATAATGCCCACGACATGTATTTATAACTTTCTTATTGCTTATAGGTTACCATTAGGGCATAGATTGGTGTTGACCCAGCTTGCTAATTTAGCATTCCTAACCTTTACCCTCAGGTTAAACATGGTCAATGTGTCCATACTCACCAAATACACATATATATTCCTAATATCCACTCTTCATGTGGATATGGGCATATACATCAACCAGGGCAAAAATAAACATTGTTACATCATTATACTCCCATTTTTCATTTATTTAGAGACACAATGATTCAATGGACAGAACAAGAGCAATTTTTATTGTGAAGGTGTCGATGGAGTAAGAGCAAAATCCAATCTGCAAATGATGTGATTGGAATGCTTAAGTGGCAACATGACTTGGCCCACTCAACTGCTATAAGCATGACAGTCTTAAACTCAAAGCAATCCTGTCTCTCAATAGGACTCAATGGTATGTTCCAAGATGGTCTTCCTACTTGCACAATGGTGTAACACTGTGCTTGTATGTAACCAAAGAAAAACAATCTGCTGCAAATGTCTGAAAAGATCTTTCATCACGATCTAACACACAAGACATGGAATCATCCACCATGTGATTGAAAATGCTATATAGTGATAGAAACCAATAAGCTTTCCTTTAACAATTAGTCAAATATCCCTTTGATCAAGAATTGATTGACCCATACATGATATTAATGACTGGAAATGAACCATAGTGTTGCTGTCTGCACTACATACTTGATATTATCTAGTATTGTGTTGATAATGCATGAACCGGCCATAATGTTGATGATGATGTCAACCTCTATTGTACCCATTATCCTGTCCTCTATTTGTATAAGAAGCGATGTCTAAAAGCCTCATTAGTCGAAAATCTCTAATATTGCTCAGGTATCTCATGTGCCCTTTGTTCAGATGCACCAGAGACCTCACTCTGACTCAACTCTTTAGGTACGGGACCATAGGAAAACCGAGACCCACTTGCTTAGGTCTTATCTTAGGCTGAATAGGAGTAACAATGCCTTGGACATCTTCGACAAAACCACCTCCTGAATACGCTATCTTTTGGAAAAAGTGGAATTAAAATCTTCGCACGTCTCTCTAAAGCATCATTTTCCTCAGATTGCTCCTCAATACCTGAAAGTTGAAACTATACCTTTATCATATTGCTAATCAAGATCTGAATCTGCAGTAATTGCATATAACTCCACGAGTCCACATGTCACTGCTGCAATTGCCAATATCATCTTGCCACTTTATCAATCATATCCAGCATGCAAAGAATTTACCTCCTCAGCAAGTTTTTGGTTGACATTCTACATGTCACCATTCTGCCTCTGCTCTTCATGAAGCTTGTCTATCAATGATTCATTCTACACCCTAAACCTGTAATTTCCTTGACAAGAGCTGATTTAACTCTATAATATAGTCATTTCCTCATTCTGCACACTACGCTACCAAACAACTTCTGAAGTTCTTCCCAAACTTCATTTGACATCATCTGACTTTAAACTTAAAGACTCTTGTTTAAGGAAGAACATATAATTTCCATGGCAGTCATAACATTCATGTTACACATATATTGACTTCTTTGAGCACTAGGGGCTTTTGACATAGGAGAAGATTTAGAGGCTTCATTTCAAAACCTATTCATCGTTAGCACATTTTTTCATCCCGTCTTTCCGTTAATATTAATTGTCACCAGTCAGCAATGGTGATTCATATTTACAGAAAAACTACACTACCAAGATAAACAATAACATAAAAGTAAATACCTACCACATTACAATATAGAAGAATATGATAGTAGTCAATGCTTTACCCATAAGTAGTGATCAATACAAGCTGTTTGGTACAGGGAGAACCTATTAGTCAATGTGCCTTGCCTAACATACATCATTCTATTTATATGACAAGAAGACCCAATGATTGTCGGTTAAACACAACCTTCAACAACTGAACATACTAATGAGTGTTATTACTAAACTACCTATAGCTAACAATACAATCATTAACCACATAATAATGCCAACTACTAAAATGTATTATTAATAAGATGTTGATAACCATGAAAATATTAATACGATGGTCTACAGTTTGAAAATCACCGAACTTCACATGCGGAGTTAGAAAACAATGAATATTCAAGAAGGTTCGAGGTAAAGTGTTAAAAACACAACAAAACCCTGCTTGCTGTCTTTATAACAACACGTCTCCCTCCTGAAAATACACTGCTTTGCTATAGAGTGATTGCGTGTGGAGGATGGCAAAAGAAACGTGTTTGCAATAGCCTGTAAGTGAGGAGAGCCGAAGGGTTTGCGACTATGCATCGAAGAGTTTTGTGGCTCCCCTGTGAGTGGAGATGTGGAGTTGAATGGTAGAGTTAAGTTGGCTGCAAACATGACAGAGAATAGAAGATGATGCAGATGTGAGGATGTGAGGGCGTGGACGTGAGGAGGCGACGACGAGATCGTGGATGTGAGGAGTTGACGGCGAGGTTGTGGACGTGAGGAGCCGCCGCCGCCAATCACCGTCGTGGGCGTGAGGACTACATGCACATGCACATGGTCATATCTTATTTGAGTTATTGGTTTAGGTTTTCGTTTATATTTGCTTTTATATACTTTTAAATTTTTTAATTTAGTTTGAATTGTTTTTGTTAAATGTTTATCTTTTTGTTTTTTTAAATATTAATATGTTTTCAAAATTTAAAATAAAAAAACTTTTTTGAAATATTTTAAAACTTTATGTAAAAAGGAAACGGAGACTCAACCGGAATGGTACCCGTTTCTCCTCGACTCGATATCTATGGGAGACTTGAATCCTAACTATGAAATATTTTAAAATTTATCATATTATTATTTATATTTTATAAAATATTAAAATAAAACTTCAAAATATTTTAAAATAAGTGATATAAAATACTAAAAAAATTAAACTAAAGTTTTTAAAATATTTTTAATTATATAAATATTAATTTAAAAATATAAAATATCTTAAATAAATGATATAAAATAATTTATTAAATTAAGCACTTTGTAGCATTTTTAGTTAAAATTATAAAATATAATTTTAAAAAAATTGTTAAATGTATTATGATAAATAAAGTTTTCACTTAAAATTACATAAGGTTCCATGGCTCCTCGAAATTAAACGAGAGGATGAAAGCATTGCTTCGGACATGAGTAAATGATGGAATGAAATAAAATACACCTTATGTAGCAATTTTTTTGTAGGAGTTTAACTAGGGTAAGGGAGCACCTATTTGATAGATTGGGTGATCCTGATGGGGGTGTCATTGCATGTCCTAAGCTTCAAAACTCAAAGTGAGACTGGAGAGAGAAGAGGAAAAATCACTAGGTGGAAAACATATGATAGCACAAAAAACAAAGAATTCAAGAGGAGATTTCTAGGAACATGTCAAAGGGTTTATCTATGAACACGCCATCATGTATCTAGTCGAACACTTGTAGAAGTGGAGCGATTCCCATGTAATATCCCCTTCCCAGTCGAAGACCCTTAGCCTATTTTGTCTTCCCAATGGCTAAGGAGAAAATTAAAGGGGAGACTTAAGTTCTATTATTTTATTATAAAGTGCAAAAAAATAAATAAAACATTATAAAAAGCACTTATAATAAAGTAATGGACTTAATAATAAAAATAAAAATAGAAAAGTGAACCAAATGATAAAAGCACTTAGCTAAAATTGTTTATATCTAGAAAAGTGCGACTTGCTTGGAGGCAAAGGTAAAATAGAAAAAGGCAAAAAAACAAAAGTTATTCCCCCAAGGAAAATGCGACTTGCATGAGGAGAGCTTTTTGGAGGAAAGAAGCATTTAATACAGAGAAAGGTGATTGGTTGCATGAGTGGCTAGTTTGGGTCACTAACTCTATTTATGCAAGTCGACTTGCCTTTGTAGAGACACATTTGATCATCTTCTAAATTCTGATTTTTAATTGAAGCTTTTAGCTTTGTTTGAATCATAGTTCGCATACTCGTATTCAACAAATACTCAATGCAGACCCCCAAAAAAAACTCGGCAATATTTGGCCAATACTTGGGAATACTCGACAAATTAAAAAATACTCGAATTTCTTTAAAAAACATAAATTTTAAGCAACACATAGCTACAAAATGTATCAAATGAGCCTATAAAATGTTGGAGAAGTGTTTTTTATTAGATTTGAATACAAATACAATACAAAATCGCATCATCATGCGAATACAACAACCGACTGATAAGTAATATGAATTTATGATGATTGACATTGAAAAATATCATCATAAATTTCATATCTATGCAAGTTACAATATACAATAAATTACATTTTCCTCTTCCCCAATCTAGAGAAATATTGGGGAGAGGGTCTAGTGCCTCTACTAGTCCCCACACTCGGTTGCGTCTCCTCGCTCCTCCTAGAAGGCTGCGACTTTGGCTCGATCCTGGAACTAGATGGTGGTGCTTTGGTGGCTCCTTTGCTTTGCATGTTGGAGATCACCTCCAAAGATGTCATCCAATCCAATATCTCCTCGAGTCCTGCTAGTGCTTCTCCCTCCATAGCTTCCCTCTCAAAAGAAGCAATCTCGTCCTCTGTGAACACAAGGATTTCCTCTTCTTGCCCAATCCACTCGCTATATGGATCTATCTCATCCAAATCAATGAGCTCCTCTGATGTGGCCTCCACTTTTCTTGTGTGAAGCCGAGAGATTGTATTGAACAAAAACCAAGTCGTTGAGCCGTTTTTGACTCAACTGTGCGCTTCTTCGTGTGAATGGCCTCAAACAAACTCCAGTTGCGTTCACATCCAAAAGCGCTACAAGGTTGAGATAGAATTATGAGGGCTAGCTTTTGAAGATGCGGGGTATTCCCTCCCCAATCCTCCCACCAAGAACCTACAAACAAGATAATAAAAAATTTATCAGTAATTAATAAAATCAAATTTGTAACTAATAAGTAACTTGGTAAACATTCTAATTTTTATTACCTGGTGATTGCGTGGTTCTCCCTCGAATAGCTAGCACCGAAGAAAAGAGCCTCCCCCTAGCATGTTTGTAACTCTGCAGCTCTAAAATGATGAGGTCCCTCGTCTCAACATATGGTATCTTCTCAATACATGTTGAAAGCCCTCCGTAACCTCTTCGTTCACATTTGTGAAGTCATCCGAGAGAAAATACTTGGGGTTGAGGTAGTACCCGTTGCATGAATAGGTTGGAGTTGATTGTTCCACCTCCTATCAATAATGTCCTGAAGGGACCATATTTGACGATATCCCCGATGTAATAGTTTTGGATACTCTTTGGCCCTATCCATGGACTCATAAATAAACCCCATGGGGTTTTGCTCCCCATCAACCAATCACAAAACCCTCACCAACGGCTTTGACACCTACACACAAATTAGAATGTAAGGTTACAAACTTACAATACAAATAAAGTAAAAAAATGAAAACAATATATTTATAATTTAACAAATTAAAATAAAGGAATGAAATATAAATCGAAGTTTGAAATTCCCTTGATGATCTCTATAGCTTTCTTTGCAAGATATCATCAAAACTATCTTTATGAACCCTCTCTCCGTCAGCTTTCTTTGAATATTGCGAGTCTATCCATGCTTGACTCACAAACATTTTTTTCAAAGGTGTCAACAAACTAGAAATATTTTGCAACGTCAAGAAGTTAGTTGCAAACCTTGTGACACCGACTCGAACAAGCTCTTTTCCCTTTGTGTGTTCTGTCATCAAGCTCGTAACACAAGGGTGATTGTATATGTACTTCGTTATGGTTCTTGCATCTTCTACAACTAGCCTCACCTAATCAATTTTGCCTATGTCCTCCAAAAGAAGGTAACGACAATGAGCCGCACAAGAGTCCAAAAAGTGATGGATGTCTCTCTGCGCAGTAGTCTCCCACCCGCCACATATCTTTGCTTTGCATTGTGCTGTGACAACTTGCACATCATTTTGTACACCAACCTTTAATACTGACCTCCTCTAACATAACACTCAAATTCTCTGCATTTTTTATTATGTTAGAGGCATCGATGGACTTCAAAAACACTATCTCACCGTTTGAAGCCGCTAAAAAGTGGTTCCTTCCATCCGTCCACCCATCTGAAAGAATGGTGCATCCGTATTTTTGCCATTGTTTCTTTTGCTCATCTAGAATGGTAGTGGCATCTGCAACTGCACCCTCAAGCAATTTCCCACTCAAATCTTTTGGAGAGGGTGCCTTGTACCCTTTCCCTGCAACTGTCAACGTTGTCACCAAGTACTCCCAGTATGGGCTCTTTGCCACATTGAATGGCAAGTTGTTGTAGTACCAAAAATTTGCACAAGCTTTATCCGCTTCCTCGTGCACATCTTTGTTCCAGGTTGTACCTTCCAATGAAGGTTGTGCTCCAGGAGTGTTCCTTGCCACAAAAAAGCTCTGTATGCCTTTGCTTGAACTCGATGAAGATGCACCTCTTCCGGCTCTTCCGCTTCGTATGCGTGGACCACGAGTAGAGCCCACAAGTGTTGCCGCATCATCCTCTAAATCCTCTGTCATTGCAGCCCCAGGTCTAATAGCTTGTGCTATGGCTGCCTGCACCCTTTCCCTCTCCAGTTTCTTCTCCTCTAGCTTTGTCAGCTCTCGCTCTCATCTCTTGCTTTGCCTCTTCCGTCACTTGGGTGCAAACCACAACATCTCGGCGAACAATAGATGCAAGGTGATATTTCAACCGATTGATGCCTCTAGACATTTTTTTGCCACAGAAATTGCAAAAAACTTCATTTTCAGTTGCTCCACGTACACCATACTTCCATGCTTTGGTACAGGCATTCGGAGGAATGGTTCCTGCGAGTGATGATTGCCCAGATGCCCCAGATGCCGAACCTGATGCCGAGCTTGATGCCATTGTTAACCTCTAATCTGCAACACAATGCACATTTAAAAAATTAGAAAACCGTAAGCTTAATTAAATTTATAAAAAAAACGTTTTGGACTTTGAATAACAAATTTGCATAAAAAAATTAAAAAATACATACCTCTAGCTGCAAATGACTATAAAAAAATAACAAACATTCGATTTTACATTACATGTATTTAGAATTACAAAACGAAGTGATTACAATACACAATGAATTTACAATGAACGTTTAACTAGTTTACAATGAATTTGCCTAAAAAAAAAATACATACCTCTGGCTGCAAATGAGTGTAAAAAAATTAGAAACATTCGATTTTACATTACATGTATTTAGAATTACAAAACGAAGCGATTACAATACACAATGAATTTACAATGAACGTTTAACTAGTTTACAATGAATTTGCCTAAAAAAAAATTACATACCTCTGGCTGTAAATGAGTGTAAAAAAATTAGAAGCATTCGATTTTACATTACATGTATTTAGAATTACAATAGGAATCTATAATACATAAATAATATACACAAACTTTGAAAAACTTGAAAGAATTAAAAAAACAAAAACCTACCTCCAAATGCAATTCTCCAAATTCTCTCTTCGAATTCGCTCCAAAATCCACTCAACACAAGCAATGCAAGCTCAAATGGTTGTGTGAGTGAAAATGATCAAGTGCAGGGCCTTAAAAAGATAGAAAACTGTGTTTTTTCAGTGTATTTTGCATGTTTTTCCATGTATTTCCGTGTGTGCGATACTCGCCACAACTTGTGTTAAGTTACGTGAGTTTTATGGGCGAATATTCGGTTTTTGCCACGAATGGCGAGTACTCGCCGAGTTTTCAAACTATGGCCTGAATTATTTCTAAGGACGGAAACCCTTAGGAGTACTCTCTTGTGGACGAAAACCCCAAGAGTATGTGAGGGATCTCTACACAGGGGATTCCATTGTACTTGCAGTGATATTTCAGTTTATTCCAGTAATGAATAAAAGAGTTTTTGCAGATTTTTGGATCAAGGGTTTGAAGCAAATTTGTAGCTGTGTTTTCCAGCCTTCTATCATATTGTACGACCCACTTCTAGGATACTTCTTGAGGTATTTAAAGGGGTTTTGATCTGATTTGGATTGCTGTTAATAAATCATGTTTTTATGAATTTTTCCAGCCCAAAACCCTAAGGGCGAATTGGTGTTTTGGTTGTTTAGGGCACTTGTGGTGGTCATTTGCATGAATGGGTAACATCATTGCATTCTCCCTATTTTTTTGAATCCATGCATAGTTTATTTGTGTGGATCGGAGCATTTTGAGTGAGTTATGAATTTTTGAAGTTGCCATAATTTTCTGCAGACTGGGGTTTCAAAATAAATTAATTTCAGCCTTCTTGTGCATCAAAATATGTATGTTCTTTCATATTTTGGCTTTATAAAATTGGTAGATCAGATTGGAGTGGAGAAGTTATATTTTATTGGCTGATTTGTTTGGGTTTCCCACTTTACCCTAGTCGCACTTTTCAGATTAAATTCAGATCTGCATGTTAATAAATTGTTGCATCTTCTATAAATTGTATTTGGGGGTTTGGGATTGGCCTTAAATCCATTTGGGGTCAAATATGTCCATTTGGGGACATTACATCCCAATATTTGGAAGCCGATACAAAAACAAGATGTGGATGATATATTGGCTGATTTGTTTCTTTCAAGTGCCATTCTATTTAATGTGTCCAGGAATCCGTATTTTAGAGACATTATTAAAAAAAATTGAATTTGCAAATGATACACACCGCCTAATTTTGAGGGGCTTAGGACTATTGTTTTGGAAAGGTCAAAGGAGAGGGTGACTGAAAAATGGCAGACATCAAGGCCTCTTGGAGTGTGACTATTTACACACTAAAAATATATTGAATATAGGATGTAAGGGTTTGTTACAAGAGATTATTTTGATCTAATTAATTTACAATTAAGCATGCATAATTAGAACAATGCATTAATATTTGAAACAAGATAAAATGATAGCTCAAATACATAAGAGGAGATGAAGAATTAATTGTATAGAGGGGTATAGGGATGATCCATGTGTACCAATTGTATAAAAAGGTTGTTATGATCCCGTAGATGCTTCACTTTTGATTTTGGATCTAGAAATTGCTCTGTCCAATATCGGACAATTACTATACGGTCTTGACCTCCTTCATGCAGTCTTGGACCCTCTTGCGGTGAGGTCTTGTAACTTTATGTGCCCTTCACTTGTCGGATATACACTTCACCGTATGTTGCTCTTGTTTGCACAACCATAACACAACCTATAATCACCTGTAACAAAGTGGAAACCCTAGATATCTGCAATACCCTTCATAAAAGCATTAGATAACAAAAGGATAAATCATGTGTGTGGTGAGGCTGGACTACCCTTGGTGGTCAATCTGCCAAACCAATCCAAGTGTTGCACTACATGCCCTCGAGCGGGATCAAACCTTGTGTAGTTCTCCTAGGTGCTTGTGCAAGTGTGAGTGTGATCTAAGCCAACCCCCTATGAGTGCCCTCGTGTCTCTTGACACAAAGATAACAAAGCTAAATATAGAGTAGAGAATGTACCCAACATTGTAGTAGTATCATGTACTTGCACTTCCGGTATTAAACTAAACCCTTTGTCCCTTTAAACCATTTGACAATGCTTGGAGTGATTTTGCTCTTATTAAGACATGGCTCTAGGACCTTTGCATGCTTGAAAATGGAGGAAGCTAGACTATTCGACGTGATTGAGTGCTTCAGACCCGTAGTAGTGACTGCTTTTAATGATGTGCAACTACTTTTGGAAGATTTAAGAGAGTCTTGAGTGCTTTTGGATTGATATTTGCAATAGGAGCTTATGAAAGTGTTAAGTGAGTTATAAAGTGATATTGACTTGCTTATATAACCTTCCATAGGTGAAATATTATGATAATGCCAACCCTAGGAAGATGAAACGATGCAATAGAGATTCAAATTTAAAATAGAGTTGGTAGGTGAAAGAGAGTAGGACCGTACTGGTTGGCTAGGGCTGTACAACTTATTATGACCAAATTGTATGGTTTTGGACAAAAGACTTTGATGCAAAACAAAAGTTTTGGAATGATACACATAGATGATTTACTACTTTTCTTGATTAATAATTCTTGAGTTAATGACATAGTAGAATGTGGAGATGAGCAAGTTAAGGAGGTAGAGAGAAATATTGATTGGACTTGGGATGCGAGCATGTGTCCTAGTAAGGGAGCATAACTAAACTTGTCATTGCCAAAATATAAGTTACCTAATTTATGTGTCTACAGTAAAAGGCTGCAGTATACTGTGTCAAATGCCATTAATTAATGTCTCAATGTATTGCCCTATAGGCATATCTTTTTGAGAGCGATTGACACCATGAACAATAAGAAGACTTCAGAATACATTTTCAAAATCTTAGACGAAGTAATTCTTGAAGTGGGTGAAGAAAATATAGTTTAGGTTGTTACTGATAATGTTACAAATAGTGTAGGAACTGGAAAAATGATTATGGACAAGAATTTGCATATTTAGTGGATCCCTTGTGCGACACATTGCCTTAATTTACTACTTCATGACTTGGTCAAATTTCCATGGATACATGAAGCAATTCAAAGAGGGAGGACAATTGCAAACTTCATAAGGAACCACTGCCTCACTTGAACATTTATAGACATCTATCTAAGGAATTGTCAAGGCCTCGCGAAAAAAGATTTGCCTCTTTTTATGTCATTTTGAAAAGAGTGGTTGAAGAGAAAGTGATGATAAGGTGAGTGATTTGTTGCAATAACAAGAAAAATCGAGTGATATATGCAGCTCCGCAGTCAGAGAGGCCCAGAAAAAAACAAGAGCTAAAGAATCAAAATAAACTCAGCTCACCAACCAAAACAAGCACCCTAAAGAAAGGTGCAAATCACAAGAAAAGAAAAAAGCTGAGCAAATTGACAGTTCAACCAAAAATACTGGACTTGTTTTTTTTTTTTTTTGGTTTCATAAGCTTTAAGAAGATTAGAAATTAAGCTAAGAAAACGAAAAGGGACTAAAGTTCTAAACAAAGAAACAAAACAATCATGCACACAAGTAAAATCAAAGCGAAGATTAAATGCACACTAAAGAACAGGTGAATTTTAAAGCAACTAATAAACTATATTTTCCACTATTAATTATAATGCAAAACAAAAAAGTAATTGAGCAGATCAAGGTAACTCTCAAGGGAGACTTGTAAGACAAAACATCTCGCAAACAGAGCCTTGATGATCCACATGGCAACATCTTTAGGATCTTGTAAAATTAGACCATAACAAGTGTCAAAAAATATATAGGCTAAGAACTCAAAATGATTTAAAATACTGGTCTAATAGTGCAATGGCTTCAAGATATCTGCAAGAGAGTCAGCAAAGGCTGTAAGGTTGCAAACTCTTGCAAAAACATATATTGGGGCAGGAAAAAAATGGTTGTAAAGGCAAAGGTTTTACACTTGCAGTCAGCATGTAGAAGCACCTGCAAACACAGAAGATGAATGTGGACCAAATAGGATCATCCGATACTGTGTGAGGAGTTTCAGTCTTAAACAAATAATTATTATTAATTATTTACCAAAAAGACTGAGGATATTGATTGTTCTTGCTCTAAGAATCGATTTAAATTTTAATAAATGAATTTAAGATAGACAATTAAATTGAAAGCACCAATGTCTAAATAAGCCACACCATAAAGATTGACACAATTTGACAAGAGGAGAAAACATGTGGTGGAAACAATTCGACAAGAGGAGAAACCCTCACATGGTGGAAACACTACTTGTATATAGATAATGGCAAGCTGTACAATGGTCTCCACCACAAAAGAAATTTTCAAGGATGAACATATCTGGAAGAGATTCAATGATGAAGTTGAAATGCTATTAAAGCCTACAAAAGCATCATCTAATAAGAGCTTACACAGCAATCACTCTCATACTTTGGAAGAAGTAAGAAGAAGAATTAGAAAAAGGTAGAATAAGAGAAGAAGAATTAGAAAAATGGTAGAATAAGAGAAGAAGAAGAAAATGTAAATAAGAGAAGAAGAAGAAAAAAAAAAAGTAAAGAAACGGCATGAGAATGGAAGCATTCCCATGATTTTCAAGCTTTAGAGCCATTATCCCGAATGGTGTGTGCTAACATCTGAAAACTAAGGATAACTAAAGATACCCATATTTTTATTTACATGTATATATTTATTAATTCCACCTACATTAATAGGAAAAATAGGAGGATTTAGTTCTAAGATTAGGATAGATAATCAAAAGCTAGGACCCGAATGAAGATTACATCCTAGTAGATAAAGCATCCCATAGAGAACAATTTCAATATGTTTGATGGTCTTTTCCTTTCTTTTGATATCAATTGCATTTAAAAAAGCATTAGTGCCACACTATAAATGGTAGACCTCATATATGTTTAGTGGAACCATTTGAAACAAAATCATAACCACACGGATGTGAGAAGGCACACAAGATTTGTTTCAGAGGAAAGGAGATTGTTTAATTTGCTTTAGAGTAATATTTATCATATGTATTCGAACTACGCATTAAAAAAAAAAAAACATCGAGAAAACTTCTATTATAGAGAAATCAAAGTGTACAAATTCTACTATGCCAGGCATAAAAACTATTAGTCCAGGCCTGGGCATTAGAAACATAAGCAGACATAGTAACAACTAACATTGATGCAAATCTATATCTAGAATCTGTCTAAGGTCTTCTTGAAGCTTGGTCGACCACCATGTCAATGGAGGACCATAACAAATAAGATTGTTATTGTCCAGAGCCCAATTTGCTAACGCATCTGCAACTTTATTAAGCTCTCTAGGAACATGGTTGAAATTGATCTCTTGGAACTTTTCCGTCAACCTGTGAATTTTTTCCAACTCTTAATATTTGCCAATTTCTGCCCTGAGCCACATCAGGATTGGATAAAAGGCTAACAGTCAGTAAAGAATCAGATTCCACCTGAATTTTTGCCACCCAATTTTCAGTGCTTCTTGTAAACCCCTGAAAACAGCCCTGATTTCAGCTAAATTATTCGTTGCATAACCCAATTTTTCTGAAAAGAAAAAGGCCACTGCACCATCAGAAAATCTGCCTATTCCTCCCATGCTTGCATTGCCTGGGTTTCCTCTGGAAGCACCATCAGTATTCAGCTTACCAAATCTAGGTGAAGGAGCGGATTCAACAACATTCATCTTTATTTTCTCCCATACAAATGAGCGCTGGAAAATCCCATTCAGCTGATGTTTCTTTCTTGGTTTAGAGGCTGCCAAGGTGTTGCTTAAGGGATTTAAAGGTAACATTTTGAAAAGATGAACCCATTTTGTGGAAAGATTTTGAGGGAGGTGTAACTTATGCTTAATGGATTCAACAACATTCATCTTTATCTTCTCCCATACAAATGAGATGTCTCTACATTCCTGCTGGAAAATTCTTCTATTTCTTTCCTTCCAAGTATTCCATAGCAGAAGAGTTATACCACTCCATAATGCCTGCAAAAGATTTTGATCCTTCTTCATATGTTTTCCCCATTCTCTGAACGGTTGTTCAAGAGCTTGAATTCCAACACAAGGAATCTCAAACAACTTGGCCAAATGTTGCCACAGTTGGATTACAAAGGGGCACTGTAGAAAAAGATGAGTAATAGTTTCTTCATTCTCCAAGCACATGACACATCTAAAAGGGCCATTAAACCCTCTTTTCATAAGCCTATCCCCTGTAAGGATTCTTCTTCTCAAAACCAACCAAACAAAGAAGCTTACTTTGGGCCATAGAGCTTCCTGCCACGGGTCGTGAAAAATGGCAACAATTGTGAAAAATGTCCCTTAAAGGATGACGAGTTACTTGACATGGAGATTCATATCTAGATGAAACCGAGTAGGTAACCGTGGAGCTTTTTCCCCATGCTATTGAATCTGGCCTTGCAGAGCTTGAAAGAGTTCTTGACTGTAAAATACGGAACTAAACATTTTGTATTCGGGTATAGGTTTTCACAATTCATTTTGGTGTATAAACTGCCCATTTTGAAATAACATCATGATATAGAATTTTGGTTCAATTAAATAACATTGCAATTTGCAAACAAGAATGGAATAGAAAAACCAACATGCTGGCAACTCTTTTCTTTGGAGTAGTTGTTAGTTTAAAAGAGTGTTGTTTTGAATTTGTGTTGACTTTTTAAATTTTGTAGCCACACAACGTGTGTGTATTGATCTATGTGTTTTAAGCTATGCAGCAGGAAATGCCTGCACAACTCCTGTTTCAGTATTGAAACATTTCACGTTCTGATCCTGGTTCTCATTCTTATAGGATCCATTTTGGAAATGGCTGATTGGTCACACTGGGTTGTTCTAGGAAATGGCCCAGAAACGTCATGTGCATTTCTGGGCTGTTTGCCAGATGGAGTGACAGATCCATATGGCTCAAACCTCAAAAAGACACCAAACTAAAATCAAAAATCTTAATCAAACCCTAAACTGACCCAGTTACCTGCCCTTCTAAGCCCTGACCTTCCCTAACCTAACCACCCTCCTCTCTGAACCCTTAAGTCACAGAACAAAAACAAAAAAACTCAACACTCTCATTTCATTTGAAGGTTCACTACTGCTGCTGCAACTATCTGAAGGATCTGTACTGCTGCTGCAACTGCCTTTATAAATAAACCTCTGCCTGTATGCATTTACACAGTACGCACTCATTTTTGCCTCACTCATTGCAATCTTTCTTTCCAACAAGGAGAAGGTTGCAAGCTGCAAGATTGAAGTTTCAAGTTAATACTGGAACAATCTCTCATATAAAGAAATATGGTGATTTGTTTGACCAGCTCTTGACTATACCAGTATGATGTTTTTCGAACATATAAATAATGGATATTATGTGTCTTTATGTTTGAGTGATTTTGAACCTTTTATACCCAAAAAACCTTAATATTATGTTTATTTTTGCATGGGTGTATATATATATATGTTTCCACATTTCGTATTCATGGCTCCTAGAAAATCAGCTTTCCTTGTACTTGTACCCGCACCCCCATCCAGTACCCGTACTTGTATCCAAGTCATTCAGGTTTCAAGGATGTCAGTTGAGCATTATTTTATTAAGTCTTGTCAACAAGACCATTATTACAGTTACATTGAAAAATAGTTATGCACTAAGGAAAGGAATTTGCAGAAAAAAAGCTGCTCTACTTGATGACATCTAAAAGGATAGGTTTGAGTATTATCAACCTTTTAACCTCCTTGGATGCCTAATATGAGTGTAAGTTGTCTGTTTGTATTCTTTTTTCACCAAAGAATCAGTCATTGGTAATGGTATGCATATTCTGTGACCCTCACTGGTGTCAAATGATATCTGGCTACGACACCTGTTGCCAATAGCCAGTTATTTTCCTTTGCTTTTGTAGAAGATCTATATTATCTATCAAGTAGGTGAGACTTGGTTTCTACAGAATTGGCATGCCTGATTGCTGTACCTACTGCAACTTATTACACAATTATGCATTTCATCAGTTTATAGATATGAAGAGGGTGCAACTTATGCCTGGAACTTCTATACTCATCCATCTACACATGCCCACCAGCGTATGGACTCTCCTCCCCTCACTTTTCCTCATCACATCTATACACAAAATTGTTCTTTCAATTATGATTCACAGGTTTGCGAAGAAAACTAAGATTAATTTACTCGTAACTCTTAGACGATCTTCTGGTCCAAGACATTATAACAAGCTTGGCTGGAACAGCCATATATTATATTATGTTTATTTTTCAGTACTTCGTAAATACATTACTGTGTTAAGCAACATGGTCTAGTGCCATTGTGGATCTACTGATTTCTATTAAAGATGCAGTTCATGCTATTATTTAGAAGATTAAAGCTTTTTTATTTCAAGGCGTCCTTCAAGATTTTGAACCTTCCACCTTTATGATGTTTAAATTGCTTTGTTGGTCATTTGTTAACAAAAATAAAATGTGTAGTTACCCGTGCATTGTTTATGTTGAGATGACATTACTTTTCTTCAGGTTCAAGGCTTCAAACAAAGGAGAATTCCCTCCTGTTACTCTCACAGTCAAAGAGGTGGGTGGGTCTTTTTATACTGTAAGAGAAATTTTGCAGGAACTTAAACAACAACATATATCCTATGATAATCTGCATACAGATTTGAAAGTTGTTGAGACAAAGAATCAGACAATAAACCACACCGTACAACCCTTATCTCTTCCAGCCGAAAGTGCAAACAATGCAGTCATAGACAACAACCACATTTTGGAACTGAAAGAGGCAAAATATCAGGAAACATTATCAGATACAGAAGAGAAGGGAAATCTCATCCATAATGATGTTATGGAAACTTGTGGTCTGAATGATGAGACTCAAGCAAAGAAAGAGATTAAGATTTTGAAAGGGCACTAAGAACAAGTGTTGCATCTTTTGTTGCGGACCCACAGCCTCTGCAGGAGGTGACAAAGGGGCAATCCTTTTCTAGTGCAAGCAATGGAATTATAGAGAGCAATCAGAGCTTGGAACGAAGCAGGGCATTATCAGACCCAGAAGAGCAGAGAAATATCATCCAAAATGATGTTATGGAAACCTGTGGTCCACTTGATCAAACTCAGGAAAACAAGAGATTAAGATTGTCGAAAGGCCACTAGGAACAGGTGCTGCATCTGTTGCCATGGACCTACAAGTGTTGAAGGGACAATCCATTTCTGGTGCAAGTGCTGTAGTTGGAGACAACAATCACAGTTTGGAACTGAAGGAAGCAGAGTATCTGGAGGCTCTATCAGATACAAAAGAGCAAAAAATATCATCCATAATGATGTTATGGCAACTTGTGGTCAGACTCAACCAGAGCAAGAGATTAAGATTGTTGAAAGAACACCAAGAACAAGTACTGTGTCTGTTGTTGTGGACGTGCAGCCTGTGCAGGAGGTGACGAGGGGACAATCCATTTCCAGTGTAAGTGGAAGATTTATAGATAACAATCACAGCTTGGAGCAAAATGGGTCCAAATGTCAGGAGGCTTTATTAGATACAAAAGAGCAAAAAAGCATCATTCATAATGATGTTATGGAAACTTGTGGTCCGAATGATCAGAGTCATGAAACTCAAGTAAAGCAAGAGATAAAAAATATTGAAAAGCCACTAGTAACAGGTGCTGCATCTGCTGTGGGCTTGCAGCCTCTGCAGGAGGTGACAAAGGAACAATCCTCGGAGAAAGAAGTAAAGAACCAGCCGCGAAGCTTTATTTTGGATGGGAACCAAAAGAACAAAAACACTCATAAAACAGAAATTCTCTTTCAAATCTCAGAAACAAAAGATGTCACTAATAGAAATGTGATGGAATCCTATAGCTCTTATGTGGAAAATGTCAAGTATGAAGCCTCTGAAGTGAATGGGAAAGAGTGTAACCTGACTCATAAGATGAAGTCCTCAGCATCTATTTCTTTGGATTCGTGCCTGCCAGAATTCCAATCTTCTGAGCTGGGTTCTCATTCTCTTGAGAATCCAAATTTGTTAGGATCATTGGAGGAGATGGAACATGCATTCCCTACAGTTTCTGAGAATGGGTCAATGTTTGGCACCCAGAAATTAACATCTTCTTATAGCCCTTTGGAAAAGAACTCAAGCTACATAGAATCCTCTGAAGGAGGTGAGGAGCATCTCCCTTTGGATGCGTCCAGACCTCTGTCTTTAGCATTGGAGTCTCATTCTACCACCTGTGCTACTGAATCACCCAAGGATGTGTCCTATTCTGCTTACCACGAAGAGGATAGTGCCCTAGCTCCAAATTCAACAAAAAGAATGCCAGAGGAACCTGCAAACTCTGCTGATAAAGTAGTCTCATCAATGACAGATTTAGTTACTGCTCCAGGAGAGGCCAATGAAATCCCAGACAATATCTTGGATGACCAAAAATTAGCAAGTTCGAACATCACTCCAGATCAAGTGATGATTGGATTTAAGGTGAGCTGGTTTCAGTTTTTGGTATATTTTTAGCAATGAAATTTTTATTAACTAATCATGCCTAAGCTTTCTATTACCTATCTTTTTTTCTGGTAATGTAAAATGCGAATTTGTGATATGAACTGGAACAAATCAATTATAACGAAGCAGACAATAATGAATAACCTTAACTTACAGTGGACATGCATATATAGGGAGTGGTACATGATCTTGATAAGATTCTTATTTTTTTGAGTTGTCAAGGCTCAGGGATTAAACACACCCACCCATTTCTTCGCTTGTCCCTCTCACTACCCTGGCCACTAGAGACGCTCACCGAGCTGTGACCATAGCTTGCAATCCCTATTTACTGGTTATGTGGCGGTCACTCGCAAGTGATCCTGTTGACCTGAGGAACACTCCAAATTGCAGAATGAATCAACCCTGACCTGCAACCTGTAGAGGCCCAATAGAATTATCTGTGTACCTGGTAAAAGGGTATGCTCTATCCAAATGGGTGTTGGCTTGATGGAAAGGAAGGATGGTTTTGAAATTTTAAACGGTCGGCTCTGCTGTGAATCAAGCCCAGAATCTCCAGTTCTGTTGACTGGCGCCTTATCCATTGAGCCACAGAGTTGTACATCTTTATTAGCCATTTGCTCTTCTAGATATTACCCAGTGTTGCACGGAGACTCGTCTTCTACCATCAAAATGCAGCTTGGAGGTTGCTACTCCTCTTGGAGACTTGTACTTGTCTCAGAGACTTGCATTTTAGTGTTTAAAAATAAATATTTGTTGTACTCTTGACCCTAGATATGATGACATATCACAAATAAATATCAATATAATTACTCTTATCTTTTGTCAACATCTAATATATTTACTTTTAGAAGTTATTAATTTTTTTAGACTATATAAATTTATAATATTGTTTTCTCTAAACATTACATATATATTGAAATATATACAAAATTATATATATTGTCGTCTCTCTCTCTCTCTCTCTCTCTATATATATATATATATCTGTCTCCGACTAGGTGTCTTCTAATTTTCTGAAAAATGGCATACCCATCACCGTCTCCTCATACCGCACCGTACAGTGCACGTACCCATCTCCTCATACTTGGTACAACTACTTGTACTCGTCTCCTAGTAACTATGATATTACTATTATTATTATTACCATTACCTACATCTTAATGAAATGTATAGGCAAAATTGTTTCAATTTATCCATTCTAATCTCTTTGATCTTGCACACTCATAGAAATCACAGTGCGCATGCATGCACGCACATGATTTTGGGATTTAGCTATATTTTGGGGAAAAATGTCATGTCCCTTTCCGGGCTGAAACTGAAAAACAAGAAAATAGCACAAATCCCAATGAGAGTAAACTGTCTCCAAAATATTATACTTGATAAATGGAAAAATACCAATCAAAAGCACTCCAAAGCATATGCAAATATGGAAATTCTACACAGCTGCAATTAAATTTATGACAGCAGAATTACAGCTCACAACAATGGCTGGAAATAAAGATTCCAAGCCCCAAAAATCACATGAAAGTGTGCATTCAACCTTTAAAATTATGAGGAATATGAATATCAACTCCAAATGAAGAAATGTGCCTGATGGCACCCAACTCCACCTCCAAGCAAGTCACCACCCTAGGAGAGGGCCTAAAAATGGTGTCAAACCAGAGCAATTTTTCCCCATCAAACCCTAGCTGAAAATCTGCAACATCAATCTTCTTGAAGCCCTTGAAACCCCAAAATGGAAATCCCCAAAATTAAGAGTTTTCGTTTCTTCAATCAAGCAAGGAAGGGTTTCATCCTCCTTGTTAGCCACACCAAAGGATTTTCACCCTTAAGTGGAAGTGATTGAGCAATCAGCCCAAAAACCATGCAAGTTATAATTTTTGATAAGAGATGATGCCCAAATGAGCCAAGCAAACCCTCTTTATACCTTGTTGTAGGTGCCAAAACAAATTAGAATGCCTCCAAACTTGGACCGACCTCATAAGGGTACTTTTCTTTTATTTTCCTTTGGCTTTTCACCTTCTTAACCCAGCCAACCAGACTTATGTAGAAAACTATTAAAGAAGAATGCAAATGCTCATGAAAATAACTGAAAAATATGACAATCACTTCCCTTGTTCATTTTCTTCTTGCCCACGGGAAGAGGAATGGGCTTGAAGTCTCCAAAATGAACTAGCTTGGAAAAGGGGACATTACAGTCCTCCCTCCCAAATTTGCTTGCCCTCAAGCAAATGCAAGCTCACATGCCCAAGTACCATGCCCAATAGATGAAGCATGTTGTAGTGCTCAAAAATCTTGGATCCTATGCCGGTCAAATGAAAGAGCTCTTGTAAAAACAAGCTCATATATCTGTTGTCCCTCTCCTTATTGATGTACTTTGGCAGCCCGTGAAGTTTAACAACTTCCTTGGAAACAAAATCAGCTGCTACCTCAATTCTGCCCTCTTCACTTTCACCTTCAAAAATAGCATTAGCAACCTTTCTCAATGCATACTCAGTTGTACAAAAAGCCTCCCAATCTGCTGTAATCTTAGTCATAGAGCAAAAAATTGAGGAATAATCAGCAGTTTGACAAGCTAAAACACATTCCAATGTGGCATCTTCACTTTCATTTCAACCTTGTCAACTATGGTGGAAGAGCATCCTCTAACCATACACATGAATGCAACTGAAATAATGTGGGGGCTGCTAAAAATGATGACAACAACATTAATGGTGGCAATTTGGCTCATGGCTGTCATGAAAGCACTTCCTCTAGCATTTGGAGGTAGTAATACATCATCCCGTGTCTCCTCCTTGCTTTGTTGGAGACCCTTTGCATGAAGATTCAATTTAGGAGCCCTTTCACCTAGCTTTTGTTGTGCTACTCTGATATTCAAGTGGGCTGCCCCTTGGAATCTTACTTTGGTGCTTTTAGTT
The DNA here is from genome assembly GCA_018340775.1 of Taxus wallichiana var. yunnanensis. Taxonomy (NCBI): domain Eukaryota; kingdom Viridiplantae; phylum Streptophyta; class Pinopsida; order Cupressales; family Taxaceae; genus Taxus; species Taxus wallichiana. The sequence goes on along the minus strand of CM031242.1, from coordinate 25,290,285 downwards.
TCTTCATTAGGAGGGATGTATATCAAACCATTCTCCAACTCTTGATGGCATTCTTCACTCAATGGAAAACTCGAAACATTATGCAAAGCTGACCCAAAGTAGACCACTTGAGAGAGTTACCTTGCTTCTCATATATGTGAACATGCTGGTTTGAATCATACTTATGCTTTTTCTTCTCTTTCTTCTCCATTCCTGAGACTTGCACATAGAGCAAACACATTAAAGGAAACAAGAGCTCTCAACATTACTTCTTCATGCCTCATAGATATGTGAACTAGCTTTCTTCCTTTGCTTGCATTCTCCTCAAAATTCCCCTTCATATGATGGACTCTCAAAGGTCCATTCACGTTGTCCCAAGTATGGCTGTAGTTGTACCATTGCAATTTCTCTGCTCAAAATCAGCATTATGGTGGCGGAAACTCTTCTAAAACAGCAGAAAAACAATCCTCATTGATGGTAGGCGGAAAACCCTTCCACCTTGTGACTGAAAACACTTTGGTGACTGTCATAAAAGGGGTTAAGGGGCTGGTTCTGATGCGGACAACAACAAAAAGAATAGGATAACAACTGTCATACTTCAAATTCTTCACAAAATTCAACCATATGGGGACTGAAAATGCTTCAACAACATCAACAAACTGAAGATTACTCCCATGTATGGCTGAGACTACTTGTATGGCTACAAATACAATGTTGGGCAAACTGAAAATGTTGATAACAACAGTATGAATTTTATGATTCATGTCTTAAAACCCATAAAACATGACTTCTACTACTTACACTCATACCACCAATTTCCAGCTTGGGTTACAATGCTCGGGCAACAAGATAACATCCATCTTGCTCACTTCCAAATGTAAAATTTATGAAATCAACATCCACTTCCATTGGAAGACTTCTTCTAAGAGCATGTGCATGGATTAAGAGCTGAAAACCTCTATGATATGACTGTTGTTTTAAAACTGAAAGTGTGGGGGTTATCTTACCATGTGCAGCCCATAGATCTTGCCTTCTTCCAGTAATTCTTTCCATCCTCTTTGTTGTAGCAACTTGAGGAGCTCCACTTGTCATGCCTTGAAGCACAACCTTTTGATCACCAAGTTTGAATCTCAACTCCCTAGCTTGATAGTTTTGGGTAAATTCACCCAAAGAATGCAACCATTGAATCTCAAGTACCAAATCCGTACCTCCAATACCAACAACATAGAAATCATTACTTACCATGTGCCTTCCCAAGGTGAGCTTGAGTTGTTGGATCCTCTTGGTGCAAGGGATGATGAAGCCATTTTGTAGCATCTCATTCTTCACAATGAGGTTCGAATGTACCACAAACTTTATATACATTCTCATAATTTTCCTTCCATTCCAAGTGCAAGAGATGACATTTACCTTGATCCTCCTGGAGACCACCCATGCCAAAGCAATCTTGGCCTTGAATAGAAGAAGCAACATGCCCATAGCTTGCAAGTTGTCTCTTTGGACCTAACATGCTTCTTAAAATATTTTCCATGATGACAAAAATATGGCAGCGACATAGGAGGAAACAACAAATCAGAAATATGGTCATCATGGTCATACCTTGGGCTGCCCACAAGGAGCTCACCCTCCTTTGCCTTCGCTCCTTCAACAAGTGAAGATCTTCCCACCTTGACTCCTTCCATATTTTGTTGACACATGTATGGAACATCATCATGGTTCTCACCTAAAAGTCAAGAACACCATCAATTTGCTTCTTATTGATTGTTGTTCATAAAATTCCAGCAAGTTGAACATCATCATTATCAACCGAGATTTGGCTTCAACCACCAAATTCTCTCCACAATTTTGCAAATCGAATTTTCTTTTTTCCTTGGCTCATGCTCCATGACTTCTTCCTCTTTCTTTGGAGATTTTGTTGCATCAAAAACCTTTTTGGTTCTTCATCTAGCAACACCTCTCCATGTCCTTCAACATGGTCTTCTTGGGACTCCACCTCAAAACCCTCTTGCAGATCTGATTTTTCTTTTTCTTCTTTCAAGAGAAACCCCTTTGGGTTTGGCTCCTTGGCATATTCTTGTGGTCTAGGGTTTAACCCTAGCATCTTCATCCATGCTCTTCGCTGTCCCCTTGTTGGAGCCATCAAATGTGGAGAGTGCCACCTTCCCCAAAGCATTTTGAAGATCCCTCTATGGCGCATGAGGTCTAGGCTCCCTTGACCTTCCCTTGCTTACCCCTATGAATTCAGCAAGTGAAATAACATCACAGATCTCATTCGGAAGAGCCCTATATTCTTCATAGCTGCCCAATGTTGTGACCCACAGAATGTCGTGTTTCCACCTCTAGAATGACTTCTTTCTTTGGTAAGAACCTAGGTCGCCAATCCATGTTTGTATTCTTTGTCACCGTCTTGCATGAATACCCTCAGGATGGGAAGATCGATGCTCTAATACCACTATAATGTCCCTTTTTAGGGATGAAATTGAAAAACAAGGAAATAACACAAATCCCAATTGAGAGTAAACTGATTTTTACAACATGCCAAACCAAAAAATATTATAAACCCTAACAACGAACTGTATTTGCACTTTTAGGGCATCAAACACCCTCCAAACAAGCTGAAAATGGATGTATAAATTCTCCAAAATATTATACTTGACAAATGGAACAAATACCAATAAAAAGCACTCCAAAGTATATGCAAATTTGGAAATTCTACACAACTGCAATTAAATTTATGACAACAAATTACAACTCACAACAATGGCTGGAAATGAAGATTCCAAGCCCCAAAAATCACATGAAAGTGTGCATTCAACCTCTAAAATTATGAGGAATATGAATATCAACTCCAAATGAAGAAATGTGCCCTAGATGGCACCCAACTCCACCTCCAAGCAAGTCGCTACCCTAGGAGAGGGCCTAAAAATGGTGCTCAAACCCTAGCAGCTCTTCTCCCATCAAACCCTAGCTGAAAATCTGCAACATCAATCTTCTTGAAGCCCTTGGAAACAACAAATTGAAGAGTTTTCGTTCTTCAATCAAGCAAGGAAGGGTTTCGTCCTCCTTGTTAGCCACACAAAAGGATTTTTGCCCTTAAGTGGAAGTGATTGAGCAATCAGCCCAAAAACCATGCAAGTTATAATTTTAGATAAGAGATGATGCCCAAATGAGCCAAGCGAACCTCTTATACCTTGTTGTAGCGCCAAAACAAATTAGAATGCCTCCAAACTTGGACCAACCTCATAAGGGTACTTTTCTTTTATTTTCCCTTTGGCTTTTCACCTTCATAACCCAACCGACCAGACTTATGTAGAAAACTATTAAGGAAGAGGAACGAGCTTGAAGTCTTCAAAACGAACTAGCTTGGAAAAGGGGACATTACAAAAATCCATGTAAATTGCTTCATAATATTTTGTTTGTTTGTTTGTTTAATGTTTGTTTAATTTACATTATAACATTTTAATTAATCTTTCATATCTTTTATTTGGACAGCTTTGCTCCTCTAGAAAGAGTTAATTTCAGGTAGACAAAGGATAATCAAGTTATGGTTTGGATTGCTTAATCTTAAATTTATAAAATTAGAGCCTTCTCCCCTTCTCCCATATGGCTGCGCTGTTAGGTCGAGCACCCGGGCCGACTACGAAAGGTGGGGCGAGTATAGGGTAGATCGTCTGCACATATTGTTTAAGGAAGTAATATCATAATTAATGTATTTGATTGTTATGTTTGACATTCTAGTATTGTAGAAGAGCCAATGGCTATAGTTGTTTGTTCACGAGTTGTTTTGGTCAACAAAATAAAGAAAGATTATACTAATAATTGAAAGTATGAAATTGTATACGAGGAGTCTGCAAAAAGCCCCTTATGAGAAAAAAAAGTTGTCATATAAATCGTCATTATAAAAACATTTTTTCCTTATATATCACAAGATTATGCCGATAGTTGCACTGATAGGCTTTCTCTGACAATGACAGCCAGGATGGTTGTGGTGGGCTGTATTGTTAGTGGATAAAAAATTAATTGACCTCAAATTTGGCATCTATTTGACTGCCATAAGACAATTTTCCTTTTTTCTTGGAGAAGGCAATCGAAAAATTGTGATACCTTGGGCATATCTTGTGGAGTTTGGAGCTCATTTATTTTTCCCATAAAGATTTTTTCGAGTCCAACGTAGTGGTGTAGCTAGATTGAGGTTGTCACTCACTAGTCAATAGGAAATTTGTGAAGAAAGTGATGGATTCAGATTGATATCTAACAACATTTTTCGGATAAATTTATCTAAGATATACGTACTAGTTAAAATAGAAAACAATTATAGTTGTTTGTTTATATTGGAAACAAAATGAGTGAGACTAAACCTCTTTATGCAATGGGATGCAAGAGAAGAGAGAAAAAAAGAGGGAATATAAACAATATTAATCTTTACAAATGGTCAAACAAAGTGGTCAATGTGCTTGCTAAATACCTCGTATAGGTAGGAACTGTTATTGCCTTGTGCTTGCATACACACATGGAAACGGGATACCTCTATCCATATGGCTAGCATGCTATGCAATCCTATTTATACGCTATAGGGGAAGCTATGAATAAATGTATTAAATGTTATAGGCTTCCCCAACATATATTATTGCCTTGTACTGCATACACACATGCAAACGGGATACCTCTATCCATATGGCTAGCATGCTATGCAATCCTAATTAAATGCTATAGGGGAAGCTATGAATAAATGTATTAAATATTATAGGCTTCCCCAACATATATTAATTTCAATGATAGCTCTTGGGTATGTCGTGTATAGCTTTTTTATCTTTGATGTTTCGAGTCTAATATTTGGTCGAGTCGAATTAGCACAACACAAAGATTATTTTCTATTAATCAGCTGCTACATATTGTATTTAGACCAAATACTAAAGCTATTTATATAGCCATAGAAATATAAAACCGACCTCCTACAAATAGTTTGTCATACAACCAAATATCCTGTTAATAACTTTACGGGTACAACCAACCTATACAAATATATTTTTGTTGAAACAATATGCGATAAGAATATAACCTAAATATTTACCTATGGTAAATATTGAATATGTGAGCACTAGACATATTCCTAACATTCCCCCTTAGTGCGAACATGGGAGAAAAACAATCACACTTCCTTCGCAGCTTGTCGCCCGTGCGTGCTCATGATCTGGATGGTTTTACAGGACAGCCAACAACCTCAACAAGGATGGTTTTACAGGACAACCAACAACCTCAACAAATGATGGTTTTATAGGACAACCAACAACCCAAATATCATGATGTTGCTTTTCCTTTGTGCTTTCATCTTTTCCACTATGTTTTTCCTTCAGGGAATTATGTAGGAAACACTTGCTCACTGATTACAAACTTGAAAAGGAGGCAGAAATGGAAATGGAACATTGAGATCATGTTCCCCCCTCAATGTGAACATTTCACTTATTCAACACAAAACAAGAACTACTGAAATCATACTTTGCACACAACTGAAACTGGAACTCTGAAAAAGAAGCACACTAGAAATCAAATACAAAGTAAACTCACACCACAAAATGCCACCACAAAACATTGAGATCATGTGGCCCCATCGTTGTGGCTAATGAGAGGTTGTTGGTCGACCTCCATCCTCCGATGCCTCCGTCCTCCATCCTCCGAGTGTATTTGCTGCTAACTCAGCAGAATGCAAACATGAAGTACATTTGTTTCCACATTGGATTTATTCTTTTCTTCCCTCCTGCAATGTGAAACATTTTATTTTCCTTGGACGTCGGGTAACACTGAAAATGCATCCATGAGGCAAATTTTATTTTTATTTTTACAACTTTTACAATGACACTTATAACAATGACTCAAAATTTATTCTCGATGACATGCAACACAAAATGACTACTTCAATTTTTGACTCTAAGACAAGATGACAATTAGTCAAATTTGACAAGACGACGCTTGACTTTGACTTAAGATTTTTTTAAAAATGACAAAATAAATCTAAATGACTCTAATACTTATTTATTGACTTCAACATAACACAATCCTAAAGACATCTAAATTAGACTCTTAACGACTCTCGAGTTACAAATTCAAAAATAACCATTAATCAACTTTAATCTAATCTAATACCCAATGACAAAGACTAAGTGAAGGTTTGACTTGAGGAGAGAATCCACATAGACTGAAAATACATGAACAAAACTACAAGATCAAATGACACACCTCTTATTCCATGCTTCTCCCTTTTGTTTTGCATAGATCTATATACAAAATGAAATATTGACACAATATTCAAGATTCATGGGGATATACCATCTCTCGAGCCACGTTTGAAAGATCCATAAGAGGAATCGACTGCCTTAGGTTTTGAGGACGCAGGCAGGTTGTATTGGAATTTTGGATTGGGCAAGCTTACGCAGCTGCAACACTGCATATCCACTTCAGACACCCACACATGATGCTAACACTTCCACTCAGTCCATGCAACCACGTGTACCTTGATTATAGCACTCTAAAATCCTGAAACACTCCCTACACAAATTTACAGCCTCCAGAAATACCGAATCTTCTGCTAAATTCTACCAATTAAAATCCCCTGACCAAACAAGTATTCAGTTCTGCCAGGATAGAATTTGGACATAAATGCTTGATAATAGAACAACTATTTATTCGCCATGTAATGCCTGCAAAGTATAACTACGCAACTGGATATCTGTCAAGGAATTCAATGTTGCATTTGTCTGGTCTCCATACTTTCTACAATAAACTTGGAAGATCTGACACCAAGTGTTGAGAGATGAGCCAATACAAATTACTAGTTAATCCAATGAAAACATATAATCATTGGGACCTGCAAATACTAATGCGTTGGGCTCAAACTGAGGCGTGAAGATTGTATCGAACACCACAGGTCCACGAGCCGTATGCACGGAAAATTTTTGTAGCTGAGAAGCTCAGGAGCGTGGCAGGGAGGTGAGCACCCAATAGAGCCCACACAGAGGCGTTGATATTGTTAATACTGGCTGACTAGTGATCAGGCCGCAAGCTTAGAATAATACTTGTTTTAAACAGCTGCACATCCCTTGCCTATAACTATTCCAATTCTTTTGAAAGAAAGCTTGGACGGTTTGACAGGTGCTTAGCAGTGCATAAACAATAAAATACTATGAATATGATATTCGTGTCAAAGAATTGACACTATGAATGGAAATCTGTAAACTAATTGGAAGAAACAAACTCTCACCAACAAATGAATCAGCCTATGGGAAAACAAACTATCATCTAAAAAAATAGACTTGCATCTACAGGGGCGACCAATTTTAATACTAGCTTTGCCCCTCTAAAATCCTCACAAACCCATATTTGCTCTGATACCAAATCTAGAATTTGGTTAGAGTCGAATTAGCACAGCACAAAGACTATCTTCTATTAATCAGCTGCTACATATTGTATTCAGACCAAATACTAAGGCTATTATATAGCCATAGAAATATAAAACCAACCTCCTACAAAATAGGAAGTCATACAACCAAATATCCCGTTAATAACTTTACGGGTACAACCAACCTATACAAATATATTGTTGTTGAAACAATATATGATAAGAATATAACCGAAATATTTACCTATGGCAAATATTGAATATGTGAGCACTAGACATATTCCTAATATCCAGCCCAACTTTGGGATCCATCTTCAGGAAGATTGTAGAATGCCTGGATAAGTGAAGAGTTCTGATATTCAATAAATACCGAATGTAAACAAAGAGACTTTTGGGTCAGCTCTGTATATATGATTTCGATTGGTTCTTTCCTCTTTTTTTTTTTTCTCGACAAAAGGTAAAATATATCAAGTAGGGAAAAGAGGTACAAAAATGACGGCTTATATGAAAAATCAGGTCATCAAGAGAGCAGGAGCGTGAGAAGATTACATCAGTTTGGCAGTGCTTTGAAGACAAAAGCATGCTTCATATACATTTGTATAACATTTATTATACAGCTATTACTATGTTTAGCTTGGATATATACATGATGGTTCATACCATTCAGAAGTCAGAGTAGCATTACAGGCAACAACTGTACATATTGTGTTTAAATTTGGTATACCGGCCATTATATAATATTTCTTTCTCCTGTAGAGGCCAAGAACCATACAAAAAGATTATGCAGACTTATACACATTAAATGATGCTGTTGTGAGGCCCAAAATCAGGAAGGTTAGAGGAACTTTACTTGTTGGGGGAGAAAGCATACCAGGTTTGTCCCAATGTTGAAGCTTGTGGTTTGAAGAGAGATCTTTGCAATGCCTTTCCTCTGGTGGTAGCTTCTGTAGTGCTTTCAGAAGCAGTGGCTTGTCTTTTTGCAGGAGGATGAGCTATCTTTGCATGTTTTTGAATAATATCTGTGATTTATCTTCTTGCAATTTCAGAGAGCATGATGGTGTCGATTGCTCTTAAAATTTGTTCATGTTGTTCACAATTGTCCCCATTCTATACATACAATTGCTTAAAAATTTATTCCCTTATTCTGCTTCAGGACACTGTGCGGAAGCCTATTTTCATCTATGGTCATTACTTCCAGAGTTGAGCATATTTCCTTCCTGATTCTATGGGTATTGTGACAATTCTCTTTCTTCGAGGGAACTGAATTGCATTGCAGCAGTTGAGGAGTCTGAACAGGAGGGGATAATCCATGAGTGGGAGAGGCAAAATATTTCTGCCTTAGAATTTTTAGATGGTTAGGCTTAATACCTAACCTATTGAAGGATGAGGGCAGGCTAGTAGGGATTCTTCCCATCCTCTTGCACAATTCAGACCCATAAAGGACTTGGGTAGCAGCTTGAGGGTTGGGATATAGAGAGGTAAGTTGAGAATCACGTCTATTGTCAATTGCAGTAGAAGACATTGCCTGTATCGGATTGAGTTCCTTTGGATGATTTGTTACTTGCTGAAACTGATGAGCATGCTTCTCATTGTTGACTGCAGAGATGATGATAAGCTTCTCAGCATCAATATGAATAGGGCGTTAAAGATGATCATCCTTTCCTGGCTCTTGCTTCCTCTTTGCTGACTTTTTGGAATGGTTTTCTTTTCCCTTCTCACTTTTTTTTTTTTTTCTTGTATTAACATGTAGAGTTTTGGACTGGAGTTATGCTCTGTAGTTTTGCTGTTGTTTTTTCCCTTATATGTTTAATCGTAACCTTTTCGTTCTCCCCAAGTTCCCAACAGCTGAGCGATTAAGATGCACTTAAGAGTTGTTTGTTGAGTTTAAATGAATAAGATCACATAATCTCCTGCAGATGCCAGAAAATAGATCTATTGGAATTGATGCCAGCTGTCAAAACTGCATGGTAGAGGGGAAGTTTATCTCCTTGGCTATTAATGCTTGGCGGGCTTATGGTTAGGGCATAAAAGCTAGAGGATTCTTGTGCTTTTGCTATTCTAACATACAATCATTGTTTTCTTCCACTTGTACCCACTCGACCATTACTTTAGTAAATTGGGATATTTTTATCTTCATTTTATTGATAGTGAAGATCAAAGTGCAATCAAAAGCTCAGTGAAAATAAAATAACGTGGGTTGTGCACTTTCAGATCCCTCAGGTTGATAATACTGTATAAATCTGAATTGTTGATCCAAGACAGGATTTCTGAAAAGCTATTTTTAGAAAGTCTTGAAAATCTATTTTTAGCAGTTTTGACAGCTTTTGGTATTTTGCATTTTTGAGGGTATACGGAGCATTTCTTGGCTTTGGATTGTATGATGATAGTGGAGTCTATGGTTGTAGAAACTTATTTCAGTTTGCTCCATCATATTTCTAATGGTTCTTGCAGTTCGCAAATCGGGTCAATGGGCTAGGAGATATGATCCCGACAAGGAACACTTAAAATGATAGTAATAGGATAAATTTTGGATTTTTTCTAGTTGTTTTTTCAGCTTCACCCCAAGGTGGATATGATATCTCCATGTAGGATGACCTTTTGGTTCCCATCCAAAACCCTTCATGTTCTATTTTTAGCAATTGTTCAACTTCTCCATTGTATAGCTATAAAGTAGCTTGTTTTGAATAAAGAGATAGATTTCTGGGCATACATCTCTCTTATGGAGTTTGCCAATTTGTATACATTCAAATTGCAATAAAGTTATTTTGTTTCTACAACTCTTTCATTGTGAATTAATTATTGTAATACATTAAGCATCCATTGATAGTGTGTTGTCGAGCAAGGTCGTTCCACTCTTGCATGTCATACTGCATGAGGTCGAAATACCAGAAGCACGGTCTTGAGACTCGTGATCCTTCAATTACCTTTCTTATCGCTTCAAAATGACCTCAAGCAACACAAGAGGAAATGGGATGTCCCTTCAAAGTGTTACTTGATGGAGTCCATGAGAAGTAGAGGAAGGAGATGATGGCACAATTTCCCAATGTTCTCTCACGGGTCGTCCCTCAATTGCACCCACCCTTGCTGATAACTATACCCATGTCAAGTAAACCCTTCGAGGTCCAACACCCTTCAAGGTACAAGTAAATTTTGACATTCCTCAGTTTGAAGGAAAATTGATGTTGATGAATTAGATAAATGGCTCGACCAACTAGATTCATATTTCTTTGTCAATAATTTCTTTGATAATGAAAAGATAACATTCACACTCTTGAAAGCTTCTTTGCATGTCAAAAAATGGTGGGAATCATATTGCCTACAAGATGATGATAATGAGTTTGTAATTGTCATTATAGCATCCCAAAAACATGGGACGATTTTGTAGAGGCTATCAAAAGAATACTATCTAGTGAAGAATTATGAGGACTAGTTCAAAAACTTGGATTGGTTGCAGGGTGAAGAATTATGAGGACTAGTTCAAAATCATGGACCTTTGCACATTGCGATTAAACAATGCCGTTAGTGCTACACAAATGAGTTTCGTACCCTTTGGTGTGAAAGTCAACACATGAGAAGCATCAAATTCTCAAATATTGTAGCGGGTTGCGATATTACATCCAGGAAGAGATGGAGTTTTCAGACATCATTACTCTAGGGGAAGCCTATTGATCTAATATTAGTCAAGATTGATGGAAAATCTAGACTCCTACTTTGAAACAAAGATTCTTTATATCCAAAGAAAGGGAAGGCTTACACAAAGTAGCAAGGAAAGGATGCACCACCACAAAAATACAACAAGAAGCATGTATGGAATGAAAGGCCACGACAAGACAAAGGAATGTGGTGTGAGAAGCACAAGAGCAAGTACTATGACTCAAAGGACTGTCAAGCCATTAACAAAATTCTGTTAGTAGAGTCATGGGAGCTATATGCAGGAGAAGCCTCCACAAAAACCCCATCATATGCGCATGAAGAAGGGGAGCAAATTGTAGATATAGATCCATATACCACCATCACATTGCAAAAACAATGCCTCCCCAAAAGAGGACTTAAAACGACTATTTCACTTGCAAATGTGGGTAAATGGAACAAAACTTTATCTTAGATAGTGTTAGTCAAAAGAATTTGATATTCGCAGAAATAGTCAAGAGGCTAAATTTGGCAACTCTTCACCCTCGACCATAATCTGTCAGTTGGGTCAGTTAAGGAAGAGACATCCGTGTGAATCGACAATGTCGTCTTCCCTATTCAATCAAACCATTCAAGGATGTGGCGGCTGTGATGTTGCACCCTTGGATGTCTGTGATGTGCTTCTTGATCAACCCTACATGTGGGATCGCCATGGTCTCTATGAGGCCAAACCTAAGAGTGCCATCATTACTCTAGGTCATAAGCGTTACTGCATCCCGGAGGTAACCTCTGCTACGTCAGTGGCCTTGATCAATGCAAAATAGTGTCAGAGGTTGATTTCTCAATTTAGTACCTTTGTCCTACTCATGATCAAACTGAGAATAAACAAAAGGTTGCAGCGACCACAAGAGTTGTCACACCAAGCCAAACAACACAACGGAAATAGATGGATCAGATGATATTCAATTCACAAATGTATTCATACCATCGACAAGTGTGCGTTTGCATTATTAGGTGAAACATCCAATTGACTTGGTCCCGGAACCCCATTGCCAAATGGGCCTTTGTATTGATGCTTAGTACTTGAGAATGAAGAGATCAAGCGTCAAATTTAGGAGCTGATTCAAAAGGGGCACATTCGACCAAGTGCATCACCTTGTGGGAGCCCAATTATTCTTTCCCAAAAGAAAGATAGGATGTGGCGACTTTGCATTGACTATCGAGCCTTGAACAAAATCATGGTAAAAAAGATGCTTGCTTCCATGGATTGATGACCTCTGGACCAATTCGGGGGTAGCTAAGTTTTCAAAAAAATTGATCTGAAGTCAAGGTATCACCAAGTTCCTATTGATCTAATAGACATGTTAAAAAAAATTGCATTCAAATCCAAGGAGGGCTTGTTCAAATGGTTGGTCATGCCATTTGGGCTGACAAATGCACTAACATTCATGGGAATGATGACTATTTTACAACCATTCATCGATTCATTTGTGGTTGTGTACTGGATGATATTTTTGTCTTCAAGACATGGGAGGACCATGTTCAACATGTCTAGCATGTTCTTTAGACCTTGTGTCAACATAAGCTCTATGCCAACATAGAAAAGTGTTCCTTTGGCATGGAAAGTATCCAATACTTGGGTTACATCAACGAAGATGATGTGCATGTGGACCTAGAGAAGATCTAGGTCATCCGAGACCGGCCATCCTCAAAGAATCTCATATAAATTTGAAGTTTCGTGGGACTAGCCAACTTCTATCGCAGGTTCAAACTTAGTTTTCTCACATTGCATGGCCTCTAAACCAAATAACACACAGAGGAGTGAACAAAAGTTTGTATGGACAAAGGCACAATAGAAGGCGTCTACATGGATGGAGAGACCTTGTTCAACACCATTCATAGTATTCTCGGATCTAAAATAGTCATTTGAAACAAACAAATGCCTTTGAGTATGAACTTGGAGCAGTCCGCACCCATCATGGGAATCCAGTGGCATATGACAATGAGACCTTCTTTGACACAGTGCACAGGTATTCAAAATATGACAAGGAGTTGTATGGCATTGTGCGAGCCTCTACAAACAATGGGAACATCGTATATTTAGGGAAAAGAGACTATCATACACATAGATCACAAGCTCCTGCAATTCATGTAGACCCAAGGCAAGTTGCAAAATGATCGTCACCAAAGATGGTCCACCTATCTGTAGTAGTTCCATCTCAAAATCTTGCACAAGAAGGGGAGTTCCTACTAAGTTGCTTGATTGTTTGAATTGACCTTTAATTACCTCATTGACAACAATTCTTGAGTCATGTGGGCATGAGACATTAAAATGGCCTCAAATGTATACATGACCTTGAATTTTTTGACATATATCGAGAGATATGTGTTGGAAAAATTATTAAAGACTATCATCTACAAGAAGGGATTCTATGCCACATGGGACACCTTTGTGTTCCTATAGGGGAGTGTCAAAAACTGATCTAGGATGCTCACTACAGTCGGGTTGCAGGTTACTTTAGGGTAGAGAAAACAATGGTAGTCTTGCAAAAGTATTTCTATTGACCGAAGCTTCGTCATGATGTCACTAGATACATCAAGTCTTGCACAACTTGCACAATTTGCACAATTGTGAAGTCGATCAATGGAAGTAGGGCCCTTACATTTCTCTACCAACTCTAGAACACCATGGGAGTTTGTCTCAATGGATTTCATGTCAGGTCTCCCTTCCACCAAGCATGGCCATGATTGTATTTTTGTGGTGGTTGATAGGTTCTCAAAAATGGCAATCTTGGCACCTTGCAAAAAGGGGATCTCAGTGGAGGAGACTGCAAAACTCTTCTTTGAGCATGTGTGGGTTCATTTCGGCCTACCAAGAAGCATCATGTCAAATAGGGATTCCAGATTTGTGGGGATCTTTTGGTTTGCACTATGGTCCATGATGGACACAAAATTGAACAAGTCCACTACATTCCACCCCAGACAAATGGATAGATAGAGGTATCAACTACATGATTATGCATCTTTTTCGAGATGTATCACTCCAACATCCACACACATGGGATGAGAGTCTTGTGTATGTCCAACATAGCTACAATCGAGCTCTTCATAGCTCCATGAGCATAACCCATTTCAGGTATGTCTTGAATTCTAGCCATTGGCTCCCATTGATGTAGCATTGCCCATCATGTTGGAAGAAGAATTTTCCCATATGCAAAAATAAGTGGATAAGGAAACCAAATTTGTGGAACGAATTCGACACATCCAACAACAGGTTCATGAGATTCTAAAAAGGACTAGTTAGAAGTACAAATTGTGTCATGACGCCCATTGGGTTCCTCGTCGGTTCAATGGGGGACAAAGTCTAGATACATCTTTAGAAAGAGTGATTCAAGAGTCCATATAGGAAACTCAAACCTTTGCAATATGGGCCATACACCATCACCAAACAAGTTGGTGAGAATGCATTTGAGCTTAATCTTCCACCCTACCTTGGGTTGCATCCAGTTTTCAATGTTGAGTTGCTCCGCCCATACTTTCCACCACTCTTGGATACATCAGACATTGATGAGTAGTTGCAGAGTACAAATTTGAACCTAGACTGTGCAACACCAATGAACTCTGATCAAATCATTGATAAGGTGGTTAAGGACGTGAAACATTAGTAGATCACACTTTACCAAGTAGTGAAGGTAGGGCAGATGGCACACCAAGGGAAGTGGTTCACCAAGAACCAGATTGAGAAAGCATTTCCACACTTGGTCCAAAATTTAGGAGAAATGGGGTCCATTGCTTCTTCACTAGGAACGAATGATTTAGAACAAGATTTTTTAAAATCTACTTTTAGAAAGTTTTGAAAATCTAGTTTTAGCAATTTTTGACAGATTTTGGTATTTTGCGTTTTTGAGGACATTTGGGGTATTTCTAGGCTTTGTAATATATGAGGATTGCGTAGTCTATAGTCGAAGTGACGTTTTTCCAGTTCGCTCCATCATCTTTCCAATAGTTCTATTGTTCGCAAATTAGGTCAATTGGTTAGGAGATATGGCCCCATAAGGAGCACTAAAAATAATAATAGTAAAAATAGGATAAATTTGGGACTTTTTCCACTTCTATCTTTTCAACTTCACACCATTCATATGTTCTTCATGTAGGATGACCTTTCGGTTTCCATTTGGAACCCTTCATGTTCAATTTTTAGCAATGTTCAACTTCTCCATGGTATAGCTAAATAGTAGTATGCTTTGAATAAAGAGATAGATCTCTCGGGCATACATCTCTCTTATGGAGTTTGCCAATTTGTATACATTCAGAATTGCAATAAAGTTATTTTCTTTTTACAACTCTTTCATTGTGAATTGATTGTTTCTACAACTCTTTCCTTTGAACAAGTCTAATATCTTGTGGGAGAGGAAGCATGGGAATACTCCGTTTGGCCGTGTTTGATTTTGTTGTGATTTAGGTGCTTTATGACAATTCATTATTGCATGTGAAAATGCCACTTTGCGGATAATGCAGATTTTTTTGGTAGCGAACTTAAATTTTTGAAAATGTTTTACATTATGACGCTGAGGTGAGAATTGACTTTGTGGTTTTAAAAATGTGGTGCTGAAGGGGGCTTTTGAAAGTAGTCATGCCTAAGAGACATTTGGTGCACAATGTATCTTGAAGATTGATCTCAAATACGATTATCACCAAGATACAATGATTTGAATGACTTCGAAAGACTACATTCAAAACAAAAGAAATCCTATACGAGTGGTTAGTCATGCCTTTTGGCCCAACCAATGCTCCAGCCACCTTCACTAGGCTTATGAATGACATGTTTACTTAAATGACATCCTCATCTACAATAAGACATGGGAAGAGCACATTGTGCATGTTCAGAAAGTCCTCAACACACTTCGTTTGTGAACATTGAGAAGGTTTTCAATGCACTTCACACTAACAAGTTGCAGAACAACTTAGGTAAGTGTACTTTTGTGTTAGTGAAGTTCAGTATTTGGCATACATCATTGATAATGAAGGGCATTCATGCGAATCCGGAAAGGATCAAGATCATTTAGAATTGGCCAATCCCTCACTATCTCACAAAATTGTGAAGCTTTCTTAGATTTGCCAACTTTTACTGGCAGAGTGTGCTAGGTATTCACACCTCAGCTGAACATTGATTTTAGTTATGCGGGCTAATTCAATTGTCCAATGGACACCTACACAAGAACAAGCATTTGAAGAGCTCAAGTCAAAGCTATGTTCAACTCCTATCCTCACACCTTTGATTGATATCAATCAACCTTTTGGAATCTAGAACATGCATCTGATTTCACTTGAGGCTTTAATCACTCAAGCGCACCCAATTGCATATCATTCAGTGACACCTGAGATAACATATGAGAAAGAGCTCTATGAATCATCCATGTAATCAATCAATGGTGACACTATCTCCTTAATAAGGAAAGTGTCATTCATTCATATCAAAACCTCATTAATTTTTGCATGCTCAAAGCAAGTTGGAGAATGTTAGGCACGTGAAGTGGATGACTTACCTACAACAATTCCAACCTGTGATTAAGCACAAGAAAGGCAACACAACATAACATTTGACTATCCGAGCAGGCCTCGAATCACCTCACTTTTCACTTTGCTTAACCCAAGAAGTCACAACACCATGGATTGGGTCTCTCACTACATTACAAATCCATATTTTGCACACATGTAATGCCCTTTCTCAAGGACAACGGTAGGTGAATTTTGTTTGCAAAACTAGCTTCTATACAAGCTTGGTCATGTGTGTTCCTTCAGGGCACCTCACACAAGGTTATTTTTAGAAGCACACTACTCCAAATCCTCTGTACATTTTGGGGTAGCAAAAACATTGCAACGTTCAACAACACTTCAACAACACTCCTATTGGCCCAATATGTGCAAAGACATTGAGGCTCACATCAAATCTTGCGTTGCTTACAACATAACCTAATCTACCAATTCAAAGTTGGGTATGTACATGCTCTTCTGGTTGCATCCGGCCCATGTAGCCTATTAGCATGGATTTTCTTTTAGGTCTATCAAAAACCAAGCACCAACACAATTGCGTTTTTGTTGTTGTGGACTGGTTCTTGAAAATGGCAACTGTGTTAACATGCAAGAAAAGTAATCAAAATACAAGAGAACCAAATTGTATTTCTAGCATGTTTGAATGCACTTGGGGTACCTCTCTCCATTGTATTTGATCAAGATGTTTGGTTTGTTAATCATTGCTAGCAAGCTATGTGGGAGATGCTTGACACACAATTGGATGGGTATACAATTTTTCAATCCTTAGATTGATGGTTAGATTGAAGCGGCGAACACCACACTTAATTGCTTGAATGCGAGAACATTTCTCATTCTTGCACTTGGGATGACAATTTACCATTCATCGAATATGCTTACAAGATGGCTCTTTACAAGAGTCTTGGCGTAGTCCATTTTAGACATGCTATGGATTCCAACTTGCAGCTCCGTTGTACACCACCTTTCGCGCACCTACAATTCTAAAAAACTAGTGCAAAGGCCAAGGAATCCAACAAAGTAGATAATTTCCTTCAACATATTCAACAAATGCCCCAACAAGTTCAACATATTTTGGAATGCCTGAAATAACAAATCACCATATATTAATATTATTGAATGTAAGAATGATTACATTTGTAGGCCTATTGATTTTCTTAAGATAAGGAGTCAAGCCTTATCACAAGCCATTACACAATCCCTATTTAGTGGGAATGAGTTGTTATCACAACTACAACTCATCACACACACATAAAACTTCTCCTCACACAAATATCTAACAAAATTAATCATAATATTACCTAACTAAGTGCCTCACAATATGTGAGTACTAACATAACTAGGACTATTTCTAACATTCCCTCCCTTAGTACAAACATACGGAAATGAACCAATATACATGACTTGGAACACATGACGTGACACAAACTTTTGGATGGGCAAGGAACCCATCGACCTTCTATCAACCGCAAATAATGAATACGGGATTCATTGACCTTTCACCGCCAAAGTATGAACAAGCAACATATCAACCTTCTATGGATCAACTATCCAAGTTACAGGGATCATATCAACCTTCCATACTATCTTGTTACGCATTCGTTGGTTCACAATCATATGCATATATCGGTTTACATTTATTCAAACCAAAAACAATGAAAATAAAATATAGAATTGAGGACTAAGTCCTCATTGTTGTGTTCTGACCATTGTACATGATGTTTTCCCCCATTGGTGAACATTGAACAACATAGGCGATCACCATTGCCACTAGAAACCATCCTTGACGTTAGCTGATTTGGTGTAAATGCATTGCGGCTTGCCGCTGTTGCAGTACACAGCCTCTGAGTTAGCGGCAAAATCGAGGATGTTGTTGGGCCTCCTTTCTCCGTTGCCTCTGACCTCCAAATACGGCTTAGCTTCACAAGCTAGGCTTGATTGCACGTTTCCAAATTGCACATTTATGAGAAAAATTCACACATGAACTAGGATGTCGAGTTTGTTTGAAAATGCGTCCTTCATAGAGAGTTAAAATTTGACCTGAAAATTTATAACACAGACACAACTTGGCTCCTCTTTTGTTTTGAAACTTGACTTCCACTTACTTTTCTTGATGACACACAAACCAACTCTAACCCGTCTATCGCAACATTTATAGATTGACTCACAACCTAATGAGTGTATTAATTCATTTTTTTAAAACACAATAATGTAAAGACTATTGATCACCCACTATTACAAAAGACTTAATTAAAAACCGTATAAAAACTTTTATACTTAACAAATAACAATATCTATTAACTGTAACAAATCACTTTCTATAAACATTAAAAGTGAATTAGAGACTCAAGATTAAAAAGCAAACTAAATGAAACAAATAATATAATGGAAACTATTTGCTAAACCTAAACACCTATCTATATATACAAACAACTAAATAAAATAAAGGCCACATATGAGTGTTGGTTGCCGTATGCATGCCACTTCTCCAAGCTATTGCAAGTCCCTTCTACCATGCCATAATATTTGCTTGTTTTTTTCTTTTCTTTTTGTATAATGAAATGGCTGGGCACTTTTACGCTGCATGCTATTGGAGTGCTGGCCTGAGGCACTTCTTGTCTACCACGCAGCCATTTAATAGATTTAGGAAACAATCACAACCACAGCTTATAGATCTGCTGCTCATGCAGATTTACTGCGTTTTTAATCGCGTGGGCTTCTCAAAACATTGTCAATAAATGTAGACTTCAACCATTAGCAATGCCTTTTCCTCTTCTTTTTTCCAGCACATTTCACACTTGTACTAAGACAGAAATAGAAAACACTAAACAGAAAATCTATATCCTCAGGTGCAATTCGACGCTACCCATGAATTCTTACAAGTCATGAAAGGACAAAAATAGATTGGTTGTTTATCCTGGCAAAAATAGATTGATTAAGAAAAATACAGATCCAATGCCTCAATGCTCACCACTGGCACTCTCAATCTTACAATACAGATTTCCAGCGCTTTAATGAACTAAAGTATCTGACAAATTGGAACCCTATGGCTGCAACTAAAAGACTTTTTTTAATTCACTTCTACTCTGCAGGCACTTTATTTTCTTGAGATGCCTCAAACAATTTCTCAACTCTAATCTTAAGAAAACTCACATGTGCAAACTATTCTAAGATATAATTATTTATTAAATAAATGAATCATCGGCTGGGGCAGACGAGCATTTGGAAATGCCTCAAGTTCCCAATTAACACACCATCTTGCACTCACAAGCTTTCACTCTCCACTCTCTTAAGATACCCGCTCTAATATCAAATGAAATAACAAATCACCATATATTATTGAATAAGTGAATGATTACATTTATAGGCCTATTGATGTCCTTAAGATAAGGAGTCGAAGCCTCATCACAAGCAACTATACAATCCTAATCAGTGGTAACGAGTTGTTATCACAACTCATCACACACACATGTAACTTATTCTTGTCACAAAAATAACTATATAATAATACTAACTATTAGAATATAAGGCTTATAAATTTGCGTTAAGTTAATATTAGTCAAGTGTTAACTAAAAATGGTTGTAACCACTTCAACCATTTTGTAACCATCTCGCACATAATAAAATGGCAAACACAATGAATAATGTGTGCATTCCGGTTTCTCTTCATTCGTTCTTTCTACATTATAATATTTCTTTATTTTTTCTCTCTCCACATATTCTAACATTGGTATTGGGGCTCGAAGGGATCTGCAAATCAAGGAGAAAGAGTAGGAAGAAACATTCAATATATTTTTGAATGCATCTAGGGCACGTGATAGAAGTTTTAAGCTTCAACAAGTTTTAGTTGCAAAGGAAGAACATTTAGATTATTTTTTGTTCAAAGCATCTAGGGCACGAATAAAGTCACGAAAGCACAAGTCCACGGTGGCAAAGACACAATTGTGAATCACAAGTTTCGGGAGAATACACAATCGTGAAGGTGGATGCGAGGGCTGACGAATAGTGGTCGTGATGGCTAGAAAGATCAAAACAAGATCAAAGAACAAAAGATTCTGAAATGAAATCAAAGAACAAGCAAACTAACTCACGAATACTAGATTGTCATTGTAAATCCTGTCTCTGTGGTCACAAATCACAAGGTAGGGCATGCATGGAAATCCCGTTTCTTTGTCACATTCACGAACTAGGGCATACATATTATATATTACCCGCCTTGTCTAGAAAGCACCGAGACTAAATCATGAACAAAATTAGTAACTAGTCGCGACTTTCCTAGGGCACATTTGTAGTTGCATTCTTAAAATATAAAGGGCATGGGAACATTTTTCCTATAATACAGTCCCAAGAGGGAATCGTTCAAGAGGAATTTAAGTTGGTCTTGATGGATATTGAATCTTGAATTTTGTGACAAGCCAAAGATGTTACTCTTGGAGACAACGATAAAGAATTGTGAAAAAAATTTACATTACCAAGTTATTGAAAGAAATATTCTTTAAGAGATGGATAAGATTGTGAGGAAAAAGATGAAGGGAAAATTCAAAGACAAACCAAATGAATAAAATTTAGCCATTGCTGAAAATCCATTGGATGCTGAAAGTGATGAAAAACTCATTGATATAAAATACATATTTTAAAAGAAGCCCGACACTTTGAAGACAATAAGGGATCCAATGTAGTAAAACTCGGCATGGATGGTTGCCCAAATAGTTTGGGAGTTTGTGGATCTCGAGAATTAACCCTTACGAGGGTCATGAGATAACTTGATGGAGCACCACGGGAGTAGCTCAGTATGGATGATGGTTGTCCAACAATTCGGGAGATTCTGTAATTTGGGAGTTTGGGGAGGTGGAATGCTGGAACTCGGGAATTCATCTTGGGATTTACACCTTTATGAGGGTTAGGGAAGCAACTTGGAGTTCTACTTGGTCAAAACACTGTTTTCAAAGGGAAAAGCTTTTGAAGAATGCGTGGTCTTGTTTGGTTCTGTTACTTTAATCTTTTGTTAGTATGTTCTATAGTGTAAGCCTTAAGAGGGGGTATTGGAATATAAGGCTTATAAATTAGCGTTAAGTTAATATTAGTTAAGTGTTAACTAATAAATGGTTGTAACCACTTCAACCATTTTGTAACCATCTCACACATGATAAAATGACGGACACACAATGAATAACATGTGCATTCTAGTTTCTCTTCATTCGTTCTTTGTACATTCTAATATTTCTTTATTCTTTCTCTCTTAGCATATTCTAACAAATCCTAATATTACCTAAGTGCATCACAATATGTGAGTACTAACATAACTAAGATTATTTCCAACAATGCCAACAAGGAGTGGTGTGATGCGTCTTGCACTCCTTACACGTTCTAGATTGGTATAAGGTTTGGATTCACCTTTAGAAAGAACAGTTCAAAGGTCCTCATTGCAAGATCAAATCATTTTGTTTATGGTCCATACACCATACTTTGTAGTGTTGGTGAGAGCACCCTCGTTCTTGACCCCCTTAGTGCTTGGGAATGCATCTAGCATTCAAGGTTGAGCTTCTCAAGCCTTATATACCACCTTTTCCTAAGCCTTTCCAACACAATCAGTCCTATAATCATTATAAAATCATTGACACCACCTCCACTCACATCCGACATGGTGACCACAAGTTGTTATGAGTAGTGTAGGCATGACAATATGTTGATCGGGTCAAGTCAGTGTAATATCCCCTTCTCACTCGAAGACCTTTAGCCCAATTTTGTTTCCCAACGACTAAAGGGTGATAAAAAGGGAAACTTATCATAATAAATTAATTATAAAAGTGCAATATAAAATCATATTATAAGCACTTTATATTAATTTATTAATGATAAAGTCAAATTAAAAATAGAAAAGAAAATTATAAAGTGATAAAGTAAAATAAGAAAAAAGAAATGTCACTTTATAATTATTATTCTCCCCTAGGAGAAAATGCGACCCCTTTGGAGGATGAAAAGGGTGAAAAAAACATTAAATGCGGGAGGTGAAATTTGATTGGAAGATGAGGGTGGCTATTTGGCCAAGTTCATCTATAAAAGCAAGTCTACTTGCTTGTTGAAGGCATGCTTTTCTATTTTACACAAAATCTGATTTTTGTCTGAGCCTAGAGCTTTTACAAAATATTTCTAAGGACGAAAACCTTTAGAAATAATCTCTTGAGGACGAAAACCCTCTAAGGGATCTAGTAGAAGGACGAAAACCCTTCTCCTAGTTGAGAGGATTCTCCGCACATAGATTTCTATTGCATATCAAAGAGTTAGCTGATTTTCCAATTATATTGAAGGCTGAAATTGCAGATCTATTTAGGGGTTTGAAGAAAAAGAATAGTTGTGTTTTCTCTTTATTTCCAGCCCTTTTCTAGGAGTGACCCACTTGGAGAGCTGGTTTGAGGGTTTCGGAGCTGTTTATGATCAGATTTTTATTGCTGTTCGTATATCTGATTTTTAGAGATCATATCAGCTATTTTACATAATTTTTGGAGTGGAAGAAATGGTATTTACAGTTGTGTCTGAGGGCAACTATCTGCAGATTTTAATAAAATAAATTCAGCCTGTTTGAAGCTCAAATCTGGTATTTTCTTCATGATTCTATCATTATAAATATTGCTGATTTGTTTCCATTCAAGTTTCAGTGGTTTTTATTCAGATTTTGTGGATTTTCATCTCCATACCAAGTCGCCATTTATAGATAAAATTCAGATCTGCATTCTAAAAATTTGATATATTGTCTATAATCTGTATTTGGGGTTTGGGATTTGCCTAAAATCCAGGTTGGGGGTAAAATAGTCCAAGAGTGGCAGAATATTTCCTCTATTATACAATCTTGTTCTCAGATCCTGTTATCTTAGGTGGGGACTTTAATACAATCTTGAATATTCAAGAGAAACAAGGAGGTAATGCCCAGTTAGATGCCAACTCGGATGTTATGTCCCAATTTATTCAAAACCATCATTTGGTGGATGTGCTTACATCTAATGGTATGATGACATGGTCTAATAGGCAGGGGGTTAGGATTGCATCTTAGAAAGGTTGGACCGATTTCTGGTTTCTGAAGACTGGTGGTTAAAGGGTTTTGTTCCTAAAGCCATGATTCTTAATAATATTGGTTCTGATCATTGGCCGGTGTGCCTGGAAATGGGAAGAACAACTCCATGCAAGACCCCTTTCAGATTTCAGTTGATGTGGCTCCGACACAAAGACATTGCTAGATATGTTCAATGCAGTGGTGGATAGAAGGAAATCCCAAATCTGGTAATCCTATGTACAGGTTTGTCAAGAGACTCACCTTCCTCAAATTCAAGCTTAAAGCTTGGAATTGGAATGAGTTTGGTGACATTAAAGAGCAAAAAAAGAGGATTCTCTTGCAATTGGAAGATATTAATGTTGTACATAGACAATTTGGTTTATCTCCAGAGCTTTTTAAGAAAGAATGTCTTCTAAAGGCTGAATTACAGGAATGGGATACTAGGGAGGAAATAATGTGGAAACAAAAAGCTAGGATTCAGTGGCTAAAGGAAGGGGATAAAAACTTTGCCTTTTTCCATAAATTTGTTTTAGCTAGAAGGGCCCACAATTATATACACTCCTTTGCTAAGGATGATGGCTCAAAGGTCCATTCCATACTTGGGATGCAACAGTGGCTGCACAGTATTTCCAGAAGTTGTTTACTTCTCAATCCTTGGATATGGACTCACAACAACTTCTAAATGTTCTTCCTAATTGTGTTTCGCAGCAGGATAATGAATACTTGACCCAACCGGTTATGAGAGGAAGAACTTCACGGAATTGTTTTCAAAATGAAGAAAGGTAAAACCCTTGGTCCGGATGGCTTTCCTATTGAGTTCTTTCAGACTTTTTGGGACATTATTAAAGGAGACCTGTTACAGGTGGTTGAAGAAGTTAGAATGACTAATAATTTGCTTGAGGACATTAACAAGACGTACATTGCCCTGATCCCTAAGGCAAATGAGGTGGAAGAGGTCTCCAGTTACTGTCCTAGCCTTATGTAATGTTTTGTATAAAATCATCACTAAGGTTATAGCGGAAAGACTTAAACCCATTCTTTACAAGATTATATCTCCTGAGCAGGGGGCTTTGTTCTTGGTTGCCATATCCATGATGAGATTGTGTTAGCTCAGGAAATTTTGCATTCTATGGAGGTTCGAAAAATTCAGCTATGTTTATTAGATTGGATCTCTCCAAAGCTTATGATAGAGTGGATTGGGGCTTCCTTTGTAAAATCTTGGATTGATTTGGGTTTTCCATGAGATGGATTCAATGGGTGAAGACTTGTTTCTCTTCGAGTCTCTTTTGTTGTGTTGGTGAATGGGTCTCCCTCCACTTTCTTTGGAGCTTCTAGAGGTATTAGGCAAGGAGATCCCTTATCTCCCTTCCTATTCATAATTATGGCTGAGTGTTTGGGCAGACTTGCTCGTAAAGCCTGTCAGGAGAAAAAAATACATGGTATTCAATTGGCCACAAATAGTCATCCGCTTTCTCATCTTCAATTTGTTGATGATTCCACTATGTTGGGGAGGGCTACTCAACAAGAAGCTAAGCAGTTTCAGAAAGTTCTTCATACTTTTTCAGCTGCTACAGGTCAGACTATTAATCATGGAAAGTCTAACATTTTCTTTTTCACTGCTCTGAAAGACGAGGAGAAAATTCTGAGAATTTTCTAGTTTCAGAAAGGAAGGCTCCCGTGTCAATATTTGGGGGTTCCTTTAGCTTCCAAGAAGTTAAGAGATTGGCAGTGGTTAATCAAAGTTTGAACACAAATTAAGTAAGTGGACTAATAAATGGCTTTCCTCTGGAGGAAGGATGACTTTGATTAAGTCGGTCCTTCAAGCTATGCCAATCTATGTTGCCTCGGTCCTAAACATCCCTGGTGCTATTTTGAAACAGGTGGATACTATTTGCCAGAAGTTCTTGTGGAGTGGAGTTCAAGATAAGAAAAAGTGGTCATTGGTTAGATGGGATGTTCTTTGCCGGCCAAAAATGCTAGGAGGTCTGGGATTCAGATCTTCGCCTAAGCAAAATAAGGCTCAAGCCAAGTTATATTGGAGAATGCTTGTTTATCCTAATGATTTATGGGCAGCCATGTTCAGAGCCAAGTATGTTGAGAATAATCCTCCTGAGAAAATTATTAGATCTACCTTGCCCACTAGGGATTGATTCTTGGGATGGGCAGGCCCCTATCATTCATCAATATCCCCAGACTCAAACCTATTATGGAACAAATGCAGAATCTGGGATGGGTCAGGGTAGCCCATTATGGTAAACCAGCTAGTCAGCTATGGGAGATTGGGAATTCTTGGATTCCGCCTGAGGAGTGGCCAATTGCTTTGGATCACCAAGTGCAGCTATTGCTTTATCATATCTTGAAAACTCATCCTATTTCTTCATCCCCAATCCTGATAAACTGGGATGGGGAAGGGACCCTCTGGTACTTATTACATTGTGGCTGGCTGCCTTAATGAGAATCATCATCCTCTTCAACATTTGTTCAAACACATTTGGCATCCGGGTATGTGGCCAAAGGTCAGTTTTTTTCTATGGCTTCTTATACAGAAGAGTTTTAACAGGAGACCGTCTTCTAAAAAGAGGTTTGAATGGCATTTAGATGTGCATTATGCCTTCAGGCTGAAGAGTCCTCTACTCATCTTTTTTCTCTTGTCCTTGGGTTATTCGTTGTGGCAACTTCTTGCTGCTTTATTTAAGATGCACTTGGATAAATTTTGATTCTCTTGATCAGATTTTTAGAGCTTGGCAGGAATCCCTCCCTAGAGGACAAAATCTTCTCCTGTTCTATGGAGTGGTATTTCTCTTCTCCTTTGGAATATTTGGAAGGAAAGAAACAATAGAATCTTCATGCAAACTAGTAAAGATAGCTCTTTTGTGTGGGAGAAGACCAAAATCAACATATCGGAAAGCCTGAAACATAAGATATCTTTGCCTCAAGATCTTTCCCCTGAATGGGAAAACATTTGTAAGCAACTAAATATTGATCCTAAGGATGTTTCTTGCCCTAGGAAGCACAACAAGAACAAAGTCCCTAAGGATGGCCAGTGGAAGAATCCTTCTCCAGGATATGGTAAGTTAAATATGGATGGGGCTTCTAGAGGTAATCTTGGGAAAGCTGCTATGGGAGGCATTGGTAGGGATGCTGAAGGTGAGGTGCAATTCCTTTTTGTTGAGAATCTTGGCTCTACTACCAACAATTTGGCTGAGGTGAAAGCTATTTACAAAGGTATGCAAGAGGCCTTGAAAATTGGATGGCATAAAATCTAGGTTGAATTGGATTCCCAAATTATTATTCACCTGCTCTCTGATGATAGATTGGATTCCCCTCCTAATTGGCGCATTGCCAAAGAGGTGTGGAAGATAAAACAACTAAAAGGTAAATTCCATGAGGTCCAATTCAGTCACATTCCTCGGGAAAGAAACAAAGTTGTTGATGGACTAGCTAATTGGGCTCTTGACAACAAGGACCTGTTTTGTTATGGATTGCCCCCTCCATGGTGGTCCAATAAGATTCAGGAGGATATCAGACTTATTCTTAATCTTGATTCTCTGTCATGATTGTTTTCTCTACTTTTCTTTTGTATAATGCTCAAGCTTGGGCTAATAGCTTTCAGGCTTGGCATAGCCGAATATGTAATTTTGAGCTTTACATAATATAAGGTTCTATTGTTGGGTTAAAAAAAAATAGTCCATTTGGGAACATTACGAGTTGGACACACTCCAACAGCTCTGAGTGCAATTTTCACAACCGACCACCCACGTAATGGGGACCATTGCTTTTCAAGAAAATGCAAATGATCGAGCATCTCCATCTCCCCACGGGTGACTTTACATCTTCCCAAGCGGTTCACACACCTCTCCCAAGCTTTCCAAGGCATTTGCACGCTTCACAAGCCTCTTGCACAGTCCTTGCAAAATCCTTTTGTTCGAAGCTTCCACTCATTTTGAAATGTTTTCTTTGTCATGCAAAGCTTCCCCTTGTTGCGAAAGCTCTTCTTTGCTACAAAACTTCCCTTCATTGCCTTGCCTCTACTTTTTGCAGCTTGCAACATCTCATTCGTGGAAAATAATGCTGCGAATCAAACCATCATTCCTGGGTTCCACGTGCGCAACACAATAAAGCATTTGCCACTTTAGAGTTCATGTTAGAAGGAAGATCCAAACATCATCCTCCAATATTGGCGACGATCATGGAAGATGAATTACTTGAGCATATAAATGGTTCCAACTTCCTATAACTGATGATGTAAACTATTGTACCATATTCCTATTTTCATTTGAAAAGGATGGCAAGATAGGATATACTGATACAGTTTTGCAACGTCCTAAATGCCATTACAATCCTTCTCAAGATTCAATATAAAGGATATCCACTGTTTTGCACTTATATTGTAAATTTCCATTCCTATTCTGTTCATAGCAATAGAAGGGTAACCCTACGTGCACTTAGTCACAATTGTGTAGTTGTTATTCCGCATTTTCTTGTCTAGAAGACATTACATGTTCTATAATTTGCAACTATGATGAAGTAGGTCCATTTAAGCTAGCTAGTTGTAGATTTTCCTCTGTGCACCTCTAGGGATCTGCAAGGATCAAATGGCGACCCCCTAAATCCCTTTGCAAAATAAATCATCTCCATGGGGTACTGATCCATGAAGTTGTGTGAAATCGTCAAATTCTTCCTGAAGTGGCACAAAGTTGGAACCAAGGAAACTTAGTCTATGGCCTCAATAAAACTGTTGTTAATGATGACCAGCTTGAGAGGATCTATTTCAGGAATAGAGGTAAGATGGTTGTATGTTTGCCCATTCCACTAATCATCCTAGAAACATGCAAAGACCCCCTTATTTATTTGCCTTTCTAGTTTAGACTTGAGCGGCTCAAGGCTACTTAGATATGTTGCATGCAACAAAGTCATGCTTATAGGTTTCGGAGGAGGATGATAAAATACCGGACCCATAAAGATATTTTTGTCTTATTGTTGTGGAGTAGGGGCCCGACCCTTTTATATAGAGTCCAGTCCAACTTCATTAGTAAAGCCTTATTGAATAAACCTAGGTTTTGAGATTTATGCCTATTTCCACATTGGGTTGTATTATTCGAGTCCATGATACAAGTTGATTCCAAACAAAACAATTGTATTGGTTATGTTTAGTTGAATTCAGTCTTATTCCATTGCCACTGAAACAAATAAACTCAAACAATTGATCCTTAACTTTGAAATGTTGAAAATTCCTCTACACCATGGTAAGCAGACTCTGATCTTAAAGCACCCTCAACTAGATAGCTCAAAACTGAAAGCCAATCAAAACTGCTGAACTTTAAATGCTAGAATCTACAATCACATATAGTAGAGAAACACTAACTGAAAAATACTCAGATCTGTTCCAAATCACATCACTGTTTTATTAATCAGAAAAACAGAAGCTACAATGCTTTGAAACACACTAGAAAAATTGAATGAATAAAACACCTACACTAGGCCTTCTTTTATAGCTGAAGAAGAGACCCTAAAAATAGCCTGGATCCTAAAATTAAATCAACCCTTGACCTAATTTTATCCTAGGGATCTGCACCCTTAAATAGACAAAGTCAAACTTTACAAAAGCAAATTGCTAAATAAAGAACTGCTTTTCTAAAATTGGAAAACAAACTACATAAAAGCAACTGCTAAATTTGGACAGCCAAGATTAGGATTGCTGTTCTCTATGACTGTATGCTCTGCTGAAGTGTGCCTAGGTTCCACACGTGCGCCTTGTTGGAGGATGCATTTTGAAATACCATAATCTAATACTCCCTCTTACCAAGGAATGTGTTCTCCACCAATCCTAGTCTCTCCCGAAACATCTCGAACTTCCCGTCAGCTAAAGGCTTCATCTAAATGTTTACAACTTGCTGATCTGTCGGAACATAGTCTAGAGCAATTGCTCCCTTCTAAACTGTCTTTAAGAAAGTGATGTCTGATGTCAATGTGCTTGGAGCAGTCATGAAATACTGGATTCTCAGAGTTTGATACAACTCTAATTGTCACAGTAAATGATTGTAGGCTCCATTTTCTCACCTGTTAGCTCTGCAATCAACTTGCAAAGCCAAATGGCTTCACAACTAGCAGTGTTGGCTGCCATGTACTCTGCCTTTGTTGAACTCAATGCCATTGAAGTTTGCTTCCTGCTGAACTAGGATATGACTCCTGAACCCAAACTGAAGCAACATTTTGAAGTACTCTTCCTGTCACCTGCATCTCTTGCCTAGTCAAAATCAACGAATTGATGCAACGTCAACTCATCATCCCTTGCATATCTTAGACCAAATTCTACAGTACCCTTCAAGTATTTGAGCACATGCTTTGTGGCAAGTGGCAACCCAGTGAATTTTCCTTGGCTCAACGAGGAACTAGCTCAAACTATTCTCTGCAAAACATATATTTGGTTTGGTATTAACCAGATACATCAAAGACCCAATCAACTGCATGTATTCCAAAGGATTGACCAAATTTGAATCCAAGTCAACATGTATCTTTAGATTCAGTACCTTAGGAGTGGTGATGGTTTTGCAATCTGTCATCTGTACTCTTCAAAATATCAACCATGTATTTTCCCTGCCCAAGGAAAACCTCACTTGTCTTCTGCCACACCTCTAAACCCAAGAATAGTACATCAATCCAATGTCATTCATGTCAAATACTCTCTGTAAGTATCAAGTCATCTACATTAAGGACCAAAACCAACAAATCATATCCGTCAAATAAATAATACAGATTGGGATCTGTAGTTGTTTTGATGAAGCCCAAACCTAACAAGTACTCATCAATCTGGAGTACCAAGCATGGGGTGTCTGGTTCGGCCTCTAAAGAGATTTCTTCAACTTGCACACACGGGTCTATCACCCATGTACCTCAAATCCCCTCGGTTGATTAATGTACACTTCTTCCTCAATCAAGCCATTCAAAAAAGCTGTCTTAACATCCATCTAGTGTAACAACCTAAGTTGCCACATTTGCCGAATTAGAAGATATTAATTCGAAATTCGCCGGATTAGAAAAGGCAGCCAAAAAATTGTTTAAATTCACGATTTTATTCGTATTAAATCCGGACATAATTTTTTTATCCAAATCGTTGTAAATTGCGGTTGAAATTCCTGCAAAAACATTGTAAATCGTGTTAGGGTTTTTAGTTTATTTTATTTTAGGTTTTCCGCCTTAATCGTTGTCGTTTGTGTATAAAACCTCTTCTACTTGCACTAATCTTCTCACACTCTCTTCACTTGAAGCTTGAAGCCTGTAAGCTTGAAGATTTGTAAGTCTGTGTGGTTCGATTTGGCAGCGTGAGTATTCTGAGCAAAGCGAGACTGTTCTGCGTGAGTATTCTGAGCAAATCGTGACTGTGTAAGGAGCAAATCGAGGCTTAAGTTGTTAACCTGCAAATCGCGTCCACCATTTGGGAGTGCAAGCTTGTTTCAGCCTTCAGGAGCCTCGACGATTCAGCGGCGGCTGCAGAGCCAGAGGCATTTTGTTAAAGCCTCGGTTTAACGTTATATTTGTTTACAAAATTTTAGGGTTAACATTTTAGGTTTTAATATTCTAAAGATTTAATATTTTTAAATTTTAATATGTTAAAGTTTTAATGTTTAATTTTTTACATTTTAATATTTTGAAGTTACGTTTAAATATTTTAAAGTTTTAAAGTTCTAACTTTTAAATAATATAAAATTCATTATTAATATTAAACATTATAACATATATTGAATGTTATATTATTTAATATTAATAATGGAAAGTGTTTAAAGTTATTTAATGTTATATTAGTAATCAGCTGCAAGCACATGTTTTTGAAGTTTTTGATTTCAATCACATTATTGAAATAGCTACTTATGAAATGTGATATTATCTCTCTTTTGAAATGTGAATTTATCTTTCGTTTTTATATATTTAATTAAAATGTATATTTCTCATAGTCGAATTTAATCATGAATTTAATCACTGATTTTTTTACCAATGATTTTTTCACGAATTTAATCATCGGTGAATTCGAACACGAATTCGAATGCGGCAACTTAGGTAACACTAACCAAAAATAGTTGCTAAAGACATAATGGTCCTGATAGAAGTATACTTGGCAACTAGAGCAAAGGTTTCCTCATAGTCAACTCTCTCTCTTTGAGAGAATCCTCTAGCTACAAACTGAGCCTTGTACTTCTCTATGCTACCATCAGTTGCATGCTTCACCTTGTACAACCACCTGGAATCCACCACTGATTTCCTTGCTGGTCTCGACACTATTTCCCACACATCATTTTTTACAACGGAGTTTACTACACCATGGCATCCTGCCATACTTGCTACCTCCTCATAACTAGAAGGCTCTACATGAATGATGGAAGACATCAACGCAACATAACTAGGAAACTTTCTAGGAGGATGGTATACTGGAAACAAAGTCTTTGGAGCACCAACTTGCACTTCTGCTTCTTGTAATGTCTGCTGAAGCCACTTAGGCTTCCTGGCTGTCTTGAGGGGTAAAGCTGTCTCTGTACATGTACTAGAGTCTGCCTGATCTGAATGTGTACTCCCTAAAACCTGAGGATTGGCACTTGGGGAAACAAGTGTTGTCTCCTTAACTGTTGCTGGAAGCTCCTGGGATCTGGAAGACCATGCATCCTCATCCACCTTCACATCCCGACTCACTACTATCTTCCTCTGAGATGGAACATAGATCTTGTAAGCCTTAGAGGTCTCATTGTAGCCAACTAGAATACCCTTCAAATTGGAGGGTTCAAGCTTTGTCCTCTTCTCCTCTGGAACATGAATGAAAATTGGACTCCCAAATACTCTAAAATGAGAAACATCCAGTTTCTCCCCTATAAAAGCTTCCTTTGGAGTCTTGTCCTTCAACACTCTATGAGGACACTTGTTTAGTATGTAGATTGCAGCACTACAAGCTTCTGCCCAAAGAAACATATGCAAATCTAAGTCATGAACCATAGACTTAGTAGTCTCTACTATGGACTTGTTTTTTCTCTCTATAACCCCATTCTGTTGTGGGTTGTAAGGCACTGTAAACTCCCTCAATGATCTGTGCTTCTTTGCACAAGTAATCAAAGTCATTGGAGGCATACTCCTCGCCATTGTTTGATTTCAGTACCTTGATCTTCCTTCTTGTTTGGTTCTATAAAGGGCTTCAAACTTCTCAAACTTGCCGAAGGCCTCATCGTTGGTTTTCATAAAATAAATTGAGATATTTTTGGAAGAATCAATGAAAGTAACATAATGAAAATGAGCACCCTCAAAAGGATGATTGAGAGAGATCAGGTGCAAAGAGAAGCCCAAATAGTTCGTAGGCAGGTGGGCTTCCTTGGGATAGGACAATTTGTTTGAATGATATTGTGGAAAAATTATACACGGGATTTGTCAATGTTGACCTTCCTTCCAAAAAGGAACTTGGTAGGTATTGAAAGTTGCCTTCATGTTCCTTATCTCTTGAGTGATCAAAGTATAGAGGTATTGGGCAGCATGTGATTGAGACCTTCACCCGTGATGATAAATTGGGCATGTGAGAGGGGATCACCTTCTAGTAAGTTTCTGGAGAACAGGAACAGTTAACCAGTCACCACACTTATGGTTATTGAGAAGGTTAGAAAGTAATGCAACTAGCTGTTGGGTATTGAAATTCTGTGCTATAAACCAAAACTCTGAATAATAAGAAGAATATGATTGCAATTACACAAATCAAAGGCCTTGGACATTCCAATTTTTGGATAATCCCAGCATTTAATCTCTTATAATAGTGGATTAGTTTTCTTGACAATGACCTGGTTGTTTGTGATTTGGCAACCCTTAATGAAGGCAGATTGTGTTGGAGAGAGCACTAAAACTTGGAGATGATTTTGTACATTATGATGCTTATAGATATGGGGTGGAAAGCATTTAAGGTTTGACATTAAGTTTCTTGGGAAAGTAGTTGCATTGATGCATTTTTTTCCCTGGATTCTCTAACTGCGTCCAACAAGTCCTTGATCACCTCCCAAAGTTCTTGGAAAAATTGGGATGGGAGGCCATCTGGACTCGAGGCCTTGTTTGAGTAAATGAGAAACTATATCTTTGAGGTTTTCAGAGAAAGGAGCAGTAGGGCTATAGAACTTTTTAAAAATTGAGCTGCAGTCTGATAAGTTTTCTCTTCACTTAATAAGAGTTGGGAGAAATTGTAGGCCACAAAGAGAATCTCTTCATTTTACTTGATGACCTCCCCACCCAGAGGCTGGATCTTTTGGACTACATTAAGAATTTGGTGTTTGCATCACCTTCTTCGATCCAGGTAGCCCGGGATTTCTAACACCGAAACTCTTCTTCCCTGTTTTGCAGTTTGGAAAGACCGGCGATCAACTGTTCTTGCTTTTCCATAGCTTGAGTGAATTTTTCAGTTTACCTTTGATCTCTGCTGTTTTAAGAAAGATATTGCCGAGCATACTTCTGTCCTGATCTTTGAGCTTTTGTTTAACAAATCGACGCTTCTTGAAAAGTTTGTACGTAGCATCGCCACAAATGTAGGAATCCTCCCACTACTACTTCTGAATTCAGACAGATTTAAGGATTGGGTAGCAACATATTTTAAAGTAGGGGTGTGTAATACATTGATTTAGCTGAACACACAGTTGGATGGGCCTGTGGTCTGAATGAGTAGTGTCATGGATATAAGCAGCAATTTGCCACTAATGTTGTACCTGCAATTCAGACAATAAGACACTCAAATTTTCACTATCTTTACAAGCTTAAGACTCCGGGCGTCGAGACGTAGGGACAGGGTTTCCGGATGGCAATGTTTTTCAAAATTTGGGGACGGCTGATAAAAATATATATAATTTATTAATTTTACAAATATAACATGAATAATTCAATAAACTAAGACTTAAAATTGAAAGTTTGAAGATTGAAACCATTAATGATTAATCCAATTATTCATCACATAAGCCAAGGCCCAAAATGCTATATATTCAATGTTCAAAACTTCAATATGACAATGAAAGTTGAAAATTAAAAACAAGTCTTCAATAATCAACATGAGAAGAGTACACCTACATATGTTATCAAATATTATGTCATAGACTCATAGTCATATAACTCAAAAGTACATATATCATTATATGATATTACATAACCAAAATGACAACTCAATAATCACTATCAGAGCCCTCTGAAGGAACACTTGCGAACCACTCCTCTTCACTAGAAGTCAATCTTCGTCAATCTGCCTTGAATCCTCAGGATCCACATCCCACCGTAATGCTGGGGTCTCCTTGTACATAGGTGTCTTGCAAAGAATAAAAAAAAACAACTAAATAAAAAGAATAAAAGAAAGTATTAAAATTAAGTTTTTTTAGTTTTTTTTTTATGTTTTAATGTTGCACGGCATAGGTGATGCCATGATGTTCCCGGGGCGTCCCCTTGTACGTCCCGGGATGTCAGGGCCTCTCCTACGCCGTTCCCTAACTGCTGCTTTACCCGGGATGTCCTGGGTGTGTCCCCTAACCTTAGGGGATGTCCCCTTTTTTTTTTGGAATTTGGGACGCTTGGGAAACATCCCGTCTGTGTCCCGGACGTCCGGGATGGCTAGAAAAGGGGGTGCGCGCCCCCACGTAACACTGATGCCAACGAGTGAGGTTTTCAATAAAATTGTGAAGAAGTTCAGCCATTCTAGGGTGAATGGAAAACCACATTTTTTTTTATCTGCTGATTTGATGATATTAAAATCCCCACCCAACAGGATCAAACTTTGGCTCTCTGTTTCTGACCATGCTGAGATACATTGGAAGGACAGTTCTCTTAACTTGCCATATAGGTGAATATATACTGATGCTACCTAGAAATCTATATGAAATTCAAAGGCGTTGAAAGAAGCAAAAACATACCGGGGATGAGATTGGGAAGAGTGGAGTGAAAACCTCTTGGGTTCCTAGAGTATGACAGCTCACCCAGACTTATATAGATAGCGTCGATTCCTATATGGGGCATGGATTTCCAGGAGGAGATGACCATTTTAGAGAAATCAGCTCTGTTTATTCTGGTTTCTTGTTAAAGGAAAACATCAGATCTGAAAGATTTAATATTATGCCCAAGAAACTTATGTTTTGACAGCCTCTGGGCCTCTAATATTTCAATACATCAGTTTCATAGAGAGAGGGTGTGTTTTGTGTTGTCAAGGACCTGCTACAATGTTAGTTCTCTCTCCTTGCGGACATTCTTGCTTTTCCAACTGAGTTTCATCTAGTGTTCCATGGGGATGTGTCCCCTGCTCTCTGGGTCCGCCTTGGACATTTTAGGGACATAGAGATGCAGAGCATATGCTCCCCTGTGTCCCCTTTTTCAGCATTTTTAATCACATCTCTGAGATGTTTTGGAATTTTTTCGGTGGCCCGGGGACATTTCCTGTTTTAGAGGGGTTACTTGGGGATGTCCTGATGACCCTAGGACATCAAGGAACATCCCCAATTTTATGAAAATGTTCTCGGATGTCCTGATGTCCCCAGGACATCAAGGAACATCCCCAATTTTCTGAAAATGTTCTTGGGATGTCCTGCGTCCTGACATCTCCCATGTCAAGAGTTAATTGAAAACCAGAAAACATATATTCATAATTTAAAAACAAACCTTTTTTTCATGATTATTGATAGTATAACAAACAAATATGTATGTTTATAATTTTGTATTCGTATTTCTGTGTTTCACTCAGAAATTGATCTCCATTTTCAATGGTGAATGTTGAATGTGCATCGTCCAATGTTCAATGTGATAGGTGTTAAATCTTATTTGAATTTCAGCTCTTTAGAATGCCTAAAGATGTCTAACAGATCAATTATTCAGTTGAAAATCTATAAAATATATATTTTAAAAATAATTTTCATGTATATGAATATTATTTGCCATCGCCTGGCCGTACCTCCTGTCTCCAAGATCTGGGAATTTTTTTGCTATTCTAGAAACGTATCCCCATGTCCCCCTTCCCACTGTCCCAGAAACTCTGAGAAGCATAGGTGTTATCATCAGCTACTGAACTAGAGACAGAAACTGTGTGTTGAAGCATGTGCTTACTATTTTTCTCAAATTTCTTTGCCATTGTAAGCAGAAGATGAGATTGTCTCGAAAATTTGGAATCCTAAAAAAATGTTCTGGACATTAACATGAGTACTGGGATAATCAGAAAAAAACATGCTCAGAAGGACAAGCTCCATATCTTGAGATTCTTTGTGTTTGCAAGGGGCTGAATTCAGTTTGTGCACATTGCTGGAGGTGGTACAGTGTTCTCAGTCATCTGAACGTCATTTTGATTTCGAGCAATACATGCATGACAATTGAGTTAGTCTGCCGCTGTCAAATTCTCCATTTATAGTTCAGCAATGATGAGGGGCAAATGAGACCCCAATGTGATGTCTCCTGTCTGTTCACACACCTCTCCTTGAAGCTCAAAATTACAGATCTTAAGCACTTTCCCACCAATTTGGTGCTTTTTTGATCTGTAATGTTTTGGACAACCTCGATGTCTTTATCAATTGCATTCTTTGTAAGTAACAGCACCGCACTAAAACTCACCAAAATATTGTTACTGTCTATTTTGAGGTTCTTAATATTGCCAACAAAGAAAACTGAATATATTACTGTCAACCACAAAGGTTTAGCTTCTTGGCCAAATTACCAGCAAGGTTGTATGTGGATGATGAGTCTGATACTGTTTGTTCACTACAGGTCTCAAAGGAACTCCTTGGTGGATTTTTGGAAAACAGTATATTCTTTAGATTATGGGCACAACTTTTTCTTAATTGATTCATCTATAGAAAATTCTTTAGTGGATTTTGTTACTTCGCTTACCAGCTTGCTCATTGGGCTCCCATCAAACTATTCGGGCGAGGACTAGAGTACATACATCACCAAACTTATCGAGGCATCCTCAGTGAGCGCCAGTTGATGTTAAACTAGCCTCTGATTTAGTTTTGGGTTCAATAATATATGTCACCAGCCAAAGTCCATCATATCTATCCTACCCAAATATCAAGATCAGGCTAACTAACATTTATCTACATAGATTGAGTTTTCTAACAGACCTTAACATTAGGTCAATCAGTGTTTTCACATCACTATTAAATGAGCTCATGATGGTTGAGCTATATCAAGATTGCGTCAGTCAGTATTCTCTTTGGTTTCATCACAAGAGTCAATTGCTAGCAAAGAACTTATAGACCTTAGGCCATGCATCAGGGCTTATGTATGCATTATTGCATATGTTCATTATATAAGTCTGACGCATAATTAATATAGTGTAATTGTTGCATAAAAATCGACAAGCATTGGTAGAAATAATGTCAGATAGTGTCTCGGTCATCATTACCAATGCAGATAGCCATTTCCATAGCATATCCTTCAAAATAATCTTCAAACAAAACTTACATTTCTGTTTCAAGTAGCTATAATTCTGTAGAATAAGGAACATTTTTGCAGTCAGACATCAAAAAACTTGTGGATAAATGCCTAAGGTCCTAAAGGATAGTTGATCATGCCCTCAGATCTGTAAAATCACGATTGTGAGACTATCATTTGTCTCTTCATAAATTTTTTTTCCAATATCCTGTTTATTTGGTTGTCTTGCTAAATACAATGAAATAAATTTTCAATTTTCGCATCAGAATTTTACCTCAACATTTTCTTCCACCAACCTTTTCTCATGAATGACAATCTATGCCTTCTTCCTAAATCCTTACAATATACCTACTAAAGTAGAACACGAATAAGACTTTTTGAGAAATAAGATGCCGAAGTAAACTAACTTGAGAGTAGTAGTCATATTCCAAGGGTCTATTTAATTTGTTATCTAGAAAGTTTCAGACTATAAGTCAACAAAGCTATGCCTGAATCATGCTTAAAAGGGTATGAAAGTTATGGTGTTATGGCATTTCAATGCCGTAGTCATGAAGTTATGATGGCTTTGGTAAGATTGAAATACACATCATGCAATTTTCATGCCTTGTTCCACAAAAGCTTTCCGCCAATTATCTGGTTTGAGGTTTTTTGAGTCACATATAGATTATAATCAAGTCCATGCTTTTATTTGGATAATTTTTCACATATGTTTCCAAACAGTATATAGGAAAGCTGCTCTCTTTTCTGTAGGCAATATGGTGTTTTGCTAACAACATGTGCACCATGATATTTCTTGAATTAGCTCTCCTTGACATGATGATTAGTGCACCTAATAATTTAACTTTGAAAGGTTGATTAGCTGATTGTTATTATAGTTTTAACATTTAGTATACATTGTAGATCATTTCAATATACTTTATTTTATGGAGTATCCTCTGTCCTTGTTTCTTATAAATAGAAAGCTCAACTAAGTATTTGTTGTTTCACAGACAGACCTGTAATTAGTGATTACCCATTGGAGATGGTACAAAAATGCTTAGAGCACAGAAGACACTAGAGGCCTAAAGTTTGGAAAGAAACACCCAAATAATTTGTGAGAAGCTTAAATTTTTATAATGCAACAAACCTAAGAGCATATATAGGTTACTGGCCAGTTATTGCAATTGCATATCATTCTAGATGCTCCCTTTAGCAATCATATCTGTCTTCAGTTAGACATGCAAAGTTATTGGAATTCTGTAGCATATCTAGAATAATGATAACTCCCTATGAATTTTTTTGTTATTTTATTTTATGGTCGTATGCTGAAGTGGCTAGAAAACCTGGTTTAACATGTCTCTTATTTTTCCTTTTCAGAGTTTTTTTGTGCATTTTGATAAACACTAATTATACTTAAATGTAATATGGAAGTGATGGTTTCTGTTTCATTCATAAATGAAGTTTTTGGTTCCAGGCATTTTATGGGGTCCTTTTGCATCGATTAGCTTTGTCAGCTCTAGTCATCCAAACTTTGGTGCGTAGCTTTGTTTTTAAATCTTGGACTGTCAATTGTTTTAAATATGGTCCACAATTACTATCAAAGTACTTGGAGCTGCGATAGGTAAAGGATGGAAGATTTGCTTGCTTTCATGTAAATCCTTTTCTCTTTGTAATATGCTATGCTGGACAAGGTATTCTTTATGTTTTTATGTACAGTATATTATGTTGGGCCATGTAGAGGCTTTAGCGACGAGATAGTTCATCTAACTTTACAAGTTTAAGATATAAATAAATCCAGTTTTTGCAGCTATACAACCAATGATACCTTGGCTGCTGTGCAGGTAGATGCTGCAGATGCTTCTAAAAGGGTTCCAGCGAGTTTCAGTGTGAAAACTCGGATGGATATACAACATCAAAATATTGCATAGATTTAACCGATAAGAAAGAATCTGCTTCATTAGCTGTTAGTCCTCCCCTAGATCAGGGTGGAAACATTGGAGACATGATGCAAACCACACAAAAGGACTTCGCTGATGGATATTGTACTGATAATGCAGAGAAGAAGATTGGGTAAGTATATGGACCAAGTTCTTCGATTCCATTAACTTTGAAATGATTTTTGGCTGGATCTCTAAATTTGGGTTGTGTTCGTTGGCTGCTAGTCCTTTTCAAGATCAAGGTGAAAGCATTGGAGATATAACGCAAAGCTCACAAAACAATTTCTCCAATGGAAATCGTACTGATATTTTAGAGAACAAGGATAGGTAAGTATATCAACCTAGTTCTTTGCTTCCATTGACTTTGAAGTGGTTGTCAGCCGAATTTTTAAATCTTGGGTCTTGCTTACAATCTATATCTGCAGGACATATACAAACACCACGAGTTCTAAAGATCCAGAGAAGCTCGAAACTAACACAATCTTGGATTTTTCAATAATATAGTAAAAGGTTTTTCTATTTATTGAAGAAGCAAGCAAAGAAGCCTCATGGAAAATAACAAATTGTTCTGAGATCAACAACCTATTTTTCTTTTTGGGGAAATATAATATGTTTGTTTAATGTTTCCTGTAAGCCCAGCTTTCTGGTTAGAAAACTGCAGTAGGTTGAATTACCCTGTGATGAGTGCAAGCATGGAATACTCTTGTCATTGATTTCTAATGTTTCTTGCATTGTCAATGTAAACTTCCATGCTGGTTAGAATCGACACGTGTGTATGTAGCATTATTCTATTATTACTAAAAGTGAGCTGCACTGAATTGCATAATATATCCATTTTTGTTTGACAAATATGGTTCAGCCTATGACGGGCCTTTGTCAACCTCTAGATCTGTCTCTATGGGAAACAAATTCTGTCCAAAAAGCCTTTACAACAGAATTTTCTCTTACAGCTTCTCAATCCAATACTTAGCCTGTTATATGCATTAGTTACTGACACCAAACAAAAACATCCCGCCTACTGGTATATGGTAACCAATCTAAAAAAGAAATATGACTGCAAAACTAAGAATCAACACAGAAGAACTACATGGTAAAACAGTAGATGCTTCCTCTTAAAGACACCTTGGGAACACAGATTCCAGAAAGTATGTAATATAAAAAGAAAATGCAATACATTTTCTTTCAACCTATGTACTATATAACGATATTGTACAACTACACAGGTATTTGCAGAGTATAATTCAGTACATGAAATTGTATCAAGTCAATCAAACAAAGCTGAGGACTACTTCTGAAACTAAATAATGATAGAAACAATCTTCCAAACAAGTAAAACACACATTGATAGGTCCTACCTGCCCTTTCAATTGTCATCTTATCTTGTCCATGTAAGGCAAGTATTTGTGATCAAATAATGAGTGTACAAATTATTTGATATAATTATTATAAAACTAATTTGTTTGTAATGATGTATACTACAACTCAATGCATTGGTTTAATTATACTGGAATATGTATAATACTAATAACCAGAGTGACCACGTTAGAGCTCTAGTTCGACGAGGACAAATATTGTGGGAATATGCCCTAGTCAAAGATTCCAAAAATTAGCAATAAAAGTCAACTAGTGCATCTCGCTCTTTTATTGGACAGCACAAATAACATATTATAAAATTAAACAGTACCATTAACAATAGTTGGATGGACCTAATTGGCTGGGCAAGCAGCGGCGAACAATGAGTTTCACATTGTTGTCCAACGTACCATTTCCACGAGCTCTTGAGCATCTGAAAGTGGCCATGGGGTGTAATTCAAACATATAATTGTGAATCACATGACACACTTTGATACTATGGACCCAAGCCCACTTGCTTGTATACTTCAATCTTTGTCCTTATATTTACTGTAAATTAAAAAAATTCACCTCTAAGTGAATCTGCAAGGTGTGGTTTATGCCTTTAAGTGTCATCATAGAATAGACTACTAAAAAACAGAGTTTGTAAAGCGAGGATGACGAAATGGAGCAGAATTCGGTGGATGCAACAAGGAGACAATTCAATCAAGGCTGCATTGGCTTCTCTAGGAATCCTTTTGCCAACCTTTGAAATCCCGGCCATTTAAATAGAGGACAAATACCTTGACCCAAAGGCAAAATAACTGTAGTTACGTGAGGCTTGTGGATGACAATTCTTTTTTTCAGATTTAGGGGATGACTGTTAAAATAATATATCAAGATAAAAAATACACAAATAAATTAACAAAACATCTTAAACAAATTTAAAATAAGTAGTATACTTAAATCATGAAGCTCCATGGAGTGGAATCCTTAGGAGGAAATACTTGGGTAAAGATGAACATGAAAGAATTCATACAACCAACAATTGTACAAGAGGCGTTGCTATTTGACAATTCTCAGTAGGTTGTCTCACCGATAAAACCATGTCTAAGATGGAGCATGGTAAATGGTTCCAAGTCCTAAGTCTTATTTTTGACAAGATGTGGATACTTGACATACCACTAAACATAGTGGAAAAAATTAGACCATTAAAAAAAGTTTGCCATTACATTACTCAAAAAGAAAGTCCAACAATATTGCATCTTCTTAGTCAATGGGTGGAATGGGAACAATTTAGTTAATGTTGTTGTAGAAGAACTCAATGGATAGATTAGTTCCTTCTACAAGGTTTGAACACATGAATAATTAAAGGACATGAAATTGATATGGGAGGCTACGAATCTGGTCAATATACTCAAGGTTATTATATAAGAGAACTCAAATATCAAATTTTCACATGAGATTTGGCATGTCAAAGGACTTCCTAAAATTGATACCTTCCTTTGGTTAGTAGCCCACAATAAAAGTCTAACACAATCAACACCCTAGAAAAGGCCATCGGGCCCTCTCGAAGTCCTTTGTGTTGCAATAGAGAAGAAACAATTGTACATCTTTTGATCCTTGGAAATATTGTGAAATTGATATGCAAAGACTCTAAATTTGGTCATGCAGTGTCTCATAAGGCTATTATATTTCAATAAGAGAAACTAAACAAAAATATCAAGTTTCCACACAACAAGATTTGGATAACAAAGGCCTTCCTAAAGTCGATACCTTCTTTTCCCTATCAACTCGTAATAAATTTGTAACACAATCAACACTTGTTAGATGAGGTTACCTCGGGGCCTCTAGAAGAACTCTTATGTTGCAAAAGTGAAGAAATTGTTGTATATCTTTTATTTAAATGTGAATGTTGAAATATGGGGTTGGTGTTTGAACAAATTTTAGATCTCAAGCTCATTCCCGAGAAGATCCGATGGGAATTACATAGTTATGGTAATTCAAGCTCAAATCACAACTAATTCAACAAATTGCTTTAACTATTTTACGCAGAGTAAAACTTGACCTAATTGATTATTAAATAAATACGGTAAAATAATAATTTGAACCTAAGTTAAGGTTGAATTGGATACTTATGAAGAGAACAAAATATATGGCTACACAATGCACAATAGAAAGATTAATCATGTTTATGCGTGGAGTGACATAGAATGCATGCAAGTGTTTGGAACCAACTTAGGAAAGTGTCGTCAAGCTCTTTGATGAAGGAGTGCTGTCTCAAAATGTGTTTGGCCATTACCATTGGAGCAAGACAATATCTTCAAAGTAAGTCTTCCGGTAGTGTCTAGGGAGGTTTGAAAACTGTTGAGATCACTCACCTATGTTTGCATCTTAGTTTTGAGGTGTTCGGGCCTTGTAATTAATGTGATGAAGCGTCAACGATCTCTCATTCGTCCAAACCCTAACAATGCATGCGCAACAATAAAGCTTCTTAAAAATGGGTTAGCTTTTAACTTTGGATTGACTTTAGCACACCCACATGATGGCTAAGCATTACCTACATTACTCGAAAGAGGAATCAATTTGCATGTCGTTCTCTCACCTATGTGAGTGAAACCTATGAAGATCACGTGCAATATAAATGTGATCCTTTGAATTTTGACATTTGGACCATACAACATTGTCTTCTTTGTATTTCAGATTTGGCTCAATAGACTACTCTAGGGTCTCTCTTTGAAGCTTTGATACATGTATATGCATTTTGTATAATAATCTCCAAGATGTGTGAGAGTGCCTTAGGTGCTTGCGAGGTGTAAGAGGTGAAAATGACCTATGGGGTCATTTGTATAAATAGATGACTCTTTGTTAATTTTTTGCTATAGCTGCCCCATAAACATGCTTCCTCGACCTAACGTAATTCCCACATTTGAAAAATAGTCATTGGTTACTCCATGACATTGCCAAAAGAGGACACTACCGACAAAAACAATGTTTAAGGTTTCCAACACTATCTGGAGGATGGAAACATGGACTTGAGAGATGGAGAATGCCTCTTGAGGATTTATAAGGTGTTCTTGTATAGATTGAGCTGATCTTGAATATGTCTTGCTAGTGGTTAAAGGTGAGTTAGACAATGTAAGGGTAGACAAAAACAAGGGAAGTGTGCTCAAGGGTCGAGATATATATCAATTGTCAAAGTGTGTAAGTGAGTGGTAAGAATTAAAGTTGGTAAATTTCAAAGACAAAATTTGTTAGGAATATCTTGTTAGTGTTCACATGTTAGTGTGTTTGTATGTGGTGTGATGAGTTGTAATAACAACTCATAGATATTTGGTAGTGGGTTAATAATGTATGAGGTGTGAGAGAGATTCTAGGATATGTTACATTCTATAGTTAGAATGTAACTATGAGTGACTTGTAACTCACAATATTATTAGATATGAGTGGTTGAAGGAGATGAGTGTGATACCTAACTTATAGTAGATCAACTCACTATATATGTAATCTTCTCTTTCACGAATATGGATATCTCAAGTTTATTGTGGTATTATTGTTTGCACTCCGACCAACATCTACGTTTTGGTATTAAAGCAAGGGATCAAGTTACTCAAAGTTTGATTACTGTATTAAGAAATCCACTCCATTTCTGTGTGATGTGAGAATTATTTTCATAGCGGAGGATATCCAAATAAGAGTCTTGTGTTAACCTT
The DNA here is from genome assembly GCA_018340775.1 of Taxus wallichiana var. yunnanensis. Classification (NCBI taxonomy): domain Eukaryota; kingdom Viridiplantae; phylum Streptophyta; class Pinopsida; order Cupressales; family Taxaceae; genus Taxus; species Taxus wallichiana. Next base: position 25,245,324 of record CM031242.1, on the reverse strand, counting down.
ACCATACCATGATCCATTCTTTGTATGTAGTTTTCATGGAAATTAAGGTTTATTCATGGGATTTTAGGTTTTCAATAAAGATTGGGTGTTTTGTGATTAGTTCTACATGTGTGGGGTGCATCTATTTCTAATATTATTGTGTCAACTAGTGTAACTCTATACACATACATTTGCTCTACTCTTCATGGCATTGACAACCCACAACTATAGATTGTGGGAGTTTGATCACATCTACAACTCAGTCACCATCATTCTCGATTCAAAATAGACCCATTCTAGCCCGGTTGAAGTCCGAATTGGTAGATTTGGGCTTGAGATCTAGAAACCACAAACATGCGGAGACGGTTAATAGCTGAAATCCATTGACAAGTTAATTAACATTTGCTATTTGTTGACCATGTAAATTCTTTCAAGCATCTATCGTCCACCTCGATCTCATGCGCCACATTTTCCAATGTTCTTGTACATATGGAAGCACCATTGCGTATGTGCGTTTGCTTTTGGCCATATCTTTCAATGCTTTGGTCAAGCAATCGCCAAGCATCATTGTTTTGAAATCCACATATGTCTCACCTATTCAATTGCTTCTTGATCGTCTGAATAGACTTCCTGATAAACTTAAACACAATCAAAGCAAGCTTTTCTTTACTTTGCCTATCAACCTATAAAAATGAGCGACAATAATTTGCAAGGATATTCATCACGATTAATTTTCCATGCCATCTTTCATGCATTGATGCCCACAATTATTTACTAAGTCTCAAAGTCTTTTAACATTACTTTGTTATTAGTTAGTAAAGTTTCTAGTCAATGTTTACTATAGTATATTGAATTCAATTTTTAATGATGCCAATTATGTCCATAGATTTCATTGTTTGTGTCAATATGTGGTATAAAAGGTTTTAATGTGTTAGTAACTTTTTGTCCCATATTGTGTATATACATATGTATATACACACATATATACATATATATATACATATATATACACATATATATATATATATACATACACACTATATATACATATGTATATACATATACATATACATATATATATAAGTGTGTATGTATATATATATATATATATATATATATATATGTATATACACACATATATATATATATATATATATATATATATATATATATGTATATACATATGTATATGTATATACATATGTATATACATACATATGTATATACATATACATGTGTATATACATATACATGTGTATATACATATATGTGTATAGACATATGTATATACACATATATATATATATACACATATATATGTATATACATATATGTGTATATACATATGTATATACATATGTATGTATATACATATGTATATACACATATATATGTAGATATATATGTGTATACGTATGTATATACATACATATGTATATACATACACATATACATATGTATATACATATGTATATACATATATATATGTGTATATACATATGTATGTACATATATATATGTATATATATATAGATACATACATACATACATACATACATATATATATG